>JAUPFV010000362.1:7500-10000 GCA_036936605.1 Limnanthes douglasii subsp. nivea | reverse complement strand
AAGTCCTATTTTTTGACGTTTTTAAAAAAGTGCGAAATTTTACCATCACGTAGATATTGAAAAATAATGCGTTGTGAAAAAAAGATCGGACAATTCCGACATCCGAAGCAAAAGTTACGGACTTGCAAAGGTGATGGTAAAAAAATCGTAAGCTATAACCCACCGGTTTAGCTAAAAAAGTCCTCTTTTTCCACATTGGGTAAAAAAATACCGAAACTTTACCATCGCATGGATATCGGAAAATATTGTGGAATAAAAAAAAATCACATGATTCGGACATCCGAAGCCAAAGGTATGGACTTGCAAAGGTTTGGAGCTACGGTTTTAAGAAAAACCGAAATACAAGTTGCCCGGATTTATAGGAACGAACAAACCAAAGAGTAAAAAATTACCGAAACTTCACCATCGCTTAGATACCAAAAAATAATGCGGAATTAAAAAATAATTCGGAAAATTCCGACATCCTAAGCCAAAGTTACGGACTTGCAAGTGTGATGGTAAAAAAATCGTGAGTTATAAAATAAAGTCATATTTTTCGGCGTTGATAAAAAATACCGAAACTTTACCATAGCGTTGTTTCTACCACGCGGTAAACTCTACGAAGCACCACGAATTTACTCCGAAAGGAGGGACAAAAAATAATTAAAGAAAAAAAAGCGACCAGCGAGGTTCGAACCCACGCCGTTGGGATATAAAAAGTCACTACTTCACTAACCGCTACACCAAACCTACTTTGACGATATAGCTCGTATCCACTAGTATACAAACATACGGTAAGACTTCCATAAATTGGGGCTTTCCGAAATTGATTCGATATTCGGATAGTGTCGGCCATAAAATATGAAGCTATGCGGTGAAATCGGAATTCAAATCGAAAAATCGAGCCAATATTAGGGTTTCTATTTCCTAAAATCCCTAAATGATTCTAAAAATCTAAAATTAACATGCAAAACGGCGTTTTTTTGGGTCCACACTTCGGTTAATCACCGTAGGTAATTAACCAGCGCGTAGATCTCGAAAAACTGCATGGAATCCATATATAGAAATCCGCATTCGGACAACCGAGATATGGGAACCGAGCCATTGTTGGCCGGTTTTTTGCTGTCCAGCAATGTGGCGCCACTGGCCGGCCAATGTGGCACCAGTGGCCGGCCAGTGTGGCACCACTGTGGCCAGCAATGTGGCGCCAGTGGCCGGCCATTGTGGCCAGCATTTGAGGCGCCAGTGGCCAGTGCTGTGGCACCAGTGGCCGGCCAATGTGGTACCAGTGGCCAGCAATGTGGCGCCAGTGGCCAGCATTGTGGCGCCAGAGCCAGCATTTGAGGCGCCAGTGGCCAGTGCTGTGGCACCAGTGGCCGGCCATTGTGGTACCAGTGGCCAGCAATGTGGCGCCAGTGGCCAGCATTGTGGCGCCAGAGCCAGCATTTGAGGCGCCAGTGGCCGGCCAATGTGGTGCAAGTGGCCCGCATTGTGGCGCCAGTGGCAGGCCACCACTGGGCTGTGTCGTGCCAGCAGCGCCCCAAATGGGGCCAAAGAACATAGAAAATGTGATATCTTTTTTTCTACTCGTGCAAAACTCAAAATACTTTCCATCATACAATCCTTATAACATGTAGGATTTTTAAGAGTCGAGTTTGTAATTTTTAAACCAAAATTAAATTTGTTATGATTTTTCTAACGTTTTTCGTTAAATAAATATATATAAAATACTTATGGTTTGAATTTTTAGTTCAAACTTTGTGAACACTTGTTTTTATCCATTGTTAACATAACTGCAAAGTTTCATAATCAAATTCCTTCGGATTCCCCACTTTTGAAGGTAGGGTGATGGTTCAAACATAAAAGCACTACCTAGTGTTTTAGCTAAAACAGCCTATTAAGCTACTTAGGGGGGGTGAGCCAACTGGTGAAAGTTGGAGTTGCCCCAAAGGTGCTTGTTTTAGCCGGCAAGCACCGAATGTCGCACATACTAGTGCGGCATTGGTAGCCTTTGTAGCCTTTTAAGCACAAATTGTCCGAGGTGGGAAGTAAAAGACCAAAATACCCCTCTTACGGCTAAAGGACAATTTGTGCTTAACGAGTGAGGAAGCGGGCGGATTCCTCCCGATGCGAAGGTGGGGATTAGTAGGAACTCGTTTTTGTGGTGGATGTATTCCGGTTTTGACCTTCCATAGGAAAAGACCAAAATACCCCTACGACAAAAAGTAAGAGGTAGTCTACGGTTTTGTGTTGCTGCATTCCACAGACCCTCTTATGATTCCTAGTAGTCCAATTTGGCCCTACTTTTCACCGAAGAGGGTAGGGCAGTCGGTCACACAGAGGGGTTGGAGCTACTGGTTATTACAATTCCAAAGCAATTGAATCAGCAGCAATGGTAGGATTTGCCTCTAGACGATGGTTGTTTGTGGGCGTTGGAAGGGGTATGTAGCATAAATTTTTGGGACGGATCGGAGATGCTGTTGCTATAAGTCTTTAAACATCGAATGACGGGACGCGGAGA
>JAUPFV010000361.1:60000-61840 GCA_036936605.1 Limnanthes douglasii subsp. nivea | reverse complement strand
CTTTGAGACAAGCATATGACTACTGGCAGGATCAACCAGGTAGCAATCATTCGCGAGGCCAACATCCATTTAACTTGCAGACCCGAAAGAGTCAACCAAATCAAAATAGACGCCGCCGTCGTTCGAAATGGAGCTTCAGTAGACGCATAGAGGCAAAGCCTCTCGTCCATTTTGCTTTCCGTCCCCAAAAGAACAGCCAATAACCCGTGCACCGAACGCAATCACATTATTAACATGAAACCGTAGTCGGGACACAGGAATTGGCTATCGGTTCGCATAGCGTCCCCGAAGGCACGTTACACAAAACATGTATACCCAACATGCGAATTCCATATCTTAGGTACTCAACACAGGATCCCGCATCTACCCACGTAGCTTTAACAGCACACGAGGAATACGTGATTCGAAATGATTGTCAATAGTTCCATGCGGATACACAAAGCCTATCGACTCACATTGCCATCCCGCTTCTCATACGCCGCACGTACGATTTGGTAATGATGTCCTCCTCCAACACGACGAGAGCATCTCACTAACGAAGATTCACATGGAATACTCCATCAAAACCAAACCTTTGCCGCCAGGCGCGCGACAAGTTTTTTTGTTAAATCCTGGGGAGAATTCAACATAGGTTCTACTTATCCAAACCTACCCTAGGCAACCATCCGAACGAAAAATCGACATCCAAAGCCTAACCATCGGCATCATCACAATCCCCACTACACGATTCATTCGCAACAATAAGATACACCTGTTATCAAGTATGCTTGTGGGAATTTCAGTTGGCAGTAGCAAAAATCATGCCGTAGATCTCCGAAGGACCGGCTTTAAACACCTCCAGAATCACGTCTCCGCGTCCCGTCATTCGATGTTTAAAGACTTATAGCGACAGCATCTCCGATCCGTCCCAAAAATTTATGCTACATACCCCTTCCAACGCCCACAAGCAACCATCGTCTAAAGGCAAATCCTACCATTGCTGCAGACTCATGCGCTTTCAAATCATGAAAACCAATGGCCACAACTTTTTCTTCCGACCCCTCCCCCGTTTTGCAGGAACGACAAGATGATGACTTTCAGCTTCGAATCCAAAAGATTTGCAGATAGTTTGCAAATCAACAACAGGATTCGCAGCGTGATAATCTACCCTTGCCTTTCCCTACCGAATAGAAGCCGATCATCCATACGAGGCGCAACTACGGCGTACTTCACAATCCCGCATCACGAATCATTCACAACAGTAGGATACACCTGTTATCAAGTATGTTTGTGGGAATTTCAGTTGGCAGTAGCAAAAATCATGCCGTAGATCTCCGAAGGACCGGCTCTAAACACCTCCAGAATCACGTCTCCGCGTCCCGTCATTCGATGTTTAGAGACTTATAGCGACAGCATCTCCGATCCGTCCCAAAAATTTATGCTACGTACCCCTTCCAACGCCCGCAAACAACCATCGTCTAAAGGCAAATCCCACCATTGCTGCTGATTAAAATGATTTGGAATCGTAATAACCAATAGCTCCAACCCCTCTGTATGACCGACTGCCCTACCCTCTTCGGTGAAAAGTAGGGCCAACTAGGACTACTAGGAATCATAAGAGGGTCTGTGGAATGCAGCAACGCAAAACCATAGACTACCTCTTACTTTTTGTCGTAGGGGTATTTTGGTCTTTTCCTATGGAAGGCCAAAACCGCAACACATCCACCACAAAAACGAGTTCCTACTAATCCCCACCTTCGCATCGGGAGGAATCCGCCCGCTTCCTCACTCGTTAAGCACAAATTGTCCTTTAGCCGTAAGAGGGGTATTTTGGTCTTTTACTTCCCACCTCGGACAATTT
>JAUPFV010000360.1:0-61854 GCA_036936605.1 Limnanthes douglasii subsp. nivea | reverse complement strand
AATAAATAGTTTCCTTATCTAGTGAGATTTTCGTTTATGCTGGGTTATATACATTGGTCGTGCAGTACTTAACGGATGCGATCATACCAGCACTAATGCACCGGATCCCATCAGAACTCCGCAGTCAATCGTGCTTGGGCGAGAGTAGTACTATGATGGGTGACCTCTTGGGAAGTCCTCGTGTTGCATCCCATTTTTCTTAAATTTTTTTTTCAATTTCATTTTGGTTTTGGTCGGTGAGTATTAACTGATAAGCATGATATATGTAAGGAAAATGTCCGGATTTTAAAATCCTATTTCTAAGGAACAATCGATTTAACAATGTTGCGGATCTAAAAAGAAGCGCTATTTATTTTAAACTAGGAGTCGCTTTAGAAAATAGCATTTATTGATGTTGACCGTGTGCAGTTAATTGTGTTTATGTAAATTTTGTGCGTGATGTGTATTAAATGAAAACGTGATTCGTGAAAAGTAAAAGTATTTTTCGACCTAAAGAGAAGCGTGATTTGGTTTTTATAAGAGACGTTTAAGAAAATAGATCTAAACGTTACAGGGATCCTGTAGTTTCGAAATTCCAAGATTGCATTTATTGTTGTTGACCACACATACGCCCGTGATATTTTGTTTGTATTTATTTAATTTTTTTTGCAATGTGTATTAAATGAAAGCGCGATTCATGCATCGTACGCTTCTTTAATTCAAAGTTAATAAATAGTTTCCTTATCTAGTGAGATTTTCGGTTATGCTGGGTTATATACATTGGTCGTGCAGTACTTAACGGATGCGATCATACCAGCACTAATGCACCGGATCCCATCAGAACTCCGCATGTAAGCGTGCTTGGGCGAGAGTAGTACTAGGATGGGTGACCTATTGGGAAGTCCTCATGTTGCATCCCCTTTTTCTTAATTTTTTTTTCAATTTCATTTTGGTTTTGGTCGGTGAGTATTAACTGATAAGCATGATATTTGTAAGGAAAATGTCCGGATTATAAAATCCTATTTCTAAGCAAACAATCGATTCAAAAATGTTGCGGATCTAAAAAGAAGTGCTATTTGTTTTAAACTAGGAGTCGCTTTAGAAAATAGCATTTATTTATGTTGACCGTGTGCAGTTAATTGTGTTTATGTAAATTTTGTCCGTGATGTGTATTAAATGAAAACGTGATTCGTGAAAAGTAAAAGTATTTTTCGACCTAAAAAGAAGCGTGATTTGGTTTTTATAAGAGACGTTTAAGAAAATAGATCTAAACGTTACAAGGATCCTGTAGTTTCGAAATTCCAAGATTGCATTTATTGTTGTTGACCACACATACGCCCGTGATATTTTGTTTGTATTTATTTAAATTTTGTTTGCAATGTGTATTAAATGAAAGCGCGATTCATGCATAGTACGCTTCTTTAATTCAAAGTTAATAAATTGTTTCCTTATCTAGTGGGTCAGTGGTGTATAAGTATCCGTGAGATTTTAGGTTATGCTGGGTTATATACATTGGTCGTGCAGTACTTAACGGATGCGATCATACCAGCACTAATGCACCGGATCCCATCAAAACTCCGCAGGTAAGCATGCTTGGGCGAGAGTAGTACTAGGATGGGTGACCTATTGGGAAGTCCTCGTGTTGCATCCCCTTCTTCTTAATTTTTTCCGTGATGTGTATTAAATGAAAACGTGATTCGTGAAAAGTAAAAGTATTTTTCGACCTAAAAAGAAGCGTGATTTGGTTTTTATAAGATACGTTTAAGAAAATAGATCTAAACGTTACAGGGATCCTGTAGTTTCGAAATTCCAAGATTGCATTTATTGTTGTTGACCACACATACGCCCGTTGTTTGTATTTATTTAAATTTTGTTTGCAATGTGTATTAAATGAAAGCACGATTCATGCATAGTACGCTTCTTTAATTCAAAGTTAATAAATAGTTTCCGTATCTAGTGGGTCGGTGGTGTATAAGTATCCGTGAGATTTTCGGTTATGTTGGGTTATATACATTGGTCGTGCAGTTCTTAACGGATGCAATCATACCAGCACTAATGCACCGGATCCCACCAGAACTCCGCAGTTAAGCGTCCTTGGGCGAGAGTAGTACTAGGATTGGTGACCTCCTGGGAAGTCCTCGTGTTGCATCCCCTTTTTCTTAATTTTTTTTTTTCAATTTCATTTTGGTTTTGGTCGGTGAGTATTAACTGATAAGCATGATATTTGTAAGGAAAATGTCCGGATTTTAAAATCCTATTTCTAAGGAACAATCGATTTAACAATGTTGCGGATCTAAGAAGAAGCGCTATTTGTTTTAAACTAGGAGTCGCTTTAGAAAATAGCATTTATTGATGTTGACCGTGTGCAATTAATTGTGTTTATGTAAATTTTGTCCGTGATGTGTATTAAATGAAAACGTGATTCGTGAAAAGTAAAAGTATTTTTCGACCTAAAAAGAAGCGTGATTTGGTTTTTATAAGAGACGTTTAAGAAAATAGATCTAAACGTTACAGGGATCTTGTAGTTTCGAAATTTCAAGATTGCATTTATTGTTGTTGACCACACATACGCCCGTGATATTTTGTTTGTATTTATTTAAATTTTGTTTGCCATGTGTGTTAAATGAAAGCGCGATTCATGCATAGTACGCTTCTTTAATTCAAAGTTAATAAATAGTTTACTTATCTAGTGGGTCGGTAGTATCAGTGAGATTTTCGGTTATGCTGGGTCATATACATTGGTCGTGCGGATGCGATCATACCAGCACTAATGCACCGGATCCCATCAGAACTCCGCAGTTAAGCGTGCTTGGGCGAGACTAGTATTAGGATGGGTGACCTCCTGGGAAGTCGTCGTGTTGCATCCCTTTTTTCTTAATTTTTTTTTCAATTTCATTTTGGTTTTGGTCGGTGAGTATTAACTGATAAGCATGATGTTTGTAAGGAAAATTTCCGGATTTTAAAATCCTATTTCTAAGGAACAATCGATTTAACAATGTTGCGGATCTAAGAAGAAGCGCTATTTGTTTTAAACTAGGAGTCGCTTTAGAAAATAACATTTATGGATGTTGACCGTGTGCAAATAATTGTGTTTATGTAAATTTTGTCCGTGATGTGTATTAAATGAAAACGTGATTCGTGAAAAGTAAAAGTATTTTTCGACCTAAAAAGAAGCGTGATTTGGTTTTTATAAGAGACGTTTAAGAAAATAGATCTAAACGTTACAGGGATCCTGTAGTTTCGAAATTCCAAGATTGCATTTATTGTTGTTGACCACACATACGCCCGTGATATTTTGTTTGTATTTATTTAAATTTTGTTTGCAATGTGTATTAAATGAAAGCGCGATTCATACATAGTACGCTTCTTTAATTCAAAGTTAATAAATAGTTTCCTTATCTAGTGAGATTTTCGGTTATGCTGGGTTATATACATTGGTCGTGCAGTACTTAACGGATGCGATCATACCAGCACTAATGCACCGGATCCCATCATAACTCCGCAGTGAAGCGTGCTCGGGCGAGAGTAGTACTAGGATGGGTGACCTCCTGGGAAGTCCTCGTGTTGCATCCCATTTTTCTTAATTTTTTTTTTCAATTTTATTTTTGTTTTGGTCGGTGAGTATTAACTGATAAGCATGATATTTGTAAGGAAAATGTCCGGATTTTAAAATCCTATTTCTAAGGAACAATCGATTTAACAATGTTGCGGATCTAAGAAGAAGCGCTATTTGTTTTAAACTAGGAGTCGCTTTAGAAAATAACATTTATGGATGTTGACCGTGTGCAGTTAATTGTGTTTATGTAAATTTTGTCCGTGATGTGTATTAAATGAAAACGCGATTCGTGAAAAGTAAAAGTATTTTTCGACCTAAAAAGAAGCGTGATTTGGTTTTTATAAGAGACGTTTAAGAAAATAGATCTAAATGTTACAGCGATCTTGTAGTTTCGAAATTCCAAGATTGCATTTATTGTTGTTGACCACACATACGCCCGTGATATTTTGTTTGTATTTATTTAAATTTTGTTTGCAATGTGTATTAAATGAAAGCGCGATTCATGCATAGTACGCTTCTTTAATTCAAAGTTAATAAATAGTTTCCTTATCTAGTGAGATTTTCGGTTATGCTGGGTCATATACATTGGTCGTGCGGATGCGATCATACCAGCACTAATGCACCGGATCCCATCAGAACTCCGCAGTTAAGCCTGCTTGGGCGAGACTAGTACTAGGATGGGTGACCTCATGGGAAGTCGTCGTGTTGCATCCCCTTTTTCTTAATTTTTTTTTAATTTCATTTTGGTTTTGGTCGGTGAGTATTAACTGATAAGCATGATATTTGTAAGGAAAATGTCCGGATTTTAAAATCCTATTTCTAAGGAACAATCGATTTAACAATGTTGCGGATCTAAGAAGAAGCGCTATTTGTTTTAAACTAGGAGTCGCTTTAGAAAATAACATTTATGGATGTTGACCGTGTGCAAATAATTGTGTTTATGTAAATTTTGTCCGTGATGTGTATTAAATGAAAACGTGATTCGTGAAAAGTAAAAGTATTTTTCGACCTAAAAAGAAGCGTGATTTGGTTTTTATAAGAGACGTTTAAGAAAATAGATCTAAACGTTACAAGGATCCTGTAGTTTCGAAATTCCAAGATTGCATTTATTGTTGTTGACCACACATACGCCCGTGATATTTTGTTTGTATTTATTTAAATTTTGTTTGCAATGTGTATTAAATGAAAGCGCGATTCATGCATAGTACGCTTCTTTAATTCAAAGTTAATAAATAGTTTCCTTATCTAGTGAGATTTTCGGTTATGCTGGGTTATATACATTGGTCGTGCAGTATTTAATGGATGCGATCATACCAGTACTAATGCACCGGATCCCATCAGAACTCTGCAGATAAGCGTGCTTGGGCGAGAGTAGTACTAGGATGGGTGACCTCCTGGGAAGTCCTCGTGTTGCATCCCCTTTTTCTTAATTTTTTTTTCAATTTTATTTTGGTTTTGGTCGGTGAGTATTAACTGATTAGCATGATATTTGTAAGGAAAATGTCCGGATTTTAAAATCCTATTTCTAAGGAACAATCGATTTAACAATGTTGCGGATCTAAGAAGAAGCACTATTTGTTTTAAACTAGGAGTCGCTTTAGAAAATAACATTTATTGATGTTGACCATGTGCAGTTAATTGTGTTTATGTAAATTTTGTCCGTGATTTGTATTAAATGAAAACGTGATTCGTGAAAATTAAAAGTATTTTTCGACCTAAAAAGAAGCGTGATTTGGTTTTTATAAGAGACGTTTAAGAAAATAGATCTAAACGCTACAGGGATCCTGTAGTTTCGAAATTCCAAGATTGCATTTATTGTTGTTGACCACCCATACGCCCGTGATATTTTGTTTGTATTTATTTAAATTTTGTTTGCAATGTGTATTAAATGAAAGCGCGATTCATGCATAGTATGCTTCTTTAATTCAAAGTTAATAAATAGTTTCCGTATCTAGTGAGATTTTCGGTTATGCTGGGTTATATACATTGGTCGTGCAATACTTAACGGATGTGATCATACCAGCACAAATGCACCGGATCCCATCAGAACTCCGTAGTAAAGCGTGCTTGGGCGATCCTAGTACTAGGATGGGTGACCTCCTGGGAAGTCGTCGTGTTGCATCCGCTTTTTCTTAATTTTTTTTTCAATTTCATTTTGGTTTTGGTCAGTGAGTATTAACTGATAAGCATGATATTTGTAAGGAAAATGTCCGGATTTTAAAATCCTATTTCTAAGGAACAATCGATTTAACAATGTTGCGGATCTAAGAAGAAGCGCTATTTGTTTTAAACTAGGAGTCGTTTTAGAAAATAACATTTATGGATGTTGACCGTGTGCAGTTAATTGTGTTTATGTAAATTTTGTCCGTGATGTGTATTAAATGAAAACGTGATTCGTGAAAAGTAAAAGTATTTTTCGACCTAAAAAGAAGCGTGATTTGGTTTTTATAAGAGACGTTTAAGAAAATAGATCTAAATGTTACAGGGATCTTGTAGTTTCGAAATTCCAAAATTGCATTTATTGTTGTTGACCACACATACGCCCGTGATATTTTGTTTGTATTTATTTAAATTTTGTTTGCAATGTGTATTAAATGAAAGCGCGATTCATGCATAGTACGCTTCTTTAATTCAAAGTTAATAAATAGTTTCCTTATCTAGTGAGATTTTCGGTTATGCTGGGTTATATACATTGGTCGTGCAGTATTTAATGGATGCGATCATACCAGTACTAATGCACCGGATCCCATCAGAACTCTGCAGATAAGCGTGCTTGGGCGAGAGTAGTACTAGGATGGGTGACCTCCTGGGAAGTCCTCGTGTTGCATCCCCTTTTTCTTAATTTTTTTTTCAATTTTATTTTGGTTTTGGTCGGTGAGTATTAACTGATTAGCATGATATTTGTAAGGAAAATGTCCGGATTTTAAAATCCTATTTCTAAGGAACAATCGATTTAACAATGTTGCGGATCTAAGAAGAAGCACTATTTGTTTTAAACTAGGAGTCGCTTTAGAAAATAACATTTATTGATGTTGACCATGTGCAGTTAATTGTGTTTATGTAAATTTTGTCCGTGATTTGTATTAAATGAAAACGTGATTCGTGAAAATTAAAAGTATTTTTCGACCTAAAAAGAAGCGTGATTTGGTTTTTATAAGAGACGTTTAAGAAAATAGATCTAAACGCTACAGGGATCCTGTAGTTTCGAAATTCCAAGATTGCATTTATTGTTGTTGACCACCCATACGCCCGTGATATTTTGTTTGTATTTATTTAAATTTTGTTTGCAATGTGTATTAAATGAAAGCGCGATTCATGCATAGTATGCTTCTTTAATTCAAAGTTAATAAATAGTTTCCGTATCTAGTGAGATTTTCGGTTATGCTGGGTTATATACATTGGTCGTGCAATACTTAACGGATGTGATCATACCAGCACAAATGCACCGGATCCCATCAGAACTCCGTAGTAAAGCGTGCTTGGGCGATCCTAGTACTAGGATGGGTGACCTCCTGGGAAGTCGTCGTGTTGCATCCGCTTTTTCTTAATTTTTTTTTCAATTTCATTTTGGTTTTGGTCAGTGAGTATTAACTGATAAGCATGATATTTGTAAGGAAAATGTCCGGATTTTAAAATCCTATTTCTAAGGAACAATCGATTTAACAATGTTGCGGATCTAAGAAGAAGCGCTATTTGTTTTAAACTAGGAGTCGTTTTAGAAAATAACATTTATGGATGTTGACCGTGTGCAGTTAATTGTGTTTATGTAAATTTTGTCCGTGATGTGTATTAAATGAAAACGTGATTCGTGAAAAGTAAAAGTATTTTTCGACCTAAAAAGAAGCGTGATTTGGTTTTTATAAGAGACGTTTAAGAAAATAGATCTAAATGTTACAGGGATCTTGTAGTTTCGAAATTCCAAAATTGCATTTATTGTTGTTGACCACACATACGCCCGTGATATTTTGTTTGTATTTATTTAAATTTTGTTTGCAATGTGTATTAAATGAAAGCGCGATTCATGCATAGTACGCTTCTTTAATTCAAAGTTAATAAATAGTTTCCTTATCTAGTGGGTCGGTGGTGTATAAGTATCCGTGAGATTTTCGGTTATGCTGGGTTATATACATTGGTCGTGCAGTACTTAAGGGATGCGATCATACCAGCACTAATGCACCGGATCCCATCAGAACTCCGCAGTGAAGCGTGCTCGGGCGAGAGTAGTACTAGGATGGGTGACCTCCTGGGAAGTCCTCGTGTTGCATCCCCTTTTTCTTAATTTTTTTTTTCAATTTCATTTTTGTTTTGGTCGGTGAGTATTAACTGATAAGCATGATATTTGTAAGGAAAATGTCCGGATTTTAAAATCCTATTTCTAAGGAACAATCGATTTAACAATGTTGCGGATCTAAGAAGAAGCGCTATTTGTTTTAAACTAGGAGTCGCTTTAGAAAATAGCATTTATTGATGTTGACCGTGTGCAGTTAATTGTGTTTATGTAAATTTTGTCTGTGATGTGTATTAAATGAAAACGTGATTCGTGAAAAGTAAAAGTATTTTTCGACCTAAAAAGAAGCGTGATTTGGTTTTTATAAGAGACGTTTAAGAAAATAGATCTAAACGTTACAGAGATCCTGTAGTTTCGAAATTCCAAGATTGCATTTATTGTTGTTGACCACACATACGCCCGTGATATTTTGTTTGTATTTATTTAAATTTTGTTTGCAATGTGTATTAAATGAAAGCGCGATTCATGCATAGTACGCTTCTTTAATTCAAAGTTAATAAATAGTTTCCTTATCTAGTGGGTCAGTGGTGTATAAGTATCCGTGAGATTTTCGGTTATGCTGGGTTATATACATTGGTCGTGCAGTACTTAACGGATGCGATCATACCAGCACTAATGCACCGGATCCCATCAGAACTCCGCAGTGAAGCGTGCTCGGGCGAGAGTAGTACTAGGATGGGTGACCTCCTGGGAAGTCCTCGTGTTGCATCCCCTTTTTCTTAATTTTTTTTTTTCAATTTCATTTTTGTTTTGGTCGGTGAGTATTAACTGATAAGCATGATATTTGTAAGGAAAATGTCCGGATTTTAAAATCCTATTTCTAAGGAACAATCGATTTAACAATGTTGCGGATCTAAGAAGAAGCGCTATTTGTTTTAAACTAGGAGTCGCTTTAGAAAATAGCATTTATTGATGTTGACCGTGTGCAGTTAATTGTGTTTATGTAAATTTTGTCCGTGATGTGTATTAAATGAAAACGTGATTCGTGAAAAGTAAAAGTATTTTTCGACCTAAAAAGAAGCGTGATTTGGTTTTTATAAGAGACGTTTAAGAAAATAGATCTAAATGTTACAGGGATCTTGTAGTTTCGAAATTCCAAAATTGCATTTATTGTTGTTGACCACACATACGCCCGTGATATTTTGTTTGTATTTATTTAAATTTTGTTTGCAATGTGTATTAAATGAAAGCGCGATTCATGCATAGTACGCTTCTTTAATTCAAAGTTAATAAATAGTTTCCTTATCTAGTGGGTCGGTGGTGTATAAGTATCCGTGAGATTTTCGGTTATGCTGGGTTATATACATTGGTCGTGCAGTACTTAAGGGATGCGATCATACCAGCACTAATGCACCGGATCCCATCAGAACTCCGCAGTGAAGCGTGCTCGGGCGAGAGTAGTACTAGGATGGGTGACCTCCTGGGAAGTCCTCGTGTTGCATCCCCTTTTTCTTAATTTTTTTTTTCAATTTCATTTTTGTTTTGGTCGGTGAGTATTAACTGATAAGCATGATATTTGTAAGGAAAATGTCCGGATTTTAAAATCCTATTTCTAAGGAACAATCGATTTAACAATGTTGCGGATCTAAGAAGAAGCGCTATTTGTTTTAAACTAGGAGTCGCTTTAGAAAATAGCATTTATTGATGTTGACCGTGTGCAGTTAATTGTGTTTATGTAAATTTTGTCTGTGATGTGTATTAAATGAAAACGTGATTCGTGAAAAGTAAAAGTATTTTTCGACCTAAAAAGAAGCGTGATTTGGTTTTTATAAGAGACGTTTAAGAAAATAGATCTAAACGTTACAGAGATCCTGTAGTTTCGAAATTCCAAGATTGCATTTATTGTTGTTGACCACACATACGCCCGTGATATTTTGTTTGTATTTATTTAAATTTTGTTTGCAATGTGTATTAAATGAAAGCGCGATTCATGCATAGTACGCTTCTTTAATTCAAAGTTAATAAATAGTTTCCTTATCTAGTGGGTCAGTGGTGTATAAGTATCCGTGAGATTTTCGGTTATGCTGGGTTATATACATTGGTCGTGCAGTACTTAACGGATGCGATCATACCAGCACTAATGCACCGGATCCCATCAGAACTCCGCAGTGAAGCGTGCTCGGGCGAGAGTAGTACTAGGATGGGTGACCTCCTCGGAAGTCCTCGTGTTGCATCCCCTTTTTCTTAATTTTTTTTTTCAATTTCATTTTTGTTTTGGTCGGTGAGTATTAACTGATAAGCATGATATTTGTAAGGAAAATGTCCGGATTTTAAAATCCTATTTCTAAGGAACAATCGATTTAACAATGTTGCGGATCTAAGAAGAAGCGCTATTTGTTTTAAACTAGGAGTCGCTTTAGAAAATAGCATTTATTGATGTTGACCGTGTGCAGTTAATTGTGTTTATGTAAATTTTGTCTGTGATGTGTATTAAATGAAAACGTGATTCGTGAAAAGTAAAAGTATTTTTCGACCTAAAAAGAAGCGTGATTTGGTTTTTATAAGAGACGTTTAAGAAAATAGATCTAAACGTTACAGGGATCCTGTAGTTTCGAAATTCCAAGATTGCATTTATTGTTGTTGACCACACATACGCCCGTGATATTTTGTTTGTATTTATTTAAATTTTGTTTGCAATGTGTATTAAATGAAAGCGCGATTCATGCATAGTACGCTTCTTTAATTCAAAGTTAATAAATAGTTTCCTTATCTAGTGGGTCAGTGGTGTATAAATATCCGTGAGATTTTCGGTTATGCTGGGTTATATACATTGGTCGTGCAGTACTTAACGGATGCGATCATACCAGCACTAATGCACCGGATCCCATCAGAACTCCGCAGTGAAGCGTGCTTGGGCGAGAGTAGTACTAGGATGGGTGACCTCCTGGAAAGTCCTCGTGTTGCATCCCTTTTTTCTTAATTTTTTTTCAATTTCATTTTGGTTTTGGTCGGTGAGTATTAACTGATAAGCATGATATTTGTAAGGAAAATGTCCGGATTTTAAAATCCTATTTCTAAGGAACAATCGATTTAACAATGTTGTGGATCTAAGAAGAAGCGCTATTTGTTTTAAACTAGGAGTCGCTTTAGAAAATATCATTTATTGATGTTGACCGTGTGCAGTTAATTGTGTTTATGTAAATTTTGTCCGTGATGTGTATTAAATGAAAACGTGATTCGTTAAAAGTAAAAGTATTTTTCGACCTAAAAATAAGCGTGATTTGGTTTTTATAAGAGACGTTTAAGAAAATAGATCTAAACGTTACAGGGATCCTGTTGTTTCGAAATTCCAAGATTGCATTTATTGTTGTTGACCACACATACGCCCGTGATATTTTGTTTGTATTTATTTAAATTTTGTTTGCTATGTGTATTAAATGAAAGCGCGATTCATGCATAGTACGCTTCTTTAATTCAAAGTTATAAATAGTTTCCTTATCTAGTGGGTCGGTGGTGTATAAGTATCCGTGAGATTTTCGGTTATGCTGGGTTATATACATTGGTCGTGCAGTACTTAACGGATGCGATCATACCAGCACTAATGCACCGGATCCCATCAGAATTCCGCAGCTAAGCGTGCTTGGGCGAGAGTAGTACTAGGATGGGTGACCTCCTAGGAAGTCCTCGTGTTGCATCCCCTTTTTCTTAATTTTTTTTTTCAATTTCATTTTGGTTTTGGTCGGTGAGTATTAACTGATAAGCATTATATTTGTAAGGAAAATGTCCGGATTTTAAAATCCTATTTCTAAGGAACAATCGATTTAACAATGTTGCGGATCTAAGAAGAAGCGCTATTTGTTTTAAACTAGGAGTCGCTTTAGAAAATAACATTTATTGATGTTGACCGTGTGCATTTAATTGTGTTTATGTAAATTTTGTCCGTGATGTGTATTAAATGAAAACGTGATTCGTGAAAAGTAAAAGCATTTTTCGACCTAAAAAGAAGCGTGATTTGGTTTTTATAAGAGACGTTTAAGAAAATAGATCTAAACGTTACAGGGATTCTGTAGTTTCGAAATTCCAAGATTGCATTTATTGTTGTTGACCACACATACGCCCGTGATATTTTGTTTGTATTTATTTAAATTTTGTTTGCAATGTGTATTAAATGAAAGCGCGATTCATGCATAGTACGCTTCTTTCATTCAAAGTTAATAAATAGTTTCTTTATCTAGTGGGTCGCAACCGTAGACGTGGTGAATAAGTATCCGTGAGATTTTCGGTTATGCTGGGTTATATACATTGGTCGTGCAATACTTAACGGATGCGATCATACCAACACTAATGCACCGGATCCCATCAGAACTCCGCAGGTAAGCGTGCTTGGGTGAGAGTAGTCGATTTAACAATGTTGCGGATCTAAGAAGAAGCGCTATTTGTTTTAAACTAGGAGTCGGTTTAAAAAATAGCATTTATTGATGTTGACCGTGTGTAGTTAATTGTGTTTATGTAAATTTTGTCCGTGATGTGTATTAAATGAAAACGTGATTCGTGAAAAGTAAAAGTATTTTTCGACCTAAAAAGAAGCGTGATTTGGTTTTTATAAGAGACGTTTAAGAAAATAGATCTAAACGTTACAGGGATCCTGTAGTTTCGAAATTCCAAGATTGCATTTATTGTTGTTGACCACACATACGCCCGTGATATTTTGTTTGTATTTATTTAAATTGTGTTTGCAATGTGTATTAAATGAAAGCGCAATTCATGCATGGTACGCTTCTTTAATTCAAAGTTAATAAATAGTTTCCTTATCTAGTGGGTCGCAACCGTAAACGTGGTGTATAAGTATCCGTGAGATTTTAGGTTATGCTGGGTTATATACATTGGTCGTGAAATACTTCACGGATGCGATCATACCAGCACTAATGCACTGGATCCCATCAGAACTCCGCAGTCAAGCGTGCTTGGGCGAGACTAGCACTGGGATGGGTGACCTCCAGGGAAGTCCTCGTGTTGCATCCCTTTTTTCTTAATTTTTTTTTTCAATTTCATTTTGGTTTTGGTCGGTGAGTATTAACTGACAAGCATGATATTTGTAAGGAAAATGTCCGGATTTTAAAATCCTATTTCTAAGGAACAATCGATTTAACAATGTTGCGGATCTAAGAAGAAGCGTTATTTGTTTTAAACTAGGAGTCGCTTTAGAAAATAGCATTGATTGATGTTGATCGTGTGCAGTTAATTGTGTTTATGTAAATTTTGTCCGTGATGTGTATTAAATGAAAACGTGATTTTTGAAAAGTAAAAGTATTTTTCGACCTAAAAAGAATCGTGCTTTGGTTTTTATAAGAGACGTTTAAGAAAATAGATCTAAACGTTACAGGGATCCTGTAGTTTCGAAATTCCAAGATTGCATTTATTGTTGTTGACCACACATACGCCCGTGATATTTTGTTTGTATTTATTTAAATTTTGTTTGCAATGTGTATTAAATGAAAGCGCGATTCATGAATAGTATGCTTATTTAATTCAAAGTTAATAAATAGTTTCCTTATCTAGTGGGTCGCAACCGTAAACGTGGTGTATAAGTATCCGTGAGATTTTCGGTTATGCTGGGTTATATACATTGGTCGTGCAGTACTTAACGCATGCGATCATACCAACACTAATGCACCGGATCCCATCAGAACTCCGCAGTGAAGCGTGCTCAGGTGAGAGTAGTACTAGGATGGGTGACCTTCTGGGAAGTCCTCGTGTTGCATCCCCTTTTAAAACCGTATTTCTAAGGAACAATCGATTTAACAATGTTGCGGATCTAAGAAGAAGCGGTATTTGTTTTAAACTAGGAGTCGCTTTAGAAAATAGCATTTATTGATGTTGACTGTGTGCAGTTAATTGTGTTTATGTAAATTTTTGTCTGTGATGTGTATTAAATGAAAACGTGATTCGTGAAAAGTAAAAGTATTTTTCGACCTAAAAAGAAGCGTGATTTGGTTTTTATAAGAGACGTTTAAGAAAATAGATCTAAACGTTACAGGGATCCTGTAGTTTCGAAATTCCAAGATTGCATTTATTGTTGTTGACCACACATACTCCCGTGATATTTTTTTTGTATTTATTTAAATTTTGTTTGCAATGTGTATTAAATGAAAGCGCGATTCATGCATAGTAAGCTTCTTTAATTCAAAGTTAATAAATAGTTTCCTTATCTAGTGGGCCGCAACCGTAAACGTGCTCTATAAGTATCCGTGAGATTTTCGGTTATGATGAGTTATATACATTGGTCGTGCAGTACTTAACGGATGCGATCATACCAGCACTAATGCACCGGATCCCATCAGAACTCCGCAGTTAAGCGACCTCCTGGGAAGTCCTCGTGTTGCATCCCCTTTTTCTTAATTTTTTTTTTCAATTTCATTTTGGTTTTGGTCGGTGAGTATAAACTGATAAGCATGATATTTGTAAGGAACATGTCCGGATTTTAAAATCCTATTTCTAAGGAACAATTGATTTAACAATGTTGCGGATCTAAGAAGAAGCGCTATTTGTTTTATACTAGGAGTCGCTTTAGAAAATAGCATTTATTGATGTTGACGGTGTGCAGTTAATTGTGTTTATGTAAATTTTGTCCGTGATGTGTATTAAATGAAAACGTGATTCGTGAAAATTAAAAGTATTTTTCGACCTAAAAAGAAGCGTGATTTGGTTTTTATAAGAGATGTTTAAGAAAATAGATCTAAACGTTACAGTGATCCTGTAGTTTCGAAATTCCAAGATTGCATTTATTGTTGTTGACCACACATACACCCTTGATATTTTGTTTGTATTTATTTAAATTTTGTTTGCAATGTGTATTAAATGAAAGCGTGATTCATGCATAGTACGCTTCTTTAATTCAAAGTTAATAAATAGTTTCGTTATCTAGTGAGATTTTCGATTATGCTGGGTTATATACATTGGTCGTGCAATACTTAACGGATGCGATCATACCAGCACTAATGCACCGGATCCCATCAGAACTCCGCAGTCAATCGTGCTTGGGCGAGAGTAGTACTATGATGGGTGACCTCTTGGGAAGTCCTCGTGTTGCATCCCATTTTTCTAATTTTTGTTTTTCAATTTCATTTTGGTTTTGGTCGGTGAGTATTAACTGATAAGCATGATATATGTAAGGAAAATGTCCGGATTTTAAAATCCTATTTCTAAGGAACAATCGATTTAACAATGTTGCGGATCTAAGAAGAAGTGCTATTTGTTTTAAACTAGGAGTCGCTTTAGAAAATAGCATTTATTGATGTTGACCATGTGCAGTTAATTGTGTTTATGTAAATTTTGTCCGTGATGTGTATTAAATGAAAACATGATTCGTGAAAACTAAAAGTATTTTTCGACCTAAAAAGAAGCGTGATTTGGTTTTTATAAGAGACGTTTAAGAAAATAGATCTAAACGTTACAGGATCCTGTAGTTTCGAAATTCCAAGATTGCATTTATTGTTGTTGACCACACATACGCCCGTGATATTTTATTTGTATTTATTTAAATTTTGTTTGCAATGTGTATTAAATGAAAGCGCGATTCATGCATGGTACGCTTCTTTAATTCAAAGTTAATAAATAGTTTCCTTATCTAGTGGGTCGCAACCGTAAACGTGGTGTATAAGTATCCGTGAGATTTTCGGTTATGCTGGGTTATATACATTGGTCGTGCAATACTTCACGGATGCGATCATACCAGCACTACTGCACTGGATCCCATCAGAACTCCGCAGTCAAGCGCGCTTGGGCGAGACTAGTGCTAGGATGGGTGACCTCCTGGGAAGTCCTCGTGTTGTATCCCCTTTTTCTTAATTTTTTTTTTTCAATTTCATTTTGGTTTTGGTCGGTGAGTATTAACTGATAAGCATGATATTTGTAAGGAAAATGTCCGGATTTTAAAATCCTATTTCTAAGGAACAATCGATTTAACAATGTTGCGGATCTAAGAAGAAGCGCTATTTGCTTTAGAAAATAGCATTGATTGATGTTGATCGTGTGCAGTTAATTGTGTTTATGTAAATTTTGTCCTTGATGTGTATTAAATGAAAACGTGATTCGTGAAAAGTAAAAGTATTTTTCGACCTAAAAAGAATCGTGATTTGGTTTTTATAAGAGACGTTTAAGAAAATAGATCTAAACATTACAGGGATCCTGTAGTTTCGAAATTCCAAGATTGCATTTATTGTTGTTGACCACACATACGCCCGTGATATTTTGTTTGTATTTATTTAAATTTTGTTTGCAATGTGTATTAAATGAAAGCGCGATTCATGCATAGTACGCTTCTTTAATTCAAAGTTAATAAATAGTTTCGTTATCTAGTGAGATTTTCGATTATGCTGGGTTATATACATTGGTCGTGCAGTACTTAACGGATGCGATCATACCAGCACTAATGCACCGGATCCCATCAGAACTCCGCAGTGAAGCGGGCTCGGGCGAGAGTAGTACTAGGATGGGTAAGCGAGACAAGTTTGTGTCCAATGCCCAGACAAATATTGACCTCCTTTCGAAGTATTGAAAGGAACATGAAAGTTTTAGTGGACTCTAAAGTGCAAAGATGCACTCAACAACATCAACATTTGTATAACTCCTGGCCCGCAAGAGTATAAACTGTGAACGGCTAAAATAAATAAAATATCACCGCACTATAAATAAAAAACTCAAAATATAATAATTAATAATTAGTTTATCAAGCAATAAACTAATTGGTTGGTTGGTTGGGTGGGTGGTTGGTTGGTTGGTTGGTTGGTTGGGTGGGTGGGTGGTTGGTTGGTTGGTTGGTTGGTTGGTTGGTTGGTTGGTTGAATGTAATTAATCGAGTTCGATTAATCGGTTAATAATCTCATCATAAACATCTATTTCATCATCGAAAGATTTACGATCCTATAAAATAATTTCTTTTAAATTAAAAAATTATGTAGGATAAATGGTAAGCGAGACAAGTTTGTGTCCAATGCCCAGACAAATATTGACCTCCTTTCAAAGTATTGAAAGGAACATGAAAGTTTTAGTGGACTCTAAAGTGCAAAGATGCACTCAACAACATCAACATTTGTATAACTCCTGGCCCGCAAGAGTATAAACTGTGAACGGCTAAAATAAATAAAATTTATTTTTTATTCTTCAATAGTAAACTAAATTAATAATAAATAAATAAAATATCACCGCACTATAAATAAAAAACTCAAAATATAATAATTAATAATTAGTTTATCAAGCAATAAACTAATTGGTTGGTTGGTTGGGTGGGTGGGTGGTTGGTTGGTTGGTTGGGTAGGTGGGTGGGTGGTTGGTTGGTTGGTCGGTCGAATGTAATTAATCGAGTTCGATTAATCGGTTAATAATCCCATCATAAACATCTATTTCATCATCGAAAGATTTACGATCCTATAAAATAATTTCTTTTAAATTAAAAGATTATGTAGGATAAATGGTAAGCGAGACAAGTTTGTGTCCAATGCCCAGACCAATATTGACCTCCTTTCGAAGTATTGAAAGGAACATGAAAGTTTAGTGGACTCTAAAGTGCAAAGATGCACTCAACAACATCAACATTTGTATAACTCCTGGCCCGCAAGAGTATAAACTGTGAACGGCTAAAATAAATAAAATATCACCGCACTATAAATAAAAAACTCAAAATATAATAATTAATAATTAGTTTATCAAGCAATAAACTAATTGGTTGGTTGGTTGGTTGGGTGGGTGGTTAGTTGGTTGGGTGGGTGTGTGGTTGGTTGGTTGGTTGTTTGGTTGGATGGTTGGTTGGTTGGTTGAATGTAATTAATCGAGTTCGATTAATCGGTTAATAATCTCATCATAAACATCTATTTCATCATCGAAAGATTTACGATCCTTTAAAATAATTTATTTTAAATTAAAAAATTGTGTAGGATAAATGGTAAGCGAGACAAGTTTGTGTCTAATGCCCAGACAAATATTGACCTCCTTTCGAAGTATTGAAAGGAACATGAACGTTTTAGTGGACTCTAAAGTGCAAAGATGCACACAACAACATCAACATTTGTATAACTCCTGGCCCGCAAGATTATAAACTGTGAACGGCTAAAATAAATAAAATTTATTTTTTATTCTTCAATAGTAAACTAAATTAATAATAAATAAATAAAATATCACCGCACTATAAATAAAAAACTCAAAATATAATAATTAATAATTAGTTTATCAAGCAATAAACTAATTGGTTGGTTGGTTGGTTGGGTGGGTGATTGGTTGGTTGGTTGGTTGGGTGGGTGGGTGGGTGGTTGGTTGGGTGGGTGGGTGGGTGGTTGGTTGGTTGGTTGGTTGGTTGGTTGGTTGGGTGGTTGGTTGGTTGGTTGAATGTAATTAATCGAGTTCGATTAATCGGTTAATAATCTCATCATAAACATCTATTTCATCATCGAAAGATTTACGATCCTATAAAATAATTTCTTTTAAATTAAAAAATTATGTAGGATAAATGGTAAGCGAGACAAGTTTGTGTCCAATGCCCAGACATATATTGACCTCCTTTCGAAGTATTGAAAGGAACATGAAAATTTTAGTGGACTCTAAAGTGCAAAGATGCACTCAACAACATCAACATTTGTATAACTCCTGGCCCGCAAGAGTATAAACTGTGAACGGCTAAAATAAATAAAATTTATTTTTTATTCTTCAATAGTAAACTAAATTAATAATAAATAAATAAAATATCACCGCACTATAAATAAAAAACTCAAAATATAATAATTAATAATTAGTTTATCAAGCAATAAACTAATTGGTTGGTTGGTTGGGTGGGTGGTTGGTTGGTTGGTTGGTTGGGTGGGTGGGTGGTTGGTTGGTTGGTTGGTTGGTTGGTTGGTTGGTTGGTTGGTTCGTTGGTTGGTTGGTTGGTTGGGTGGGTGGGTGGGTGGGTGGTTGGTTGGTTGGTTGGTTGGTTGGTAAGTTGGTTGGTTGGGTGGTTGGTTGGTTGGTTGAATGTAATTAATCGAGTTCGATTAATCGGTTAATAATCTCATCATAAACATCTATTTCATCATCGAAAGATTTACGATCCTATAAAATAATTTCTTTTAAATTAAAAAATTATGTAGGATAAATGGTAAGCGAGACAAGTTTGTGTCCAATGCCCAGACAAATATTGACCTCCTTTCGAAGTATTGAAAGGAACATGAAAGTTTTAGTGGACTCTAAAGTGCAAAGATGCACTCAACAACATCAACATTTGTATAACTCCGGGCCCGCAAGAGTATAAACTGTGAACGGCTAAAATAAATAAAATTTATTTTTTATTCTTCAATAGTAAATTAAATTAATAATAAATAAATAAAATATCACCGCACTATAAATAAAAAACTCAAAATATAATAATTAATAATTAGTTTATCAAGCAATAAACTAATTGGTTGGTTGGTTGGGTGGGTGGGTGGTTGGTTGGTTGGTTGGTTGGGTAGGTGGGTGGGTGGGTGGTTGGTTGGTTAGTTGGTTGGTTGGTTGGTTGGTCGGTCGGTTGAATGTAATTAATCGAGTTCGATTAATCGGTTAATAATCCCATCATAAACATCTATTTCATCATCGAAAGATTTACGATCCTATAAAATAATTTCTTTTAAATTAAAAAATTATGTAGGATAAATGGTAAGCGAGACAAGTTTGTGTCCAATGCCCAGACAAATATTGACCTCCTTTCGAAGTATTGAAAGGAATATGAAAGTTTTAGTGGACTCTAAAGTGCAAAGATGCACTCAACAACATCAACATTTGTATAACTCCTGGCCCGCAAGAGTATAAACTGTGAACGGCTAAAATAAATAAAATATCACCGCACTATAAATAAAAAACTCAAAATATAATAATTAATAATTAGTTTATCAAGCAATAAACTAATTGGTTGGTTGGTTGGTTGGTTGGGTGGGTGGGTGGTTAGTTGGTTGGGTGGGTGTGTGGTTGGTTGGTTGGTTGGTTGTTTGGTTGTGTGGTTGGTTGGTTGGTTGAATGTAATTAATCGAGTTCGATTAATCGGTTAATAATCTCATCATAAACATCTATTTCATCATCGAAAGATTTACAATCCTATAAAATAATTTCTTTTAAATTAAAAAATTATGTAGGATAAATGGTAAGCGAGACAAGTTTGTGTCCAATGCCCAGACAAATATTGACCTCCTTTCGAAGTATTGAAAGGAACATGAAAGTTTTAGTGGACTCTAAAGTGCAAAGATGCACTCAACAACATCAACATTTGTATAACTCCTGGCCCGCAAGAGTATAAACTGTGAACGGCTAAAATAAATAAAATTTATTTTTTATTCTTCTATAGTAAACTAAATTAATAATAAATAAATAAAATATCACCGCACTATAAATAAAAAACTCAAAATATAATAATTAATAATTAGTTTATCAAGCAATAAACTAATTGGTTGGTTGGTTGGGTGGGTGGTTGGTTGGTTGGGTGGGTGGGTGGGTGGTTGGTTGGTTGGTTGGTTGGTTGGTTGGGTGGTTGGTTGGTTGGTTGAATGTAATTAATCGAGTTCGATTAATCGGTTAATAATCTCATCATAAACATCTATTTCATCATCGAAAGATTTACGATCCTATAAAATAATTTCTTTTAAATTAAAAAATTATGTAGGATAAATGGTAAGCGAGACAAGTTTGTGTCCAATGCCCGGACAAATATTGACCTCCTTTCGAAGTATTGAAAGGAACATGAAAGTTTTAGTGGACTCTAAAGTGCAAAGATGCACTCAACAACGTTAACATTTGTATAACTCCTGGCCCGCAAGAGTATAAACTATGAACGGCTAAAATAAATAAAATTTATTTTTTATTCTTCAATAGTAAACTAAATTAATAATAAATAAATAAAATATCACCGCACTATAAATAAAAAACTCAAAATATAATAATTAATAATTAGTTTATCAAGCAATAAACTAATTGGTTGGTTGGTTGGGTGGGTGGTTGGTTGGTTGGTTGGTTGGTTGGTTGGTTGGTTGGGTGGGTGGGTGGGTGGTTGGTTGGTTGGTTGGTTGGTTGGTTGGTCGGTCGGTTGAATGTAATTAATCGAGTTCGATTAATCGGTTAATAATCCCATCATAAACATCTATTTCATCATCGAAAGATTTACGATCCTATAAAATAATTTCTTTTAAATTAAAAAATTATGTAGGATAAATGGTAAGCGAGACAAGTTTGTGTCCAATGCCCACACAAATATTGACCTCCTTTCGAAGTATTGAAAGGAATATGAAAGTTTTAGTGGACTCTAAAGTGCAAAGATGCACTCAACAACATCAACATTTGTATAACTCCTGGCCCGCAAGAGTATAAACTGTGAACGGCTAAAATAAATAAAATATCACCGCACTATAAATAAAAAACTCAAAATATAATAATTAATAATTAGTTTATCAAGCAATAAACTAATTGGTTGGTTGGTTGGTTGGGTGGGTGGGTGGTTAGTTGGTTGGGTGGGTGTGTGGTTGGTTGGTTGGTTGGTTGTTTGGTTGTGTGGTTGGTTGGTTGGTTGAATGTAATTAATCGAGTTCGATTAATCGGTTAATAATCTCATCATAAACATCTATTTCATCATCGAAAGATTTACGATCCTATAAAATAATTTCTTTTAAATTAAAAAATTATGTAGGATAAATGGTAAGCGAGACAAGTTTGTGTCCAATGCCCAGACAAATATTGACCTCCTTTCGAAGTATTGAAAGGAACATGAAAGTTTTAGTGGACTCTAAAGTGCAAAGATGCACTCAACAACATCAACATTTGTATAACTCCTGGCCCGCAAGAGTATAAACTGTGAACGGCTAAAATAAATAAAATATCACCGCACTATAAATAAAAAACTCAAAATATAATAATTAATAATTAGTTTATCAAGCAATAAACTAATTGGTTGGTTGGTTGGGTGGGTGGGTGGTTAGTTGGTTGGGTGGGTGTGTGGTTGGTTGGTTGGTTGTTTGGTTGTGTGGTTGGTTGGTTGGTTGAATGTAATTAATCGAGTTCGATTAATCGGTTAATAATCTCATCATAAACATCTATTTCATCATCGAAAGATTTACGATCCTATAAAATAATTTCTTTTAAATTAAAAAATTATGTAGGATAAATGGTAAGCGAGACAAGTTTGTGTCCAATGCCCAGACAAATATTGACCTCCTTTCGAAGTATTGAAAGGAACATGAAAGTTTTAGTGGACTCTAAAGTGCAAAGATGCACTCAACAACATCAACATTTGTATAACTCCTGGCCCGCAAGAGTATAAACTGTGAACGGCTAAAATAAATAAAATATCACCGCACTATAAATAAAAAACTCAAAATATAATAATTAATAATTAGTTTATCAAGCAATAAACTAATTGGTTGGTTGGTTGGTTGGGTGGGTGGGTGGTTAGTTGGTTGGGTGGGTGTGTGGTTGGTTGGTTGGTTGGTTGTTTGGTTGTGTGGTTGGTTGGTTGGTTGAATGTAATTAATCGAGTTCGATTAATCGGTTAATAATCTCATCATAAACATATATTTCATCATCGAAAGATTTACGATCCTATAAAATAATTTCTTTTAAATTAAAAAATTATGTAGGATAAATGGTAAGCGAGACAAGTTTGTGTCCAATGCCCAGACAAATATTGACCTCCTTTCGAAGTATTGAAAGGAACATGAAAGTTTTAGTGGACTCTAAAGTGCAAAGATGCACTCAACAACATCAACATTTGTATAACTCCTGGCCCGCAAGAGTATAAACTGTGAACGGCTAAAATAAATAAAATATCACCGCACTATAAATAAAAAACTCAAAATATAATAATTAATAATTAGTTTATCAAGCAATAAACTAATTGGTTGGTTGGTTGGTTGGGTGGGTGGGTGGCTAGTTGGTTGGGTGGGTGTGTGGTTGGTTGGTTGGTTGGTTGTTTGGTTGGGTGGTTGGTTGGTTGGTTGAATGTAATTAATCGAGTTCGATTAATCGGTTAATAATCTCATCATAAACATCTATTTCATCATCGAAAGATTTACGATCCTATAAAATAATTTCTTTTAAATTAAAAAATTATGTAGGATAAATGGTAAGCGAGACAAGTTTGTGTCTAATGCCCAGACAAATATTGACCTCCTTTCGAAGTATTGAAAGGAACATGAAAGTTTTAGTGGACTCTAAAGTGCAAAGATGCACTCAACAACATCAACATTTGTATAACTCCTGGCCCGCAAGAGTATAAACTGTGAACGGCTAAAATAAATAAAATTTATTTTTTATTCTTCAATAGTAAACTAAATTAATAATAAATAAATACAATATCACCGCACTATAAATAAAAAACTCAAAATATAATAATTAATAATTAGTTTATCAAGCAATAAACTAATTGGTTGGTTGGTTGGTTGGGTGGGTGGGTGGTTGGTTGGTTGGTTGGGTGGGTGGGTCGGTGGTTGGTTAGTTGGTTGGTTGGTTGGTTGGTTGAATGTAATTAATCGAGTTCGATTAATCGGTTAATAATCTCATCATAAACATCTATTTCATCATCGAAAGATTTACGATCCTATAAAATAATTTCTTTTAATTTAAAAAATTATGTAGGATAAATGGTAAGCGAGACAAGTTTGTGTCCAATGCCCAGACAAACATTGACCTCCTTTCGAAGTATTGAAAGGAACATGAAAGTTTTAGTGGACTCTAAAGTGCAAAGATGCACTCAACAACATCAACATTTGTATAACTCCTGGCACGCAAGAGTATAAACTGTGAACGGCTAAAATAAATAAAATTTATTTTTTATTCTTCAATAGTTCAATCTCATAAATATATTACCGCTAATAAACTAAATTAATAATAAATAAATAAAATATCACGGCACTATAAATAAAAAACTTAAAATATAATAATTAATAATTAGTTTATCAAGCAATAATATAATTGGTTGGTTGGTTGGTTGGTTGGTTGGTTGGGTGGGTGGGTGGTTGGTTAGTTGGTTGGTTGGGTGGGTGGGTGGTTGGTTGGTTGGTTGGGTGGGTGGGTCGGTGGTTGGTTGGTTGGTTGGTTGGTTGGTTGAATGTAATTAATCGAGTTCGATTAATCGGTTAATAATCCCATCATAAACATCTATTTCATCATCGAAAGATTTACGATCCTATAAAATAATTTCTTTTAAATTAAAAAATTATGTAGGATAAATGGTAAGCGAGACAAGTTTGTGTCCAATGCCCAGACAAATATTGACCTCCTTTCGAAGTATTGAAAGGAATATGAAAGTTTTAGTGGACTCTAAAGTGCAAAGATGCACTCAACAACATCAACATTTGTATAACTCCTGGCCCGCAAGAGTATAAACTGTGAACGGCTAAAATAAATAAAATATCACCGCACTATAAATAAAAAACTCAAAATATAATAATTAATAATTAGTTTATCAAGCAATAAACTAATTGGTTGGTTGGTTGGTTGGGTGGGTGGGTGGTTAGTTGGTTGGGTGGGTGTGTGGTTGGTTGGTTGGTTGGTTGTTTGGTTGGGTGGTTGGTTGGTTGAATGTAATTAATCGAGTTCGATTAATCGGTTAATAATCTTATCATAAACATCTATTTCATCATCGAAAGATTTACGATCCTATAAAATAATTTCTTTTAAATTAAAAAATTATGTAGGATAAATGGTAAGCGAGACAAGTTTGTGTCTAATGCCCAGACAAATATTGACCTCCTTTCGAAGTATTGAAAGGAACATGAAAGTTTTAGTGGAATCTAAAGTGCAAAGATGCACTCAACAACATCAACATTTGTATAACTCCTGGCCCGCAAGAGTATAAACTGTGAACGGCTAAAATAAATAAAATTTATTTTTTATTCTTCAATAGTAAACTAAATTAATAATAAATAAATACAATATCACCGCACTATAAATAAAAAACTCAAAATATATTAATTAATAATTAGTTTATCAAGCAATAAACTAATTGGTTGGTTGGTTGGTTGGGTGGGTGGGTGGTTGGTTGGTTGGTTGGGTGGGTGGGTCGGTGGTTGGTTAGTTGGTTGGTTGGTTGGTTGGTTGAATGTAATTAATCGAGTTCGATTAATCGGTTAATAATCTCATCATAAACATCTATTTCATCATCGAAAGATTTACGATCCTATAAAATAATTTCTTTTAATTTAAAAAATTATGTAGGATAAATGGTAAGCGAGACAAGTTTGTGTCCAATGCCCAGACAAACATTGACCTCCTTTCGAAGTATTGAAAGGAACATGAAAGTTTTAGTGGACTCTAAAGTGCAAAGATGCACTCAACAACATCAACATTTGTATAACTCCTGGCACGCAAGAGTATAAACTGTGAACGGCTAAAATAAATAAAATTTATTTTTTATTCTTCAATAGTTCAATCTCATAAATATATTACCGCTAATAAACTAAATTAATAATAAATAAATAAAATATCACGGCACTATAAATAAAAAACTTAAAATATAATAATTAATAATTAGTTTATCAAGCAATAATATAATTGGTTGGTTGGTTGGTTGGTTGGTTGGTTGGGTGGGTGGTTGGTTGGTTGGTTGGTTGGGTGGGTGGGTGGTTGGTTGGTTGGTTGGTTGGGTGGGTGGGTCGGTGGTTGGTTGGTTGGTTGGTTGGTTGGTTGGTTGGTTGAATGTAATTAATCGAGTTCGATTAATCGGTTAATAATCCCATCATAAACATCTATTTCATCATCGAAAGATTTACGATCCTATAAAATAATTTCTTTTAATTAAAAAATTATGTAGGATAAATGGTAAGCGAGACAAGTTTGTGTCCAATGCCCAGACAAATATTGACCTCCTTTCGAAGTATTGAAAGGAATATGAAAGTTTTAGTGGACTCTAAAGTGCAAAGATGCACTCAACAACATCAACATTTGTATAACTCCTGGCCCGCAAGAGTATAAACTGTGAACGGCTAAAATAAATAAAATATCACCGCACTATAAATAAAAAACTCAAAATATAATAATTAATAATTAGTTTATCAAGCAATAAACTAATTGGTTGGTTGGTTGGTTGGGTGGGTGGGTGGTTAGTTGGTTGGGTGGGTGTGTGGTTGGTTGGTTGGTTGGTTGTTTGGTTGTGTGGTTGGTTGGTTGGTTGAATGTAATTAATCGAGTTCGATTAATCGGTTAATAATCTCATCATAAACATCTATTTCATCATCGAAAGATTTACGATCCTATAAAATAATTTCTTTTAAATTAAAAAATTATGTAGGATAAATGGTAAGCGAGACAAGTTTGTGTCCAATGCCCAGACAAATATTGACCTCCTTTCGAAGTATTGAAAGGAACATGAAAGTTTTAGTGGACTCTAAAGTGCAAAGATGCACTCAACAACATCAACATTTGTATAACTCCTGGCCCGCAAGAGTATAAACTGTGAACGGCTAAAATAAATAAAATATCACCGCACTATAAATAAAAAACTCAAAATATAATAATTAATAATTAGTTTATCAAGCAATAAACTAATTGGTTGGTTGGTTGGTTGGGTGGGTGGGTGGTTAGTTGGTTGGGTGGGTGTGTGGTTGGTTGGTTGGTTGGTTGTTTGGTTGGGTGGTTGGTTGGTTGGTTGAATGTAATTAATCGAGTTCGATTAATCGGTTAATAATCTCATCATAAACATCTATTTCATCATCGAAAGATTTACGATCCTATAAAATAATTTCTTTTAAATTAAAAAATTATGTAGGATAAATGGTAAGCGAGACAAGTTTGTGTCTAATGCCCAGACAAATATTGACCTCCTTTCGAAGTATTGAAAGGAACATGAAAGTTTTAGTGGACTCTAAAGTGCAAAGATGCACTCAACAACATCAACATTTGTATAACTCCTGGCCCGCAAGAGTATAAACTGTGAACGGCTAAAATAAATAAAATTTATTTTTTATTCTTCAATAGTAAACTAAATTAATAATAAATAAATACAATATCACCGCACTATAAATAAAAAACTCAAAATATAATAATTAATAATTAGTTTATCAAGCAATAAACTAATTGGTTGGTTGGTTGGTTGGGTGGGTGGGTGGTTGGTTGGTTGGTTGGGTGGGTGGGTCGGTGGTTGGTTAGTTGGTTGGTTGGTTGGTTGAATGTAATTAATCGAGTTCGATTAATCGGTTAATAATCTCATCATAAACATCTATTTCATCATCGAAAGATTTACGATCCTATAAAATAATTTCTTTTAATTTAAAAAATTATGTAGGATAAATGGTAAGCGAGACAAGTTTGTGTCCAATGCCCAGACAAACATTGACCTCCTTTCGAAGTATTGAAAGGAACATGAAAGTTTTAGTGGACTCTAAAGTGCAAAGATGCACTCAACAACATCAACATTTGTATAACTCTTGGCACGCAAGAGTATAAACTGTGAACGGCTAAAATAAATAAAATTTATTTTTTATTCTTCAATAGTTCAATCTCATAAATATATTACCGCTAATAAACTAAATTAATAATAAATAAATAAAATATCACGGCACTATAAATAAAAAACTTAAAATATAATAATTAATAATTAGTTTATCAAGCAATAATATAATTGGTTGGTTGGTTGGTTGGTTGGTTGGTTGGGTGGGTGGTTGGTTGGTTGGTTGGTTGGGTGGGTGGGTGGTTGGTTGGTTGGTTGGTTGGGTGGGTGGGTCGTTGGTTGGTTGGTTGGTTGGTTGGTTGGTTGGTTGGTTGGTTGAATGTAATTAATCGAGTTCGATTAATCGGTTAATAATCCCATCATAAACATCTATTTCATCATCGAAAGATTTACGATCCTATAAAATAATTTCTTTTAAATTAAAAAATTATGTAGGATAAATGGTAAGCGAGACAAGTTTGTGTCCAATGCCCAGACAAATATTGACCTCCTTTCGAAGTATTGAAAGGAATATGAAAGTTTTAGTGGACTCTAAAGTGCAAAGATGCACTCAACAACATCAACATTTGTATAACTCCTGGCCCGCAAGAGTATAAACTGTGAACGGCTAAAATAAATAAAATATCACCGCACTATAAATAAAAAACTCAAAATATAATAATTAATAATTAGTTTATCAAGCAATAAACTAATTGGTTGGTTGGTTGGTTGGGTGGGTGGGTGGTTAGTTGGTTGGGTGGGTGTGTGGTTGGTTGGTTGGTTGGTTGTTTGGTTGTGTGGTTGGTTGGTTGGTTGAATGTAATTAATCGAGTTCGATTAATCGGTTAATAATCTCATCATAAACATCTATTTCATCATCGAAAGATTTACGATCCTATAAAATAATTTCTTTTAAATTAAAAAATTATGTAGGATAAATGGTAAGCGAGACAAGTTTGTGTCCAATGCCCAGACAAATATTGACCTCCTTTCGAAGTATTGAAAGGAACATGAAAGTTTTAGTGGACTCTAAAGTGCAAAGATGCACTCAACAACATCAATATTTGTATAACTCCTGGCCCGCAAGAGTATAAACTGTGAACGGCTAAAATAAATAAAATTTATTTTTTATTCTTCAATGGTTCAATCTCATAAATATATTACCGCTAATAAACTAAATTAATAATAAATAAATAAAATATCACCGCGCTATAAATAAAAAACTCAAAATATAATAATTAATAATTAGTTTATCAAGCAATAAACTAATTGGTTGGTTGGTTGGGTGGGTGGGTGGTTGGTTGGTTGGTTGGTTGGTTGGTTGGGTAGGTGGGTGGGTGGTTGGTTGGTTGGTTGGTTGGGTGGTTGGTTGGTCGGTTGAATGTAATTAATCGAGTTCGATTAATCGGTTAATAATCCCATCATAAACATCTATTTCATCATCGAAAGATTTACGATCCTATAAAATAATTTCTTTTAAATTAAAAAATTATGTAGGATAAATGGTAAGCGAGACAAGTTTGTGTCCAATGCCCAGACAAATATTGACCTCCTTTCGAAGTATTGAAAGGAACATGAAAGTTTTAGTGGACTCTAAAGTGCAAAGATGCACTCAACAACATCAACATTTGTATAACTCCTGGCCCGCAAGAGTATAAACTGTGAACGGCTAAAATAAATAAAATTTATTTTTTATTCTTCAATAGTAAACTAAATTAATAATAAATAAATACAATATCACCGCACTATAAATAAAAAACTCAAAATATAATAATTAATAATTAGTTTATCAAGCAATAAACTAATTGGTTGGTTGGTTGGTTGGGTGGGTGGGTGGTTGGTTGGTTGGTTGGGTGGGTGGGTCGGTGGTTGGTTAGTTGGTTGGTTGGTTGGTTGAATGTAATTAATCGAGTTCGATTAATCGGTTAATAATCTCATCATAAACATCTATTTCATCATCGAAAGATTTACGATCCTATAAAATAATTTCTTTTAATTTAAAAAATTATGTAGGATAAATGGTAAGCGAGACAAGTTTGTGTCCAATGCCCAGACAAACATTGACCTCCTTTCAAAGTATTGAAAGGAACATGAAAGTTTTAGTGGACTCTAAAGTGCAAAGATGCACTCAACAACATCAACATTTGTATAACTCCTGGCACGCAAGAGTATAAACTGTGAACGGCTAAAATAAATAAAATTTATTTTTTATTCTTCAATAGTTCAATCTCATAAATATATTACCGCTAATAAACTAAATTAATAATAAATAAATAAAATATCACGGCACTATAAATAAAAAACTTAAAATATAATAATTAATAATTAGTTTATCAAGCAATAATATAATTGGTTGGTTGGTTGGTTGGTTGGTTGGTTGGGTGGGTGGTTGGTTGGTTGGTTGGTTGGGTGGGTGGGTGGTTGGTTGGTTGGTTGGTTGGGTGGGTGGGTCGGTGGTTGGTTGGTTGGTTGGTTGGTTGGTTGGTTGAATGTAATTAATCGAGTTCGATTAATCGGTTAATAATCCCATCATAAACATCTATTTCATCATCGAAAGATTTACGATCCTATAAAATAATTTCTTTTAAATTAAAAAATTATGTAGGATAAATGGTAAGCGAGACAAGTTTGTGTCCAATGCCCAGACAAATATTGACCTCCTTTCGAAGTATTGAAAGGAATATGAAAGTTTTAGTGGACTCTAAAGTGCAAAGATGCACTCAACAACATCAACATTTGTATAACTCCTGGCCCGCAAGAGTATAAACTGTGAACGGCTAAAATAAATAAAATATCACCGCACTATAAATAAAAAACTCAAAATATAATAATTAATAATTAGTTTATCAAGCAATAAACTAATTGGTTGGTTGGTTGGTTGGGTGGGTGGGTGGTTAGTTGGTTGGGTGGGTGTGTGGTTGGTTGGTTGGTTGGTTGTTTGGTTGTGTGGTTGGTTGGTTGGTTGAATGTAATTAATCGAGTTCGATTAATCGGTTAATAATCTCATCATAAACATCTATTTCATCATCGAAAGATTTACGATCCTATAAAATAATTTCTTTTAAATTAAAAAATTATGTAGGATAAATGGTAAGCGAGACAAGTTTGTGTCCAATGCCCAGACAAATATTGACCTCCTTTCGAAGTATTGAAAGGAACATGAAAGTTTTAGTGGACTCTAAAGTGCAAAGATGCACTCAACAACATCAACATTTGTATAACTCCTGGCCCGCAAGAGTATAAACTGTGAACGGCTAAAATAAATAAAATATCACCGCACTATAAATAAAAAACTCAAAATATAATAATTAATAATTAGTTTATCAAGCAATAAACTAATTGGTTGGTTGGTTGGTTGGGTGGGTGGGTGGTTAGTTGGTTGGGTGGGTGTGTGGTTGGTTGGTTGGTTGGTTGTTTGGTTGGGTGGTTGGTTGGTTGGTTGAATGTAATTAATCGAGTTCGATTAATCGGTTAATAATCTCATCATAAACATCTATTTCATCATCGAAAGATTTACGATCCTATAAAATAATTTCTTTTAAATTAAAAAATTATGTAGGATAAATGGTAAGCGAGACAAGTTTGTGTCTAATGCCCAGACAAATATTGACCTCCTTTCGAAGTATTGAAAGGAATATGAAAGTTTTAGTGGACTCTAAAGTGCAAAGATGCACTCAACAACATCAACATTTGTATAACTCCTGGCCCGCAAGAGTATAAACTGTGAACGGCTAAAATAAATAAAATATCACCGCACTATAAATAAAAAACTCAAAATATAATAATTAATAATTAGTTTATCAAGCAATAAACTAATTGGTTGGTTGGTTGGTTGGGTGGGTGGGTGGTTAGTTGGTTGGGTGGGTGTGTGGTTGGTTGGTTGGTTGGTTGTTTGGTTGGGTGGTTGGTTGGTTGGTTGAATGTAATTAATCGAGTTCGATTAATCGGTTAATAATCTTATCATAAACATCTATTTCATCATCGAAAGATTTACGATCCTATAAAATAATTTCTTTTAAATTAAAAAATTATGTAGGATAAATGGTAAGCGAGACAAGTTTGTGTCTAATGCCCAGACAAATATTGACCTCCTTTCGAAGTATTGAAAGGAACATGAAAGTTTTAGTGGACTCTAAAGTGCAAAGATGCACTCAACAACATCAACATTTGTATAACTCCTGGCCCGCAAGAGTATAAACTGTGAACGGCTAAAATAAATAAAATTTATTTTTTATTCTTCAATAGTAAACTAAATTAATAATAAATAAATACAATATCACCGCACTATAAATAAAAAACTCAAAATATAATAATTAATAATTAGTTTATCAAGCAATAAACTAATTGGTTGGTTGGTTGGTTGGGTGGTTGGTTGGGTGGGTGGGTGGTTGGTTAGTTGGTTGGTTGGGTGGGTGGGTGGTTGGTTGGTTGGTTGGGTGGGTGGGTCGGTGGTTGGTTGGTTGGTTGGTTGGTTGAATGTAATTAATCGAGTTCGATTAATTGGTTAATAATCCCATCATAAACATCTATTTCATCATCGAAAGATTTACGATCCTATAAAATAATTTCTTTTAAATTAAAAAATTATGTAGGATAAATGGTAAGCGAGACAAGTTTGTGTCCAATGCCCAGACAAATATTGACCTCCTTTCGAAGTATTGAAAGGAATATGAAAGTTTTAGTGGACTCTAAAGTGCAAAGATGCACTCAACAACATCAACATTTGTATAACTCCTGGCCCGCAAGAGTATAAACTGTGAACGGCTAAAATAAATAAAATATCACCGCACTATAAATAAAAAACTCAAAATATAATAATTAATAATTAGTTTATCAAGCAATAAACTAATTGGTTGGTTGGTTGGTTGGGTGGGTGGGTGGTTAGTTGGTTGGGTGGGTGTGTGGTTGGTTGGTTGGTTGGTTGTTTGGTTGTGTGGTTGGTTGGTTGGTTGAATGTAATTAATCGAGTTCGATTAATCGGTTAATAATCTCATCATAAACATCTATTTCATCATCGAAAGATTTACGATCCTATAAAATAATTTCTTTTAAATTAAAAAATTATGTAGGATAAATGGTAAGCGAGACAAGTTTGTGTCCAATGCCCAGACAAATATTGACCTCCTTTCGAAGTATTGAAAGGAACATGAAAGTTTTAGTGGACTCTAAAGTGCAAAGATGCACTCAACAACATCAACATTTGTATAACTCCTGGCCCGCAAGAGTATAAACTGTGAACGGCTAAAATAAATAAAATATCACCGCACTATAAATAAAAAACTCAAAATATAATAATTAATAATTAGTTTATCAAGCAATAAACTAATTGGTTGGTTGGTTGGTTGGGTGGGTGGGTGGTTAGTTGGTTGGGTGGGTGTGTGGTTGGTTGGTTGGTTGGTTGTTTGGTTGGGTGGTTGGTTGGTTGGTTGAATGTAATTAATCGAGTTCGATTAATCGGTTAATAATCTCATCATAAACATCTATTTCATCATCGAAAGATTTACGATCCTATAAAATAATTTCTTTTAAATTAAAAAATTATGTAGGATAAATGGTAAGCGAGACAAGTTTGTGTCCAATGCCCAGACAAATATTGACCTCCTTTCGAAGTATTGAAAGGAACATGAAAGTTTTAGTGGACTCTAAAGTGCAAAGATGCACTCAACAACATCAACATTTGTATAACTCCTGGCCCGCAAGAGTATAAACTGTGAACGGCTAAAATAAATAAAATTTATTTTTTATTCTTCAATAGTAAACTAAATTAATAATAAATAAATACAATATCACCGCACTATAAATAAAAAACTCAAAATATAATAATTAATAATTAGTTTATCAAGCAATAAACTAATTGGTTGGTTGGTTGGTTGGGTGGGTGGGTGGTTGGTTGGTTGGTTGGGTGGGTGGGTCGGTGGTTGGTTAGTTGGTTGGTTGGTTGGTTGGTTGAATGTAATTAATCGAGTTCGATTAATCGGTTAATAATCTCATCATAAACATCTATTTCATCATCGAAAGATTTACGATCCTATAAAATAATTTCTTTTAATTTAAAAAATTATGTAGGATAAATGGTAAGCGAGACAAGTTTGTGTCCAATGCCAAGACAAACATTGACCTCCTTTCGAAGTATTGAAAGGAACATGAAAGTTTTAGTGGACTCTAAAGTGCAAAGATGCACTCAACAACATCAACATTTGTATAACTCCTGGCCCGCAAGAGTATAAACTGTGAACGGCTAAAATAAATAAAATATCACCGCACTATAAATAAAAAACTCAAAATATAATAATTAATAATTAGTTTATCAAGCAATAAACTAATTGGTTGGTTAGTTGGTTGGGTGGGTGGGTGGTTAGTTGGTTGGGTGGGTGTGTGGTTGGTTGGTTGGTTGGTTGGTTGTTTGGTTGTGTGGTTGGTTGGTTGGTTGAATGTAATTAATCGAGTTCGATTAATCGGTTAATAATCTCATCATAAACATCTATTTCATCATCGAAAGATTTACGATCCTATAAAATAATTTCTTTTAAATTAAAAAATTATGTAGGATAAATGGTAAGCGAGACAAGTTTGTGTCCAATGCCCAGACAAATATTGACCTCCTTTCGAAGTATTGAAAGGAACATGAAAGTTTTAGTGGACTCTAAAGTGCAAAGATGCACTCAACAACATCAACATTTGTATAACTCCTGGCCCGCAAGAGTATAAACTGTGAACGGCTAAAATAAATAAAATATCACCGCACTATAAATAAAAAACTCAAAATATAATAATTAATAATTAGTTTATCAAGCAATAAACTAATTGGTTGGTTGGTTGGTTGGGTGGGTGGGTGGTTAGTTGGTTGGGTGGGTGTGTGGTTGGTTGGTTGGTTGGTTGTTTGGTTGGGTGGTTGGTTGGTTGGTTGAATGTAATTAATCGAGTTCGATTAATCGGTTAATAATCTCATCATAAACATCTATTTCATCATCGAAAGATTTACGATCCTATAAAATAATTTCTTTTAAATTAAAAAATTATGTAGGATAAATGGTAAGCGAGACAAGTTTGTGTCTAATGCCCAGACAAATATTGACCTCCTTTCGAAGTATTGAAAGGAACATGAAAGTTTTAGTGGACTCTAAAGTGCAAAGATGCACTCAACAACATCAACATTTGTATAACTCCTGGCCCGCAAGAGTATAAACTGTGAACGGCTAAAATAAATAAAATTTATTTTTTATTCTTCAATAGTAAACTAAATTAATAATAAATAAATACAATATCACCGCACTATAAATAAAAAACTCAAAATATAATAATTAATAATTAGTTTATCAAGCAATAAACTAATTGGTTGGTTGGTTGGTTGGGTGGGTGGGTGGTTGGTTGGTTGGTTGGGTGGGTGGGTCGGTGGTTGGTTAGTTGGTTGGTTGGTTGGTTGGTTGAATGTAATTAATCGAGTTCGATTAATCGGTTAATAATCTCATCATAAACATCTATTTCATCATCGAAAGATTTACGATCCTATAAAATAATTTCTTTTAATTTAAAAAATTATGTAGGATAAATGGTAAGCGAGACAAGTTTGTGTCCAATGCCCAGACAAACATTGACCTCCTTTCGAAGTATTGAAAGGAACATGAAAGTTTTAGTGGACTCTAAAGTGCAAAGATGCACTCAACAACATCAACATTTGTATAACTCCTGGCACGCAAGAGTATAAACTGTGAACGGCTAAAATAAATAAAATTTATTTTTTATTCTTCAATAGTTCAATCTCATAAATATATTACCGCTAATAAACTAAATTAATAATAAATAAATAAAATATCACGGCACTATAAATAAAAAACTTAAAATATAATAATTAATAATTAGTTTATCAAGCAATAATATAATTGGTTGGTTGGTTGGTTGGTTGGTTGGTTGGGTGGGTGGGTGGTTGGTTAGTTGGTTGGTTGGGTGGGTGGGTGGTTGGTTGGTTGGTTGGTTGGGTGGGTGGGTCGGTGGTTGGTTGGTTGGTTGGTTGGTTGGTTGAATGTAATTAATCGAGTTCGATTAATCGGTTAATAATCTCATCATAAACATCTATTTCATCATCGAAAGATTTACGATCCTATAAAATAATTTCTTTTAAATTAAAAAATTATGTAGGATAAATGGTAAGCGAGACAAGTTTGTGTCCAATGCCGAGACAAATATTGACCTCCTTTCGAAGTATTGAAAGGTACATGAAAGTTTTAGTGGACTCTAAAGTGCAAAGATGCACTCAACAACATCAACATTTGTATAACTCCTGGCCCGCAAGAGTATAAACTGTGAACGGCTAAAATAAATAAAATTATTTTTTATTCTTCAATAGTTCAATCTAATAAATATTTTACCGCTAATAAACTAAATTAATAATAAATAAATAAAATATCACGGCACTATAAATAAAAAACTCAAAATATAATAATTAATAATTAGTTTATCAAGCAATAAACTAATTGGTTGGTTGGGTGGGTGGGTGGGTGGTTGGTTGGGTGGGTGGTTGGTTGGTTGGTTGGTTGGTTGGTTAGTTGGTTGGTTGGTTGGGTGGTTGGTTGGTTGGTTGAATGTAATTAATCGAGTTCGATTAATCGGTTAATAATCTCATCATAAACATCTATTTCATCATCGAAAGATTTACGATCCTATAAAATAATTTCTTTTAAATTAAAAAATTATGTAGGATAAATGGTAAGCGAGACAAGTTTGTGTCCAATGCCCAGACAAATATTGACCTCCTTTCGAAGTATTGAAAGGAACATGAAAGTTTTAGTGGACTCTAAAGTGCAAAGATGCACTCAACAACATCAACATTTGTATAACTCCTGGTCCGCAAGAGTATAAACTGTGAACGGCTAAAATAAATAAAATTTATTTTTTATTCTTCAATAGTTCAATCTCATAAATATTTTACCGCTAATAAACTAAATTAATAATAAATAAATAAAATATCACCGCGGTATAAATAAAAAACTCAAAATATAATAATTAATAATTAGTTTATCAAGCAATAAACTAATTGGTTGGTTGGTTGGTTGGGTGGGTGGTTGGTTGGGTAGGTGGGTGGGTGGTTGGTTGGTTGGTTGGTTGGGTGGTTGGTTGGTCGGTTGAATGTAATTAATCGAGTTCGATTAATCGGTTAATAATCCCATCATAAACATCTATTTCATCATCGAAAGATTTACGATCCTATAAAATAATTTCTTTAAAATTAAAAAATTATGTAGGATAAATGGTAAGCGAGACAAGTTTGTGTCCAATGCCCAGACAAATATTGACCTCCTTTCGAAGTATTGAAAGGAACATGAAAGTTTTAGTGGACCCTAAAGTGCAAAGACGCACTCAACAACATCAACATTTGTATAACTCATGGCCCGCAACAGTATAAACTGTGAACGGCTAAAATAAATAAAATATCACCGCACTATAAATAAAAAACTCAAAATATAATAATTAATAATTAGTTTATCAAGCAATAAACTAATTGGTTGGTTGGTTGGGTGGGTGGTTGGTTGGTTAGTTGGTTGGGTGGGTGGTTGGTTGGTTGGTTGTTTGGTTGGGTGGTTGGTTGGTTGGTTGAATGTAATTAATCGAGTTCGATTAATCGGTTAATAATCTCATCATAAACATCTATTTCATCATCGAAAGATTTACGATCCTATAAAATAATTTCTTTTAAATTAAAAAATTATGTAGGATAAATGGTAAGCGAGACAAGTTTGTGTCCAATGCCCAGACAAATATTGACCTCCTTTCGAAGTATTGAAAGGAACATGAAAGTTTTAGTGGACTCTAAAGTGCAAAGATGCACTCAACAACATCAACATTTGTATAACTCCTGGCCCGCAAGAGTATAAACTGTGAACGGCTAAAATAAATAAAATTTATTTTTTATTCTTCAATGGTTCAATCTCATAAATATATTACCGCTAATAAACTAAATTAATAATAAATAAATAAATATCACCGCACTATAAATAAAAAACTCAAAATATAATAATTAATAATTAGTTTATCAAGCAATAAACTAATTGGTTGGTTGGTTGGTTGGGTGGGTGGGTGGTTGGTTAGTTGGTTGGGTGGGTGGTTGGTTGGTTGGTTGGTTGTTTGGTTGGGTGGTTGGTTGGTTGGTTGAATGTAATTAATCGAGTTCGATTAATCGGTTAATAATCTCATCTTAAACATCTATTTCATCATCGAAAGATTTACAATCCTATAAAATAATTTTTTTTAAATTAAAAAATTATGTAGGATAAATGGTAAGCGAGACAAGTTTGTGTCCAATGCCCAGACAAATATTGACCTCCTTTCGAAGTATTGAAAGGAACATGAAAGTTTTAGTGGACTCTAAAGTGCAAAGATGCACTCAACAACATCAACATTTGTATAACTCCTGGCCCGCAAGAGTATAAACTGTGAACGAATAAAATAAATAAAATTTATTTTTTATTCTTCAATGGTTCAATCTCATAAATATATTACCGCTAATAAACTAAATTAATAATAAATAAATAAAATATCACCGCACTATAAATAAAAAACTCAAAATATAATAATTAATAATTAGTTTATCAAGCAATAAACTAATTGGTTGGTGGGTTGGTTGGTTGGTTGGTTGGGTGGGTGGGTGGGTCGGTGGTTGGTTGGTTGGTTGGTTGGTTGGTTGGGTGGTTGGTTGGTTGGTTGAATGTATTTAATCGAGTTCGATTAATCGGTTAATAATCTCATCATAAACATCTATTTCATCATCGAAAGATTTACGATCCTATAAAATAATTTCTTTTAAATTAAAAAATTATGTAGGATAAATGGTAAGCGAGACAAGTTTGTGTCCAATGCCCAGACAAATATTGACCTCCTTTCGAAGTATTGAAAGGAACATGAAAGTTTTACTGGACTCTAAAGTGCAAAGATGCACTCAACAACATCAACATTTGTATAACTCCTGGCCCGCAAGAGTATAAACTGTGAACGGCTAAAATAAATAAAATTTATTTTTTATTCTTCAATAGTTCAATCTCATAAATATTTTACCGCTAATAAACTAAATTAATAATAAATAAATAAAATATCACCGCGCTATAAATAAAAAACTCAAAATATAATAATTAATAATTAGTTTATCAAGCAATAAACTAATTGGTTGGTTGGTTGGTTGGGTGGGTGGGTGGTTGGTTGGTTGGTTGGTTGGGTAGGTGGGTGGTTGGTTGGTTGGTTGGTTGGTTGGGTGGTTGGTTGGTCGGTTGAATGTAATTAATCGAGTTCGATTAATCGGTTAATAATCCCATCATAAACATCTATTTCATCATCAAAAGATTTACGATCCTATAAAATAATTTCTTTTAAATTAAAAAATTATGTAGGATAAATGGTAAGCGAGACAAGTTTGTGTCCAATGCCCAGACAAATATTGACCTCCTTTCGAAGTATTGAAAGGAACATGAAAGTTTTAGTGGACTCTAAAGTGCAAAGATGCACTCAACAACATCAACATTTGTATAACTCCTGGCCCGCAAGAGTATAAACTGTGAACGGCTAAAATAAATAAAATATCACCGCACTATAAATAAAAAACTCAAAATATAATAATTAATAATTAGTTTATCAAGCAATAAACTAATTGGTTGGTTGGTTGGGTGGGTGGTTGGTTGGTTAGTTGGTTGGGTGGGTGGTTGGTTGGTTGGTTGTTTGGTTGGGTGGTTGGTTGGTTGGTTGAATGTAATTAATCGAGTTCGATTAATCGGTTAATAATCTCATCATAAACATCTATTTCATCATCAAAAGATTCACGATCCTATAAAATAATTTCTTTTAAATTAAAAAATTATGTAGGATAAACGGTAAGCGAGACAAGTTTGTGTCCAATGATGAGACAAATATTGACCTCCTTTCGAAGTATTGAAAGGAACATGAAAGTTTTAGTGGACTCTAAAGTGCAAAGATGCACTCAACAACATCAACATTTGTATAACTCCTGGCCCGCAAGAGTATAAACTGTGAACGGCTAAAATAAATAAAATTTATTTTTTATTCTTCAATAGTTCAATCTCATAAATATTTTACCGCTAATAAACTAAATTAATAATAAATAAATAAAATATCACCGCACTATAAATAAAAAACTCAAAATATAATAATTAATAATTAGTTTATCAAGCAATAAACTAATTAGTTGGTTGGTTGGTTGGGTGGGTGGTTGGTTGGTTGGTTGGGTGGGAGGGTGGTTAGTTGGTTGGTTGGTTGGGTGGTTGGTTGGTTGGTTGGTTGGTTGGGTGGTTGGTTGGTTGAATGTAATTAATCGAGTTCGATTAATCGGTTAATAATCTCATCATAAACATCTATTTCATCATCGAAAGATTTACGATCCTATAAAATAATTTCTTTTAAATTAAAAAATTATATAGGATAAATGGTAAGCGAGACAAGTTTGTGTCCAATGCCCAGACAAATATTGACCTCTTTTCGAAGTATTGAAAGGAACATGAAAGTTTTAGTGGACTCTAAAGTGCAAAGATGCACTCAACAACATCAACATTTGTATAACTCCTGGCCCGCAAGAGTATAAACTGTGAACGGCTAAAATAAATAAAATTTATTTTTTATTCTTCAATAGTAAACTAAAGTAATAATAAATAAATAAAATATCACCGCACTATAAATAAAAAACTCAAAATATAATAATTAATAATTAGTTTATCAAGCAATAAACTAATTGGTTGGTTGGTTGGTTGGGTGGGTGGGTGGTTGGTTGGGTGGGTGGGAGGGTGGTTGGTTGGTTGGTTGGGTGGTTGGTTGGTTGGTTGAATGTAATTAATCGAGTTCGATTAATCGGTTAATAATCTCATCATAAACATCTATTTCATCATCGAAAGATTTACGATCCTATAAAATAATTTCTTTTAAATTAAAAAATTATGTAGGATAAATGGTAAGCGAGACAAGTTTGTATCCAATCCCTAGACAAACATTGACCTCCTTTTGAAGTATTGAAAGGAACATGAAAGTTTTAGTGGACTCTAAAGTGCAAAGATGCACTCAACAACATCAACATTTGTACAACTCCTGGCCCGCAAGAGTATAAACTGTGAACGGCTAAAATAAATAAAATTTATTTTTTATTCTTCAATAGTTCAATCTCATAAATATATTACCGCTAATAAACTAAATTAATAATAAATAAATAAAATATCACCGCACTATAAATAAAAAATTCAAAATATAATAATTAATAATTAGTTTATCAAGCAATAAACTAATTGGTTGGTTGGTTGGTAGGTTGGTTGGTTGGTTGGTTGGTTGGGTGGGTGGGTGGTTGGTTAGTTGGTTGGTTGGGTGGGTGGGTGGTTGGTTGGTTGGTTGGGTGGGTGGGTCGTTGGTTGGTTGGTTGGTTGGTTGGGTGGTTGGTTGGTTGGTTGAATGTAATTAATCGAGTTCGATTAATCGGTTAATAATCTCATCATAAACATCTATTTCATCATCGAAAGATTTACGATCCTATAAAATAATTTCTTTTAAATTAAAAAATTATGTAGGATAAATGGTAAGCGAGACAAGTTTGTGTCCAATGCCCAGACAAATATTGACCTCTTTTCGAAGTATTGAAAGGAACATGAAAGTTTTACTGGACTCTAAAGTGCAAAGATGCACTCAACAACATCAACATTTGTATAACTCCTGGCCCGCAAGAGTATAAACTGTGAACGGCTAAAATAAATAAAATTTATTTTTTATTCTTCAATAGTAAACTAAATTAATAATAAATAAATAAAATATCACCGCACTATAAATAAAAAACTCAAAATATAATAATTAATAATTAGTTTATCATGCAATAAACTAATTGGTTGGTTGGTTGGTTGGTTGGGTGGGTGGTTGGTTGGTTGGTTGGTTGGGTGGGTTGGTGGGTGGGTGGGTGGTTGAGTGGTTGGTTGGTTGGTTGAATGTAATTAATCGAGTTCGATTAATCGGTTAATAATCTCATCATAAACATTTATTTCATCATCGAAAGATTTACGATCCTATAAAATAATTTCTTTTAAATTAAAAAATTATGTAGGATAAATGGTAAACGAGACAAGTTTGTGTCCAATGCCCAGAGAAATATTGACCTCCTTTCGAAGTATTGAAATGAACATGAAAGTTTTAGTGGACTCTAAAGTGCAAAGATGCACTCAACAACATCAACATTTGTATAACTCCTGGCCCGCAAGAGTATAAACTCTGAACGGCTAAAATAAATAAAATTTATTTTTTATTCTTCAATAGTTCAATCTCATAAATATATTACCGCTAATAAACTAAATTAATAATAAATAAATAAAATATCACCGCACTATAAATAAAAAACTCAAAATATAATAATTAATAATTAGTTTATCAAGCAATAAACTAATTGGTTGGTTGGTTGGTTGGGTGGGTGGGTGGTTGGTTGGTTGGGTGGGTGGGTGGTTGGTTGGGTGGTTGGTTGGCTGGTTGGGTGGTTGGTTGGTTGGTTGAATGTAATTAATCGAGTTCGATTAATCGGTTAATAATCTCATCATAAACATCTATTTCATCATCGAAAGATTTACGATCCTATAAAATAATTTATTTTAAATTAAAAAATTATGTAGGATAAATGGTAAGCGAGACAAGTTTGTGTCCAATGCCCAGACAAATATTGACCTCCTTTCGAAGTATTGAAAGGAACATGAAAGTTTTAGTGGACTCTAAAGTGCAAAGATGCACTCAACAACATCAACATTTGTATAACTCCTGGCCCGCAAGAGTATAAACTGTGAACGGCTAAAATAAATAAAATTTATTTTTTATTCTTCAATAGTAAACTAAATTAATAATAAATAAATAAAATATCACCGCACTATAAATAAAAAACTCAAAATATAATAATTAATAATTAGTTTATCAAGCAATAAACTAATTGGTTGGTTGGTTGGGTGGGTGGTTGGTTGGTTGGTTGGTTGGTTGGTTGGGTGGGTGGGTGGGTGCTTGGTTGGTTGGTTGGTTGGTTGGTTGGTTGGTTGGTTGGTTGGGTGGTTGGTTGGTTGGTTGAATGTAATTAATCGAGTTCGATTAATCGGTTAATAATCTCATCATAAACATCTATTTCATCATCGAAAGATTTACGATCCTATAAAATAATTTCTTTTAAATTAAAAAATTATGTAGGATAAATGGTAAGCGAGACAAGTTTGTGTCCAATGCCCAGACAAATATTGACCTCCTTTCGAAGTATTGAAAGGAACATGAAAGTTTTAGTGGACTCTAAAGTGCAAAGATGCACTCAACAACATCAACATTTGTATAACTCCTGGCCCGCAAGAGTATAAACTGTGAACGGCTAAAATAAATAAAATTTATTTTTTATTCTTCAATAGTAAACTAAATTAATAATAAATAAATAAAATATCACCGCACTATAAATAAAAAACTCAAAATATAATAATTAATAATTAGTTTATCAAGCAATAAACTAATTGGTTGGTTGGTTGGTTGGGTGGGTGGTTGGTTGGTTGGTTGGGTGGGTGGGTGGCTGGTTGGGTGGTTGGTTGGTTGGTTGAATGTAATTAATCGAGTTCGATTAATCGGTTAATAATCTCATCATAAACATCTATTTCATCATCGAAAGATTTACGATCCTATAAAATAATTTATTTTAAATTAAAAAATTATGTAGGATAAATGGTAAGCGAGACAAGTTTGTGTCCAATGCCCAGACAAATATTGACCTCCTTTCGAAGTATTGAAAGGAACATGAAAGTTTTAGTGGACTCTAAAGTGCAAAGATGCACTCAACAACATCAACATTTGTATAACTCCTGGCCCGCAAGAGTATAAACTGTGCACGGCTAAAATAAATAAAATTTATTTTTTATTCTTCAATAGTAAACTAAATTAATAATAAATAAATAAAATATCACCGCACTATAAATAAAAAACTCAAAATATAATAATTAATAATTAGTTTATCAAGCAATAAACTAATTGGTTGGTTGGTTGGTTGGGTGGGTGGGTGGTTGGTTAGTTGGTTGGGTGGTTGGTTGGTTGGTTGGTTGGTTGTTTGGTTGGGTGGTTGGTTGGTTGGTTGAATGTAATTAATCGAGTTCGATTAATCGGTTAATAATCTCATCTTAAACATCTATTTCATCATCGAAAGATTTACGATCCTATAAAATAATTTTTTTTAAATTAAAAAATTATGTAGGATAAATGGTAAGCGAGACAAGTTTGTGTCCAATGCCCAGATAAATATTGACCTTCTTTCGAAGTATTGAAAGGAACATGAAAGTTTTAGTGGACTCTAAAGTGCAAAGATGCACTCAACAACATCAACATTTGTATAACTCCTGGCCCGCAAGAGTATAAACTGTGAACGGCTAAAATAAATAAAATATCACCGCACTATAAATCAAAAACTCAAAATATAATAATTAATAATTAGTTTATCAAGCAATAAACTAATTGGTTGGTTGGTTGGTTGGGTGGGTGGGTGGTTGGTTAGTTGGTTGGGTGGGTGGGTGGTTGGTTGGTTGGTTGGTTGTTTGGTTGGGTGGTTGGTTGGTTGAATGTAATTAATCGAGTTCGATTAATCGGTTAATAATCTCATCATAAACATCTATTTCATCATCGAAAGATTTACGATCCTATAAAATAATTTCTTTTAAATTAAAAAATTATGTAGGATAAATGGTAAGCGAGACAAGTTTGTGTCCAATGACGAGACAAATATTGACCTCCTTTCGAAGTATTGAAAGGAACATGAAAGTTTTAGTGGACTCTAAAGTGCAAAGATGCACTCAACAACATCAACATTTGTATAACTCTTGGCCCGCAAGAGTATAAACTGTGAACGGCTAAAATAAATAAAATTTATTTTTTATTCTTCAATATTTCAATCTCATAAATATTTTACCGCTAATAAACTAAATTAATAATAAATAAATAAAATATCACCGCACTATAAATAAAAAACTCAAAATATAATAATTAATAATTAGTTTATCAAGCAATAAACTAATTGGTTGGTTGGTTGGGTGGGTGGGTGGTTGGTTGGTTGGTTGGTTGGTTGGGTGGGAGGGTGGTTGGTTGGTTGGTTGGTTGGGTGGGTGGTTGGTTGGTTGGTTGGGTGGTTGGGTGGGTGGTTGGTTGGTTGGTTGGTTGGTTGGTTGGGTGGTTGGTTGGTTGGTTGAATGTAATTAATCGAGTTCGATTAATCGGTTAATAATCTCATCATAAACATCTATTTCATCATCGAAAGATTTACGATCCTATAAAATAATTTCTTTTAAATTAAAAAATTATGTAGGATAAATGGTAAGCGAGACAAGTTTGTGTCCAATGACGAGACAAATATTGACCTCCTTTCGAAGTATTGAAAGGAACATGAAAGTTTTAGTGGACTCTAAAGTGCAAAGATGCACTCAACAACATCAACATTTGTATAACTCCTGGCCCGCAAGAGTATAAACTGTGAACGGCTAAAATAAATAAAATTTATTTTTTATTCTTCAATAGTTCAATCTCATAAATATATTACCGCTAATAAACTAAATTAATAATAAATAAATAAAATATCACCGCACTATAAATAAAAAACTCAAAATATAATAATTAATAATTAGTTTATCAAGCAATAAACTAATTAGTTGGTTGGTTGGTTGGTTGGGTGGGTGGTTGGTTAGTTGGTTGGTTGGTTGGGTGGGTGGGTGGTTGGTTGATTGGTTGGGTGGGTGGGTGGGTCGGTGGTTGGTTGGTTGGTTGGTTGGTTGGGTGGTTGGTTGGTTGGTTGAATGTAATTAATCGAGTTCGATTAATCGGTTAATAATCTCATCATAAACATCTATTTCATCATCGAAAGATTTACGATCCTATAAAATAATTTCTTTTAAATTAAAAAATTATGTAGGATAAATGGTAAGCGAGACAAGTTTGTGTCCAATGCCCAGACAAATATTGACCTCCTTTCGAAGTATTGAAAGGAACATGAAAGTTTTAGTGGACTCTAAAGTGCAAAGATGCACTCAACAACATCAACATTTCTATAACTCCTGGCCCGCAAGAGTATAAACTGTGAACGGCTAAAATAAATAAAATTTATTTTTTATTCTTCAATAGTTCAATCTCATAAATATTTTACCGCTAATAAACTAAATTAATAATAAATAAATAAAATATCACGGCACTATAAATAAAAAACTCAAAATATAATAATTAATAATTAGTTTATCAAGCAATAAACTAATTGGTTGGTTGGTTGGGTGGGTGGGTGGTTGGTTAGTTGGTTGGGTGGGTGGGTGGTTGGTTGGTTGGTTGGGTGGGTGGGTCGGTGGTTGGTTGGTTGGTTGGTTGGTTGGTTGGGTGGTTGGTTGGTTGGTTGAATGTAATTAATCGAGTTCGATTAATCGGTTAATAATCTCATCATAAACATCTATTTCATCATCAAAAGATTTACGATCCTATAAAATAATTTCTTTTAAATTAAAAAATTATGTAGGATAAATGGTAAGCGAGACAAGTTTGTGTCCAATGCCCAGACAAATATTGACCTCCTTTCGAAGTATTGAAAGGAACATGAAAGTTTTAGTGGACTCTAAAGTGCAAAGATGCACTCAACAACATCAACATTTGTATAACTCCTGGCCCGCAAGAGTATAAACTGTGAACGGCTAAAATAAATAAAATTTATTTTTTATTCTTCAATAGTTCAATCTCATAAATATTTTACCGCTAATAAACTAAATTAATAATAAATAAATAAAATATCACGGCACTATATATAAAAAACTCAAAATATAATAATTAATAATTAGTTTATCAAGCAATAAACTAATTGGTTGGTTGGTTGGGTGGGTGGTTGGTTAGTTGGTTGGGTGGGTGGGTGGTTGGTTGGTTGGTTGGGTGGGTGGGTCGGTGGTTGGTTGGTTGGTTGGTTGGTTGGTTGGTTGGTTGGGTGGTTGGTTGGTTGGTTGAATGTAATTAATCGAGTTCGATTAATCGGTTAATAATCTCATCATAAACATCTATTTCATCATCGAAAGATTTACGATCCTATAAAATAATTTCTTTTAAATTAAAAAATTACGTAGGATAAATGGTAAGCGAGACAAATTTGTGTCCAATGCCCAGACAAATATTGACCTCCTTTCGAAGTATTGAAAGGAACATGAAAGTTTTAGTGGACTCTAAAGTGCAAAGATGCACTCAACAACATCAACATTTGTATAACTCCTGGCCCGCAAGAGTATAAACTGTGAACGGCTAAAATAAATAAAATTTATTTTTTATTCTTCAATAGTTCAATCTCATAAATATTTTACCGCTAATAAACTAAATTAATAATAAATAAATAAAATATCACCGCACTATAAATAAAAAACTCAAAATATAATAATTAATAATTAGTTTATCAAGCAATAAACTAATTAGTTGGTTGGTTGGTTGGGTGGGTGGTTGGTTGGTTGGTTGGGTGGGAGGGTGGTTAGTTGGTTGGTTGGTTGGGTGGTTGGTTGGTTGGTTGGTTGGGTGGTTGGTTGGTTGAATGTAATTAATCGAGTTCGATTAATCGGTTAATAATCTCATCATAAACATCTATTTCATCATCGAAAGATTTACGATCCTATAAAATAATTTCTTTTAAATTAAAAAATTATATAGGATAAATGGTAAGCGAGACAAGTTTGTGTCCAATGCCCAGACAAATATTGACCTCTTTTCGAAGTATTGAAAGGAACATGAAAGTTTTAGTGGACTCTAAAGTGCAAAGATGCACTCAACAACATCAACATTTGTATAACTCCTGGCCCGCAAGAGTATAAACTGTGAACGGCTAAAATAAATAAAATTTATTTTTTATTCTTCAATAGTAAACTAAAGTAATAATAAATAAATAAAATATCACCGCACTATAAATAAAAAACTCAAAATATAATAATTAATAATTAGTTTATCAAGCAATAAACTAATTGGTTGGTTGGTTGGTTGGGTGGGTGGGTGGTTGGTTGGGTGGGTGGGAGGGTGGTTGGTTGGTTGGTTGGGTGGTTGGTTGGTTGGTTGAATGTAATTAATCGAGTTCGATTAATCGGTTAATAATCTCATCATAAACATCTATTTCATCATCGAAAGATTTACGATCCTATAAAATAATTTCTTTTAAATTAAAAAATTATGTAGGATAAATGGTAAGCGAGACAAGTTTGTATCCAATCCCTAGACAAACATTGACCTCCTTTCGAAGTATTGAAAGGAACATGAAAGTTTTAGTGGACTCTAAAGTGCAAAGATGCACTCAACAACATCAACATTTGTACAACTCCTGGCCCGCAAGAGTATAAACTGTGAACGGCTAAAATAAATAAAATTTATTTTTTATTCTTCAATAGTTCAATCTCATAAATATATTACCGCTAATAAACTAAATTAATAATAAATAAATAAAATATCACCGCACTATAAATAAAAAATTCAAAATATAATAATTAATAATTAGTTTATCAAGCAATAAACTAATTGGTTGGTTGGTTGGTAGGTTGGTTGGTTGGTTGGTTGGTTGGTTGGGTGGGTGGGTGGTTGGTTAGTTGGTTGGTTGGGTGGGTGGGTGGTTGGTTGGTTGGTTGGGTGGGTGGGTCGTTGGTTGGTTGGTTGGTTGGTTGGGTGGTTGGTTGGTTGGTTGAATGTAATTAATCGAGTTCGATTAATCGGTTAATAATCTCATCATAAACATCTATTTCATCATCGAAAGATTTACGATCCTATAAAATAATTTCTTTTAAATTAAAAAATTATGTAGGATAAATGGTAAGCGAGACAAGTTTGTGTCCAATGCCCAGACAAATATTGACCTCCTTTCGAAGTATTGAAAGGAACATGAAAGTTTTACTGGACTCTAAAGTGCAAAGATGCACTCAACAACATCAACATTTGTATAACTCCTGGCCCGCAAGAGTATAAACTGTGAACGGCTAAAATAAATAAAATTTATTTTTTATTCTTCAATAGTAAACTAAATTAATAATAAATAAATAAAATATCACCGCACTATAAATAAAAAACTCAAAATATAATAATTAATAATTAGTTTATCATGCAATAAACTAATTGGTTGGTTGGTTGGTTGGGTGGGTGGTTGGTTGGTTGGTTGGTTGGGTGGGTTGGTGGGTGGGTGGGTGGTTGAGTGGTTGGTTGGTTGGTTGAATGTAATTAATCGAGTTCGATTAATCGGTTAATAATCTCATCATAAACATTTATTTCATCATCGAAAGATTTACGATCCTATAAAATAATTTCTTTTAAATTAAAAAATTATGTAGGATAAATGGTAAACGAGACAAGTTTGTGTCCAATGCCCAGAGAAATATTGACCTCCTTTCGAAGTATTGAAATGAACATGAAAGTTTTAGTGGACTCTAAAGTGCAAAGATGCACTCAACAACATCAACATTTGTATAACTCCTGGCCCGCAAGAGTATAAACTCTGAACGGCTAAAATAAATAAAATTTATTTTTTATTCTTCAATAGTTCAATCTCATAAATATATTACCGCTAATAAACTAAATTAATAATAAATAAATAAAATATCACCGCACTATAAATAAAAAACTCAAAATATAATAATTAATAATTAGTTTATCAAGCAATAAACTAATTGGTTGGTTGGTTGGTTGGGTGGGTGGGTGGTTGGTTGGTTGGGTGGGTGGGTGGTTGGTTGGGTGGTTGGTTGGCTGGTTGGGTGGTTGGTTGGTTGGTTGAATGTAATTAATCGAGTTCGATTAATCGGTTAATAATCTCATCATAAACATCTATTTCATCATCGAAAGATTTACGATCCTATAAAATAATTTATTTTAAATTAAAAAATTATGTAGGATAAATGGTAAGCGAGACAAGTTTGTGTCCAATGCCCAGACAAATATTGACCTCCTTTCGAAGTATTGAAAGGAACATGAAAGTTTTAGTGGACTCTAAAGTGCAAAGATGCACTCAACAACATCAACATTTGTATAACTCCTGGCCCGCAAGAGTATAAACTGTGAACGGCTAAAATAAATAAAATTTATTTTTTATTCTTCAATAGTAAACTAAATTAATAATAAATAAATAAAATATCACCGCACTATAAATAAAAAACTCAAAATATAATAATTAATAATTAGTTTATCAAGCAATAAACTAATTGGATGGTTGGTTGGTTGGGTGGTTGGTTGGTTGGTTGGTTGGTTGGTTGGTTGGTTTGTTGGTTGGTTGGTTGGTTGGTTGGTTGGTTGGTTGGTTGGTTGAATGTAATTAATCGAGTTCGATTAATCGGTTAATAATATCATCATAAACATCTATTTCATCATCGAAAGATTTACGATCCTATAAAATAATTTATTTTAAATTAAAAAATTATGTAGGATAAATGGTAAGCGAGACAAGTTTGTGTCCAATGCCCAGACAAATATTGACCTCCTTTCGAAGTATTGAAAGGAACATGAAAGTTTTAGTGGACTCTAAAGTGCAAAGATGCACTCAACAACATCAACATTTGTATAACTCCTGGCCCGCAAGAGTATAAACTGTGAACGGCTAAAATAAATAAAATTTATTTTTTATTCTTCAATAGTAAACTAAATTAATAATAAATAAATAAAATATCACCGCACTATAAATAAAAAACTCAAAATATAATAATTAATAATTAGTTTATCAAGCAATAAACTAATTGGTTGGTTGGTTGGTTGGGTGGGTGGTTGGTTGGTTGGTTGGTTGGTTGGTTGGTTGGGTGGGTGGGTGGTTGGTTGGTTGGTTGGTTGGTTGGTTGGTTGGTTGGGTGGTTGGTTGGTTGGTTGAATGTAATTAATCGAGTTCGATTAATCGGTTAATAATCTCATCATAAACATCTATTTCATCATCGAAAGATTTACGATCCTATAAAATAATTTCTTTTAAATTAAAAAATTATGTAGGATAAATGGTAAGCGAGACAAGTTTGTGTCCAATGCCCAGACAAATATTGACCTCCTTTCGAAGTATTGAAAGGAACATGAAAGTTTTAGTGGACTCTAAAGTGCAAAGATGCACTCAACAACATCAACATTTGTATAACTCCTGGCCCGGAAGAGTATAAACTGTGAACGGCTAAAATAAATAAAATTTATTTTTTATTCTTCAATAGTAAACTAAATTAATAATAAATAAATAAAATATCACCGCACTATAAATAAAAAACTCAAAATATAATAATTAATAATTAGTTTATCAAGCAATAAACTAATTGGTTGGTTGGTTGGTTGGTTGGGTGGGTGGTTGGTTGGTTGGTTGGGTGGGTGGGTGGCTGGTTGGGTGGTTGGTTGGTTGGTTGAATGTAATTAATCGAGTTCGATTAATCGGTTAATAATCTCATCATAAACATCTATTTCATCATCGAAAGATTTACGATCCTATAAAATAATTTCTTTTAAATTAAAAAATTATGTAGGATAAATGGTAAGCGAGACAAGTTTGTGTCCAATGCCCAGACAAATATTGACCTCCTTTCGAAGTATTGAAAGGAACATGAAAGTTTTAGTGGACTCTAAAGTGCAAAGATGCACTCAACAACATCAACATTTGTATAACTCCTGGCCCGCAAGAGTATAAACTGTGCACGGCTAAAATAAATAAAATTTATTTTTTATTCTTCAATAGTAAACTAAATTAATAATAAATAAATAAAATATCACCGCACTATAAATAAAAAACTCAAAATATAATAATTAATAATTAGTTTATCAAGCAATAAACTAATTGGTTGGTTGGTTGGTTGGGTGGGTGGTTGGTTGGTTGGTTGGGTGGGTTGGTTGGGTGGGTGGGTGGGTGGTTGGTTGGTTGGTTGGTTGGTTGGTTGGGTGGTTGGTTGGTTGGTTGGTTGAATGTAATTAATCGAGTTCGATTAATCGGTTAATAATCTCATCATAAACATCAATTTCATCATCGAAAGATTTACGATCCTATAAAATAATTTATTTTAAATTAAAAAATTATGTAGGATAAATGGTAAGCGAGACAAGTTTGTGTCCAATGCCCAGACAAATATTGACCTCCTTTCGAAGTATTGAAAGGAACATGAAAGTTTTAGTGGACTCTAAAGTGCAAAGATGCACTCAACAACATCAACATTTGTATAACTCCTGGCCCGCAAGAGTATAAACTGTGAACGGCTAAAATAAATAAAATTTATTTTTTATTCTTCAATAGTAAACTAAATTAATAATAAATAAATAAAATATCACCGCACTATAAATAAAAAACTCAAAATATAATAATTAATAATTAGTTTATCAAGCAATAAACTAATTGGTTGGTTGGTTGGGTGGGTGGTTGGTTGGTTGGTTGGTTGGTTGGTTGGGTGGGTGGGTGGGTGCTTGGTTGGTTGGTTGGTTGGTTGGTTGGTTGGTTGGTTGGGTGGTTGGTTGGTTGGTTGAATGTAATTAATCGAGTTCGATTAATCGGTTAATAATCTCATCATAAACATCTATTTCATCATCGAAAGATTTACGATCCTATAAAATAATTTCTTTTAAATTAAAAAATTATGTAGGATAAATGGTAAGCGAGACAAGTTTGTGTCCAATGCCCAGACAAATATTGACCTCCTTTCGAAGTATTGAAAGGAACATGAAAGTTTTAGTGGACTCTAAAGTGCAAAGATGCACTCAACAACATCAACATTTGTATAACTCCTGGCCCGCAAGAGTATAAACTGTGAACGGCTAAAATAAATAAAATTTATTTTTTATTCTTCAATAGTAAACTAAATTAATAATAAATAAATAAAATATCACCGCACTATAAATAAAAAACTCAAAATATAATAATTAATAATTAGTTTATCAAGCAATAAACTAATTGGTTGGTTGGTTGGTTGGGTGGGTGGTTGGTTGGTTGGTTGGGTGGGTGGGTGGCTGGTTGGGTGGTTGGTTGGTTGGTTGAATGTAATTAATCGAGTTCGATTAATCGGTTAATAATCTCATCATAAACATCTATTTCATCATCGAAAGATTTACGATCCTATAAAATAATTTATTTTAAATTAAAAAATTATGTAGGATAAATGGTAAGCGAGACAAGTTTGTGTCCAATGCCCAGACAAATATTGACCTCCTTTCGAAGTATTGAAAGGAACATGAAAGTTTTAGTGGACTCTAAAGTGCAAAGATGCACTCAACAACATCAACATTTGTATAACTCCTGGCCCGCAAGAGTATAAACTGTGCACGGCTAAAATAAATAAAATTTATTTTTTATTCTTCAATAGTAAACTAAATTAATAATAAATAAATAAAATATCACCGCACTATAAATAAAAAACTCAAAATATAATAATTAATAATTAGTTTATCAAGCAATAAACTAATTGGTTGGTTGGTTGGTTGGGTGGGTGGGTGGTTGGTTAGTTGGTTGGGTGGGTGGTTGGTTGGTTGGTTGGTTGTTTGGTTGGGTGGTTGGTTGGTTGGTTGAATGTAATTAATCGAGTTCGATTAATCGGTTAATAATCTCATCTTAAACATCTATTTCATCATCGAAAGATTTACGATCCTATAAAATAATTTTTTTTAAATTAAAAAATTATGTAGGATAAATGGTAAGCGAGACAAGTTTGTGTCCAATGCCCAGATAAATATTGACCTTCTTTCGAAGTATTGAAAGGAACATGAAAGTTTTAGTGGACTCTAAAGTGCAAAGATGCACTCAACAACATCAACATTTGTATAACTCCTGGCCCGCAAGAGTATAAACTGTGAACGGCTAAAATAAATAAAATATCACCGCACTATAAATCAAAAACTCAAAATATAATAATTAATAATTAGTTTATCAAGCAATAAACTAATTGGTTGGTTGGTTGGTTGGGTGGGTGGGTGGTTGGTTAGTTGGTTGGGTGGGTGGTTGGTTGGTTGGTTGGTTGGTTGTTTGGTTGGGTGGTTGGTTGGTTGAATGTAATTAATCGAGTTCGATTAATCGGTTAATAATCTCATCATAAACATCTATTTCATCATCGAAAGATTTACGATCCTATAAAATAATTTCTTTTAAATTAAAAAATTATGTAGGATAAATGGTAAGCGAGACAAGTTTGTGTCCAATGACGAGACAAATATTGACCTCCTTTCGAAGTATTGAAAGGAACATGAAAGTTTTAGTGGACTCTAAAGTGCAAAGATGCACTCAACAACATCAACATTTGTATAACTCTTGGCCCGCAAGAGTATAAACTGTGAACGGCTAAAATAAATAAAATTTATTTTTTATTCTTCAATATTTCAATCTCATAAATATTTTACCGCTAATAAACTAAATTAATAATAAATAAATAAAATATCACCGCACTATAAATAAAAAACTCAAAATATAATAATTAATAATTAGTTTATCAAGCAATAAACTAATTGGTTGGTTGGTTGGGTGGGTGGGTGGTTGGTTGGTTGGTTGGTTGGTTGGGTGGGAGGGTGGTTGGTTGGTTGGTTGGTTGGGTGGGTGGTTGGTTGGTTGGTTGGGTGGTTGGGTGGGTGGGTGGGTCGGTGGTTGGTTGGTTGGTTGGTTGGTTGGTTGGGTGGTTGGTTGGTTGGTTGAATGTAATTAATCGAGTTCGATTAATCGGTTAATAATCTCATCATAAACATCTATTTCATCATCGAAAGATTTACGATCCTATAAAATAATTTCTTTTAAATTAAAAAATTATGTAGGATAAATGGTAAGCGAGACAAGTTTGTGTCCAATGCCCAGACAAATATTGACCTCCTTTCGAAGTATTGAAAGGAACATGAAAGTTTTAGTGGACTCTAAAGTGCAAAGATGCACTCAACAACATCAACATTTGTATAACTCCTGGCCCGCAAGAGTATAAACTGTGAACGGCTAAAATAAATAAAATATCACCGCACTATAAATCAAAAACTCAAAATATAATAATTAATAATTAGTTTATCAAGCAATAAACTAATTGGTTGGTTGGTTGGTTGGGTGGGTGGGTGGTTGGTTAGTTGGTTGGGTGGGTGGGTGGTTGGTTGGTTGGTTGTTTGGTTGGGTGGTTGGTTGGTTGGTTGAATGTAATTAATCGAGTTCGATTAATCGGTTAATAATCTCATCATAAACATCTACTTCATCATCGAAAGATTTACGATCCTATAAAATAATTTCTTTTAAATTAAAAAATTATGTAGGATAAATGGTAAGCGAGACAAGTTTGTGTCCAATGACGAGACAAATATTGACCTCCTTTCGAAGTATTGAAAGGAACATGAAAGTTTTAGTGGACTCTAAAGTGCAAAGATGCACTCAACAACATCAACATTTGTATAACTCCTGGCCCGCAAGAGTATAAACTGTGAACGGCTAAAATAAATAAAATTTATTTTTTATTCTTCAATAGTTCAATCTCATAAATATATTACCGCTAATAAACTAAATTAATAATAAATAAATAAAATATCACCGCACTATAAATAAAAAACTCAAAATATAATAATTAATAATTAGTTTATCAAGCAATAAACTAATTAGTTGGTTGGTTGGTTGGTTGGTTGGTTGGTTGGTTGGTTGGGTGGGTGGTTGGTTAGTTGGTTGGTTGGTTGGGTGGGTGGGTGGTTGGTTGATTGGTTGGGTGGGTGGGTGGGTCGGTGGTTGGTTGGTTGGTTGGTTGGTTGGGTGGTTGGTTGGTTGGTTGAATGTAATTAATCGAGTTCGATTAATCGGTTAATAATCTCATCATAAACATCTATTTCATCATCGAAAGATTTACGATCCTATAAAATAATTTCTTTTAAATTAAAAAATTATGTAGGATAAATGGTAAGCGAGACAAGTTTGTGTCCAATGCCCAGACAAATATTGACCTCCTTTCGAAGTATTGAAAGGAACATGAAAGTTTTAGTGGACTCTAAAGTGCAAAGATGCACTCAACAACATCAACATTTCTATAACTCCTGGCCCGCAAGAGTATAAACTGTGAACGGCTAAAATAAATAAAATTTATTTTTTATTCTTCAATAGTTCAATCTCATAAATATTTTACCGCTAATAAACTAAATTAATAATAAATAAATAAAATATCACGGCACTATAAATAAAAAACTCAAAATATAATAATTAATAATTAGTTTATCAAGCAATAAACTAATTGGTTGGTTGGTTGGTTGGGTGGGTGGTTGGTTAGTTGGTTGGGTGGGTGGGTGGTTGGTTGGTTGGTTGGGTGGGTGGGTCGGTGGTTGGTTGGTTGGTTGGTTGGTTGGTTGGGTGGTTGGTTGGTTGGTTGAATGTAATTAATCGAGTTCGATTAATCGGTTAATAATCTCATCATAAACATCTATTTCATCATCAAAAGATTTACGATCCTATAAAATAATTTCTTTTAAATTAAAAAATTATGTAGGATAAATGGTAAGCGAGACAAGTTTGTGTCCAATGCCCAGACAAATATTGACCTCCTTTCGAAGTATTGAAAGGAACATGAAAGTTTTAGTGGACTCTAAAGTGCAAAGATGCACTCAACAACATCAACATTTGTATAACTCCTGGCCCGCAAGAGTATAAACTGTGAACGGCTAAAATAAATAAAATTTATTTTTTATTCTTCAATAGTTCAATCTCATAAATATTTTACCGCTAATAAACTAAATTAATAATAAATAAATAAAATATCACGGCACTATATATAAAAAACTCAAAATATAATAATTAATAATTAGTTTATCAAGCAATAAACTAATTGGTTGGTTGGTTGGGTGGGTGGTTGGTTAGTTGGTTGGGTGGGTGGTTGGTTGGTTGGTTGGGTGGGTGGGTCGGTGGTTGGTTGGTTGGTTGGTTGGTTGGTTGGTTGGGTGGTTGGTTGGTTGGTTGAATGTAATTAATCGAGTTCGATTAATCGGTTAATAATCTCATCATAAACATCTATTTCATCATCGAAAGATTTACGATCCTATAAAATAATTTCTTTTAAATTAAAAAATTACGTAGGATAAATGGTAAGCGAGACAAATTTGTGTCCAATGCCCAGACAAATATTGACCTCCTTTCGAAGTATTGAAAGGAACATGAAAGTTTTAGTGGACTCTAAAGTGCAAAGATGCACTCAACAACATCAACATTTGTATAACTCCTAGCCCGCAAGAGTATAAACTGTGAACGGCTAAAATAAATAAAATTTATTTTTTATTCTTCAATAGTTCAATCTCATAAATATTTTACCGTTAATAAACTAAATTAATAATAAATAAATAAAATATCACCGCATTATAAATAAAAAACTCAAAATATAATAATTAATAATTAGTTTATCAAGCAATAAACTAATTGGTTGGTTGGTTGGGTGGGTGGGTGGGTGGTTGGTTGGGTGGGTGGGTGGTTGGTTGGGTGGGTGGGTGGGTGGGTGGTTGGTTGGGTGGGTGGGTGGTTGGTTGGTTAGTTAGTTGGGTGGGTGGGTGGTTGGTTGGTTGGTTGGTTGGTTGTTTGGTTGGGTGGTTGGTTGGTTGGTTGAATGTAATTAATCGAGTTCGATTAATCGGTTAATAATCTCATCATAAACATCTATTTCATCATCGAAAGATTTACGATCCTATAAAATAATTTCTTTTAAATTAAAAAATTATGTAGGATAAATGGTAAGCGAGACAAGTTTGTGTCCAATGCCCAGACAAATATTGACCTCCTTTCGAAGTATTGAAAGGAACATGAAAGTTTTAGTGGACTCTAAAGTGCAAAGATGCACTCAACAACATCAACATTTGTATAACTCGTGGCCCGCAAGAGTATAAACTGTGAACGGCTAAAATAAATAAAATTTATTTTTTATTCTTCAATAGTTCAATCTCATAAATATTTTACCGTTAATAAACTAAATTAATAATAAATAAATAAAATATCACCGCATTATAAATAAAAAACTCAAAATATAATAATTAATAATTAGATTATCAAGCAATAAACTAATTGGTTGGTTGGTTGGTTGGTTGGGTGGGTGGTTGGTTGGTTGGTTGGTTGGTTGGTTGGGTGGGTGGGTGGGTGGTTGGTTGGTTGGTTGGTTGGGTGGTTGGTTGGTTGGTTGAATGTAATTAATCGAGTTTGATTAATCGGTTAATAATCTCATCATAAACATCTATTTCATCATCGAAAGATTTACGATCCTATAAAATAATTTCTTTTAATTTAAAAAATTATGTAGGATAAATGGTAAGCGAGACAAGTTTGTGTCCAATGCCCAGACAAATATTGACCTCCTTTCGAAGTATTGAAATGAACATGAAAGTTTTAGTGGACTCTAAAGTGCAAAGATGCACTCAACAACATCAACATTTGTATAACTCCTGGCCCGCAAGATTATAAACTGTGAACGGCTAAAATAAATAAAATTTATTTTTTATTCTTCAATAGTTCAATCTCATAAATATTTTACCGCTAATAAACTAAATTAATAATAAATAAATAAAATATCACCGCACTATAAATAAAAAACTCAAAATATAATAATTAATAATTAGTTTATCAAGCAATAAACTAATTAGTTGGTTGGTTGGTTGGGTGGGTGGGTGGTTGGTTAGTTGGTTGGGTGGGTGGGTGGTTGGTTGGTTGGTTGGTTGTTTGGTTGGGTGGTTGGTTGGTTGAATGTAATTAATCGAGTTCGATTAATCGGTTAATAATCTCATCATAAACATCTATTTCATCATCGAAAGATTTACGATCCTATAAAATAATTTCTTTTAAATTAAAAAATTATGTAGGTTAAATGGTAAGCGAGACAAGTTTGTGTCCAATGACGAGACAAATATTGACCTCCTTTCGAAGTATTGAAAGGAACATGAAAGTTTTAGTGGACTCTAAAGTGCAAAGATGCACTCAACAACATCAACATTTGTATAACTCCTGGCCCGCAAGAGTATAAACTGTGAACGGCTAAAATAAATAAAATTTATTTTTTATTCTTCAATAGTTCAATCTCATAAATATTTTACCGCTAATAAACTAAATTAATAATAAATAAATAAAATATCACCGCATTATAAATAAAAAACTCAAAATATAATAATTACTAATTAGTTTATCAAGCAATAAACTAATTGGTTGGTTGGTTGGTTGGGTGGGTGGTTGGTTGGGTGGGTGGTTGGTTGGTTGGTTGGGTGGTTGGTTGGTTGGTTGAATGTAATTAATCGAGTTCGATTAATCGGTTAATAATCTCATCATAAACATCTATTTCATCATCGAAAGATTTACGATCCTATAAAATAATTTCTTTTAAATTAAAAAATTATATAGGATAAATGGTAAGCGAGACAAGTTTGTGTCCAATGCCCAGACAAATATTGACCTCCTTTCGAAGTATTGAAAGGAACATGAAAGTTTTAGTGGACTCTAAAGTGCAAAGATGCACTCAACAACATCAATATTTGTATAACTCCTGGCCCGCAAGAGTATAAACTCTGAACGGCTAAAATAAATAAAATTTATTTTTTATTCTTCAATAGTTCAATCTCATAAATATATTACCGCTAATAAACTAAATTAATAATAAATAAATAAAATATCACCGCACTATAAATAAAAAACTCAAAATATAATAATTAATAATTAGTTTATCAAGCAATAAACTAATTGGTTGGTTGGTTGGTTGGTTGGTTGGTTGGTTGGTTGGTTGGGTGGGTGGTTGGTTAGTTGGTTGGTTGGTTGGTTGGGTGGGTGGGTGGTTGGTTGGTTGGTTGGTTGGTTGGGTGGGTGGGTGGGTGGGTCGGTGGTTGGTTGGTTGGTTGGGTGGTTGCTTGGTTGGTTGAATGTAATTAATCGAGTTCGATTAATCGGTTAATAATCTCATCATAAACATCTATTTCATCATCGAAAGATTTACGATCCTATAAAATAATTTCTTTTAAATTAAAAAATTATGTAGGATAAATGGTAAGCGAGACAAGTTTGTGTCCAATGCCCAGAAAAATATTGACCTCCTTTCGAAGTATTGAAAGGAACATGAAAGTTTTAGTGGACTCTAAAGTGCAAAGATGCACTCAACAACATCAACATTTGTATAACTCTTGGCCCGCAAGAGTATAAACTTGAACGGCTAAAATAAATAAAATTTATTTTTTATTCTTCAATAGTTCAATCTCATAAATATTTTACCGCTAATAAACTAAATTAATAATAAATAAATAAAATATCACCGCACTATAAATAAAAAACTCAAAATATAATAATTAATAATTAGTTTATCAAGCAATAAACTAATTGGTTGGTTGGTTGGTTGGGTGGGTGGTTGGTTTGTTGGTTGGTTGGTTGGGTAGGTGGGTGGATGGTTGGTTGGTTGGTTGGTTGGGTGGTCGGTTGAATGTAATTAATCGAGTTCGATTAATCGGTTAATAATCCCATCATAAACATCTATTTCATCATCGAAAGATTTACGATCCTATAAAATAATTTCTTTTAAATTAAAAAATTATGTAGGATAAATGGTAAGCGAGACAAGTTTGTGTCCAATGCCCAGACAAATATTGACCTCCTTTCGAAGTATTGAAAGGAACATGAAAGTTTTAGTGGACTCTAAAGTGCAAAGATGCACTCAACAACATCAACATTTGTATAACTCCTGGCCCGCAAGAGTATAAACTGTGAACGGCTAAAATAAATAAAATATTACCGCACTATAAATAAAAAACTCAAAATATAATAATTAATAATTAGTTTATCAAGCAATAAACTAATTGGTTGGTTGGTTGGTTGGGTGGGTGGGTGGTTGGTTAGTTGGTTGGGTGGGTGGGTGGTTGGTTGGTTGGTTGTTTGGTTGGGTGGTTGGTTGGTTGGTTGAATGTAATTAATCGAGTTCGATTAATCGGTTAATAATCTCATCATAAACATCTATTTTATCATCGAAAGATTTACGATCCTATAAAATAATTTCTTTTAAATTAAAAAATTATGTAGGATAAAGGGTAAGCGAGACAAGTTTGTGTCCAATGCCCAGACAAATATTGACCTCCTTTCGAAGTATTGAAAGGAACATGAAAGTTTTAGTGGACTCTAAAGTGCAAAGATGCACTCAACAACATCAACATTTGTATAACTCCTGGCCCGCAAGAGTATAAACTGTGAACGGCTAAAATAAATAAAATTTATTTTTTATTCTTCAATAGTAAACTAAATTAATAATAAATAAATAAAATATCACCGCACTATAAATAAAAAACTCAAAATATAATAATTAATAATTAGTTTATCAAGCAATAAACTAATTGGTTGGTTGGTTGGGTGGGTGGTTGGTTGGTTGGTTGGTTGGTTGGTTGGGTGGGTGGGTGGGTGGATGGTTGGTTGGTTGGTTGGTTGGGTGGTTGGTTGGTTGGTTGAATGTAATTAATCGAGTTCGATTAATCGGTTAATAATCTCATCATAAACATCTATTTCATCATCGAAAGATTTACGATCCTATAAAATAATTTCTTTTAAATTAAAAAATTATGTAGGATAAATGGTAAGCGAGACAAGTTTGTGTCCAATGCCCAGACAAATATTGACCTCCTTTCGAAGTATTGAAAGGAACATGAAAGTTTTAGTGGACTCTAAAGTGCAAAGATGCACTCAACAACATAGACATTTGTATAACTCCTGGCCCGCAAGAGTATAAACTGTGAACGGCTAAAATAAATAAAATATCACCGCACTATAAATAAAAAACTCAAAATATAATAATTAATAATTAGTTTATCAAGCAATAAACTAATTAGTTGGTTGGTTGGTTGGGTGGGTGGGTGGTTGGTTAGTTGGTTGGGTGGGTGGGTGGTTGGTTGGTTGTTTGGTTGGGTGGTTGGTTGGTTGGTTGAATGTAATTAATCGAGTTCGATTAATCGGTTAATAATCTCATCATAAACATCTATTTCATCATCGAAAGATTTACGATCCTATAAAATAATTTCTTTTAAATTAAAAAATTATGTAGGATAAAGGGTAAGCGAGACAAGTTTGTGTCCAATGCCCAGACAAATATTGACCTCCTTTCGAAGTATTGAAAGGAACATGAAAGTTTTAGTGGACTCTAAAGTGCAAAGATGCACTCAACAACATCAACATTTGTATAACTCCTGGCCCGCAAGAGTATAAACTGTGAACGGCTAAAATAAAAAAAAATTATTTTTTATTCTTCAATAGTAAACTAAATTAATAATAAATAAATAAAATATCACCGCACTATAAATTAAAAACTCAAAATATAATAATTAATAATTAGTTTATCAAGCAATAAACTAATTGGTTGGTTGGTTGGGTGGGTGGTTGGTTGGTTGGTTGGTTGGTTGGGTGGGTGGGTGGCTGGTTGGTTGGTTGGTTGGGTGGTTGGTTGGTTGGTTGAATGTAATTAATCGAGTTCGATTAATCGGTTAATAATCTCATCATAAACATCTATTTCATCATCGAAAGATTTACGATCCTATAAAATAATTTCTTTTAAATTAAAAAATTATGTAGGATAAATGGTAAGCGAGACAAGTTTGTGTCCAATGCCCAGACAAATATTGACCTCCTTTCGAAGTATTGAAATGAACATGAAAGTTTTAGTGGACTCTAAAGTGCAAAGATGCACTCAACAACATCAATATTTGTATAACTCCTGGCCCGCAAGAGTATAAACTCTGAACGGGTAAAATAAATAAAATTTATTTTTTATTCTTCAATAGTTCAAT
>JAUPFV010000036.1:305000-307500 GCA_036936605.1 Limnanthes douglasii subsp. nivea | reverse complement strand
TCATGCCGTAGATCTCCGAAGGACCGGCTCTAAACACCTCCAGAATCACGTCTCCGCGTCCCGTCATTCGATGTTTAGAGACTTATAGCGACAGCATCTCCGATCCGTCCCAAAAATTTATGCTACGTACCCCTTCCAACGCCCGCAAACAACCATCGTCTAGAGGCAAATCCTACCATTGCTGCTGATTCAATTGCTTTGGAATTGTATTGCTTTGGAATTGTAATAACCAATAGCTCCAACCCCTCTGTGTGACCGACTGCCCTACCCTCTTCGGTGAAAAGTAGGGCCAAATAGGACTACTAGGAATCATAAGAGGGTCTGTGGAATGCAGCAACACAAAACCATAGACTACCTCTTACTTTTTGTCGTAGGGGTATTTTGGTCTTTTCCTATGGAAGGCCAAAACCGCAATACATCCACCACAAAAACGAGTTCCTACTAATCCCCACCTTCGCATCGGGAGGAATCCGCCCGCTTCCTCACTCGTTAAGCACAAATTGTCCTTTAGCCGTAAGAGGGGTATTTTGGTCTTTTACTTCCCACCTCGGACAATTTGTGCTTAAAAGGCTACAAAGGCTACCAATGCCGCACTAGTATGTGCGACATTCGGTGCTTGCCGGCTAAAACAAGCACCTTTGGGGCAACTCCAACTTTCACCAGTTGGCTCACCCCCCCTAAGTAGCTTAATAGGCTGTTTTAGCTAGAACACTAGGTAGTGCTTTTATGTTTGAACCATCACCCTACCTTCAAAAGTGGGGAATCCGAAGGAATTTGATTATGAAACTTTGCAGTTATGTTAACAATGGATAAAAACAAGTGTTCACAAAGTTTGAACTAAAAATTCAAACCATAAGTATTTTATATATATTTATTTAACGAAAAACGTTAGAAAAATCATAACAAATTTAATTTTGGTTTAAAAATTACAAACTCGACTCTTAAAAATCCTACATGTTATAAGGATTGTATGATGGAAAGTATTTTGAGTTTTGCACGAGTAGAAAAAAAGATATCACATTTTCTATGTTCTTTGGCCCCATTTGGGGCGCTGCTGGCACGACACAGCCCAGTAGTGGCCTGCCACTGGCGCCACAATGCGGGCCACTTGCACCACATTGACCGGCCACTGGCGCCTCAAATGCTGGCTCTGGCGCCACAATGCTGGCCACTGGCGCCACATTGCTGCCCACTGGTACCACAATGGCCGGCCACTGGTGCCACAGCACTGGCCACAAGCCTCAAATGCTGGCTCTGGCGCCACAATGCTGGCCACTGGCGCCACATTGCTGCCCACTGGTACCACAATGGCCGGCCACTGGTGCCACAGCACTGGCAACAAGCCTCAAATGCTGGCTCTGGCGCCACAATGCTGGCCACTGGCGCCACATTGCTGGCCACTGGTACCACATTGGCTGGCCACTGGTGCCACAGCACTGGCCACTGGCGCCTCAAATGCTGGCCACAATGGCCGGCCACTGGCGCCACATTGCCGGCCACAGTGGTGCCACACTGGCCGGCCACTGGTGCCACATTGGCCGGCCATTGGCGCCACATTGCTGGACAGCAAAAAACCGGCCAACAATGGCTCGGTTCCCATATCTCGGTTGTCCGAATGCGGATTTCTATATATGGATTCCATGCAGTTTTTCGAGATCTACGCGGTGGTTAATTACCTACGGTGATTAACCGAAGTGTGGACCCAAAAAAACGCCGTTTTGCATGTTAATTTTAGATTTTTAGAATTATTTAGGGATTTTAGGAAATAGAAACCCTAAAATTGGCTCGATTTTTCGATTTGAATTCCGATTTCACCGCATAGCTTCATATTTTATGGCCGACACTATCCGAATATCGAATCAATTTTGGAAAGCCCCAATTTATGGAAGTCTTACCGTATGTTTGTATACTAGTGGATACGAGCTATATCGTCAATGTAGGTTTGGTGTAGCGGTTAGTGAAGTAGTGACTTTTTATATCCCAACGGCGTGGGTTCGAACCTCGCTGGTCGCTTTTTTTTCTTTAATTATTTTTCGTCCCTCCTTTCGGAGTAAATTCGTGGTGCTTGGTAGAGTTTACCGCGTGGTAGAAACAACGCTATGGTAAAGTTTCGGTATTTTTTAACCAACGCCGAAAAATATGACTTTATTTTATAACTCACGATTTTTTTACCATCACACTTTCAAGTCCATAACTTTGGCTAAGGATGTCGGAATCTTCCTAATTATTTTTTCATTCCGCATTATTTTTCGGTATCTAAGCGATGGTGAAGTTTCGGTAATTTTTTACCCTTTGGTTTGTTCGTTCCTATAAATCCGGGCAACTTGTATTTCGTTTTTTCTTAAAACCGTAGCTCCAAACCTTTGCAAGTCCATACCTTTGGCTTCGGATGTCCGAATCATGTGATTTTTTTTTATTCCACAATATTTTCCGATATCCATGCGATGGTAAAGTTTCGGTATTATTTACCCAATGTGGAAAAATATGACTTTTTTAGCTA
>JAUPFV010000036.1:262500-265000 GCA_036936605.1 Limnanthes douglasii subsp. nivea | reverse complement strand
ACTTATAGCGACAGCATCTCCGATCCGTCCCAAAAATTTATGCTACGTACCCCTTCCAACGCCCGCAAACAACCATCGTCTAGAGGCAAATCCTACCATTGCTGCTGATTCAATTGCTTTGGAATTGTAATAACCAATAGAGCTCCAACCCCTCTGTGTGACCGACTGCCCTACCCTCTTCGGTGAAAAGTAGGGCCAAATAGGACTACTAGGAATCATAAGAGGGTCTGTGGAATGCAGCAACACAAAACCATAGACTACCTCTTACTTTTTGTCGTAGGGGTATTTTGGTCTTTTCCTATGGAAGGCCAAAACCGCAATACATCCACCACAAAAACGAGTTCCTACTAATCCCCACCTTCGCATCGGGAGGAATCCGCCCGCTTCCTCACTCGTTAAGCACAAATTGTCCTTTAGCCGTAAGAGGGGTATTTTGGTCTTTTACTTCCCACCTCGGACAATTTGTGCTTAAAAGGCTACAAAGGCTACCAATGCCGCACTAGTATGTGCGACATTCGGTGCTTGCCGGCTAAAACAAGCACCTTTGGGGCAACTCCAACTTTCACCAGTTGGCTCACCCCCCCTAAGTAGCTTAATAGGCTGTTTTAGCTAGAACACTAGGTAGTGCTTTTATGTTTGAACCATCACCCTACCTTCAAAAGTGGGGAATCCGAAGGAATTTGATTATGAAACTTTGCAGTTATGTTAACAATGGATAAAAACAAGTGTTCACAAAGTTTGAACTAAAAATTCAAACCATAAGTATTTTATATATATTTATTTAACGAAAAACGTTAGAAAAATCATAACAAATTTAATTTTGGTTTAAAAATTACAAACTCGACTCTTAAAAATCCTACATGTTATAAGGATTGTATGATGGAAAGTATTTTGAGTTTTGCACGAGTAGAAAAAAAGATATCACATTTTCTATGTTCTTTGGCCCCATTTGGGGCGCTGCTGGCACGACACAGCCCAGTAGTGGCCTGCCACTGGCGCCACAATGCGGGCCACTTGCACCACATTGACCGGCCACTGGCGCCTCAAATGCTGGCTCTGGCGCCACAATGCTGGCCACTGGCGCCACATTGCTGCCCACTGGTACCACAATGGCCGGCCACTGGTGCCACAGCACTGGCCACAAGCCTCAAATGCTGGCTCTGGCGCCACAATGCTGGCCACTGGCGCCACATTGCTGCCCACTGGTACCACAATGGCCGGCCACTGGTGCCACAGCACTGGCAACAAGCCTCAAATGCTGGCTCTGGCGCCACAATGCTGGCCACTGGCGCCACATTGCTGGCCACTGGTACCACATTGGCTGGCCACTGGTGCCACAGCACTGGCCACTGGCGCCTCAAATGCTGGCCACAATGGCCGGCCACTGGCGCCACATTGCCGGCCACAGTGGTGCCACACTGGCCGGCCACTGGTGCCACATTGGCCGGCCATTGGCGCCACATTGCTGGACAGCAAAAAACCGGCCAACAATGGCTCGGTTCCCATATCTCGGTTGTCCGAATGCGGATTTCTATATATGGATTCCATGCAGTTTTTCGAGATCTACGCGGTGGTTAATTACCTACGGTGATTAACCGAAGTGTGGACCCAAAAAAACGCCGTTTTGCATGTTAATTTTAGATTTTTAGAATTATTTAGGGATTTTAGGAAATAGAAACCCTAAAATTGGCTCGATTTTTCGATTTGAATTCCGATTTCACCGCATAGCTTCATATTTTATGGCCGACACTATCCGAATATCGAATCAATTTTGGAAAGCCCCAATTTATGGAAGTCTTACCGTATGTTTGTATACTAGTGGATACGAGCTATATCGTCAATGTAGGTTTGGTGTAGCGGTTAGTGAAGTAGTGACTTTTTATATCCCAACGGCGTGGGTTCGAACCTCGCTGGTCGCTTTTTTTTCTTTAATTATTTTTCGTCCCTCCTTTCGGAGTAAATTCGTGGTGCTTGGTAGAGTTTACCGCGTGGTAGAAACAACGCTATGGTAAAGTTTCGGTATTTTTTAACCAACGCCGAAAAATATGACTTTATTTTATAACTCACGATTTTTTTACCATCACACTTTCAAGTCCATAACTTTGGCTAAGGATGTCGGAATCTTCCGAATTATTTTTTCATTCCGCATTATTTTTCGGTATCTAAGCGATGGTGAAGTTTCGGTAATTTTTTACCCTTTGGTTTGTTCGTTCCTATAAATCCGGGCAACTTGTATTTCGTTTTTTCTTAAAACCGTAGCTCCAAACCTTTGCAAGTCCATACCTTTGGCTTCGGATGTCCGAATCATGTGATTTTTTTTTATTCCACAATATTTTCCGATATCCATGCGATGGTAAAGTTTCGGTATTATTTACCCAATGTGGAAAAATATGACTTTTTTAGCTAAACCGGTGGGTTATAGCTTACGATTTTTTTACCATCACCTTTGCAAGTCCGTAACTTTGGCTTCGGATGTCGGAATTGTCCGATCTTTTTTTCA
>JAUPFV010000036.1:227500-230000 GCA_036936605.1 Limnanthes douglasii subsp. nivea | reverse complement strand
TCATTCGATGTTTAGAGACTTATAGCGACAGCATCTCCGATCCGTCCCAAAAATTTATGCTACGTACCCCTTCCAACGCCCGCAAACAACCATCGTCTAGAGGCAAATCCTACCATTGCTGCTGATTCAATTGCTTTGGAATTGTAATAACCAATAGCTCCAACCCCTCTGTGTGACCGACTGCCCTACCCTCTTCGGTGAAAAGTAGGGCCAAATAGGACTACTAGGAATCATAAGAGGGTCTGTGGAATGCAGCAACACAAAACCATAGACTACCTCTTACTTTTTGTCGTAGGGGTATTTTGGTCTTTTCCTATGGAAGGCCAAAACCGCAATACATCCACCACAAAAACGAGTTCCTACTAATCCCCACCTTCGCATCGGGAGGAATCCGCCCGCTTCCTCACTCGTTAAGCACAAATTGTCCTTTAGCCGTAAGAGGGGTATTTTGGTCTTTTACTTCCCACCTCGGACAATTTGTGCTTAAAAGGCTACAAAGGCTACCAATGCCGCACTAGTATGTGCGACATTCGGTGCTTGCCGGCTAAAACAAGCACCTTTGGGGCAACTCCAACTTTCACCAGTTGGCTCACCCCCCCTAAGTAGCTTAATAGGCTGTTTTAGCTAGAACACTAGGTAGTGCTTTTATGTTTGAACCATCACCCTACCTTCAAAAGTGGGGAATCCGAAGGAATTTGATTATGAAACTTTGCAGTTATGTTAACAATGGATAAAAACAAGTGTTCACAAAGTTTGAACTAAAAATTCAAACCATAAGTATTTTATATATATTTATTTAACGAAAAACGTTAGAAAAATCATAACAAATTTAATTTTGGTTTAAAAATTACAAACTCGACTCTTAAAAATCCTACATGTTATAAGGATTGTATGATGGAAAGTATTTTGAGTTTTGCACGAGTAGAAAAAAAGATATCACATTTTCTATGTTCTTTGGCCCCATTTGGGGCGCTGCTGGCACGACACAGCCCAGTAGTGGCCTGCCACTGGCGCCACAATGCGGGCCACTTGCACCACATTGACCGGCCACTGGCGCCTCAAATGCTGGCTCTGGCGCCACAATGCTGGCCACTGGCGCCACATTGCTGCCCACTGGTACCACAATGGCCGGCCACTGGTGCCACAGCACTGGCCACAAGCCTCAAATGCTGGCTCTGGCGCCACAATGCTGGCCACTGGCGCCACATTGCTGCCCACTGGTACCACAATGGCCGGCCACTGGTGCCACAGCACTGGCAACAAGCCTCAAATGCTGGCTCTGGCGCCACAATGCTGGCCACTGGCGCCACATTGCTGGCCACTGGTACCACATTGGCTGGCCACTGGTGCCACAGCACTGGCCACTGGCGCCTCAAATGCTGGCCACAATGGCCGGCCACTGGCGCCACATTGCCGGCCACAGTGGTGCCACACTGGCCGGCCACTGGTGCCACATTGGCCGGCCATTGGCGCCACATTGCTGGACAGCAAAAAACCGGCCAACAATGGCTCGGTTCCCATATCTCGGTTGTCCGAATGCGGATTTCTATATATGGATTCCATGCAGTTTTTCGAGATCTACGCGGTGGTTAATTACCTACGGTGATTAACCGAAGTGTGGACCCAAAAAAACGCCGTTTTGCATGTTAATTTTAGATTTTTAGAATTATTTAGGGATTTTAGGAAATAGAAACCCTAAAATTGGCTCGATTTTTCGATTTGAATTCCGATTTCACCGCATAGCTTCATATTTTATGGCCGACACTATCCGAATATCGAATCAATTTTGGAAAGCCCCAATTTATGGAAGTCTTACCGTATGTTTGTATACTAGTGGATACGAGCTATATCGTCAATGTAGGTTTGGTGTAGCGGTTAGTGAAGTAGTGACTTTTTATATCCCAACGGCGTGGGTTCGAACCTCGCTGGTCGCTTTTTTTTCTTTAATTATTTTTCGTCCCTCCTTTCGGAGTAAATTCGTGGTGCTTGGTAGAGTTTACCGCGTGGTAGAAACAACGCTATGGTAAAGTTTCGGTATTTTTTAACCAACGCCGAAAAATATGACTTTATTTTATAACTCACGATTTTTTTACCATCACACTTTCAAGTCCATAACTTTGGCTAAGGATGTCGGAATCTTCCGAATTATTTTTTCATTCCGCATTATTTTTCGGTATCTAAGCGATGGTGAAGTTTCGGTAATTTTTTACCCTTTGGTTTGTTCGTTCCTATAAATCCGGGCAACTTGTATTTCGTTTTTTCTTAAAACCGTAGCTCCAAACCTTTGCAAGTCCATACCTTTGGCTTCGGATGTCCGAATCATGTGATTTTTTTTTATTCCACAATATTTTCCGATATCCATGCGATGGTAAAGTTTCGGTATTATTTACCCAATGTGGAAAAATATGACTTTTTTAGCTAAACCGGTGGGTTATAGCTTACGATTTTTTTACCATCACCTTTGCAAGTCCGTAACTTTGGCTTCGGATGTCGGAATTGT
>JAUPFV010000036.1:192500-195000 GCA_036936605.1 Limnanthes douglasii subsp. nivea | reverse complement strand
CGTCTCCGCGTCCCGTCATTCGATGTTTAGAGACTTATAGCGACAGCATCTCCGATCCGTCCCAAAAATTTATGCTACGTACCCCTTCCAACGCCCGCAAACAACCATCGTCTAGAGGCAAATCCTACCATTGCTGCTGATTCAATTGCTTTGGAATTGTATTGCTTTGGAATTGTAATAACCAATAGCTCCAACCCCTCTGTGTGACCGACTGCCCTACCCTCTTCGGTGAAAAGTAGGGCCAAATAGGACTACTAGGAATCATAAGAGGGTCTGTGGAATGCAGCAACACAAAACCATAGACTACCTCTTACTTTTTGTCGTAGGGGTATTTTGGTCTTTTCCTATGGAAGGCCAAAACCGCAATACATCCACCACAAAAACGAGTTCCTACTAATCCCCACCTTCGCATCGGGAGGAATCCGCCCGCTTCCTCACTCGTTAAGCACAAATTGTCCTTTAGCCGTAAGAGGGGTATTTTGGTCTTTTACTTCCCACCTCGGACAATTTGTGCTTAAAAGGCTACAAAGGCTACCAATGCCGCACTAGTATGTGCGACATTCGGTGCTTGCCGGCTAAAACAAGCACCTTTGGGGCAACTCCAACTTTCACCAGTTGGCTCACCCCCCCTAAGTAGCTTAATAGGCTGTTTTAGCTAGAACACTAGGTAGTGCTTTTATGTTTGAACCATCACCCTACCTTCAAAAGTGGGGAATCCGAAGGAATTTGATTATGAAACTTTGCAGTTATGTTAACAATGGATAAAAACAAGTGTTCACAAAGTTTGAACTAAAAATTCAAACCATAAGTATTTTATATATATTTATTTAACGAAAAACGTTAGAAAAATCATAACAAATTTAATTTTGGTTTAAAAATTACAAACTCGACTCTTAAAAATCCTACATGTTATAAGGATTGTATGATGGAAAGTATTTTGAGTTTTGCACGAGTAGAAAAAAAGATATCACATTTTCTATGTTCTTTGGCCCCATTTGGGGCGCTGCTGGCACGACACAGCCCAGTAGTGGCCTGCCACTGGCGCCACAATGCGGGCCACTTGCACCACATTGACCGGCCACTGGCGCCTCAAATGCTGGCTCTGGCGCCACAATGCTGGCCACTGGCGCCACATTGCTGCCCACTGGTACCACAATGGCCGGCCACTGGTGCCACAGCACTGGCCACAAGCCTCAAATGCTGGCTCTGGCGCCACAATGCTGGCCACTGGCGCCACATTGCTGCCCACTGGTACCACAATGGCCGGCCACTGGTGCCACAGCACTGGCAACAAGCCTCAAATGCTGGCTCTGGCGCCACAATGCTGGCCACTGGCGCCACATTGCTGGCCACTGGTACCACATTGGCTGGCCACTGGTGCCACAGCACTGGCCACTGGCGCCTCAAATGCTGGCCACAATGGCCGGCCACTGGCGCCACATTGCCGGCCACAGTGGTGCCACACTGGCCGGCCACTGGTGCCACATTGGCCGGCCATTGGCGCCACATTGCTGGACAGCAAAAAACCGGCCAACAATGGCTCGGTTCCCATATCTCGGTTGTCCGAATGCGGATTTCTATATATGGATTCCATGCAGTTTTTCGAGATCTACGCGGTGGTTAATTACCTACGGTGATTAACCGAAGTGTGGACCCAAAAAAACGCCGTTTTGCATGTTAATTTTAGATTTTTAGAATTATTTAGGGATTTTAGGAAATAGAAACCCTAAAATTGGCTCGATTTTTCGATTTGAATTCCGATTTCACCGCATAGCTTCATATTTTATGGCCGACACTATCCGAATATCGAATCAATTTTGGAAAGCCCCAATTTATGGAAGTCTTACCGTATGTTTGTATACTAGTGGATACGAGCTATATCGTCAATGTAGGTTTGGTGTAGCGGTTAGTGAAGTAGTGACTTTTTATATCCCAACGGCGTGGGTTCGAACCTCGCTGGTCGCTTTTTTTTCTTTAATTATTTTTCGTCCCTCCTTTCGGAGTAAATTCGTGGTGCTTGGTAGAGTTTACCGCGTGGTAGAAACAACGCTATGGTAAAGTTTCGGTATTTTTTAACCAACGCCGAAAAATATGACTTTATTTTATAACTCACGATTTTTTTACCATCACACTTTCAAGTCCATAACTTTGGCTAAGGATGTCGGAATCTTCCGAATTATTTTTTCATTCCGCATTATTTTTCGGTATCTAAGCGATGGTGAAGTTTCGGTAATTTTTTACCCTTTGGTTTGTTCGTTCCTATAAATCCGGGCAACTTGTATTTCGTTTTTTCTTAAAACCGTAGCTCCAAACCTTTGCAAGTCCATACCTTTGGCTTCGGATGTCCGAATCATGTGATTTTTTTTTATTCCACAATATTTTCCGATATCCATGCGATGGTAAAGTTTCGGTATTATTTACCCAATGTGGAAAAATATGACTTTTTTAGCTAAACCGGTGGGTTATAGCTTACGATTTTTTTACCATCACCTTTGCAAGT
>JAUPFV010000036.1:150000-152500 GCA_036936605.1 Limnanthes douglasii subsp. nivea | reverse complement strand
GCAAACAACCATCGTCTAGAGGCAAATCCTACCATTGCTGCTGATTCAATTGCTTTGGAATTGTATTGCTTTGGAATTGTAATAACCAATAGCTCCAACCCCTCTGTGTGACCGACTGCCCTACCCTCTTCGGTGAAAAGTAGGGCCAAATAGGACTACTAGGAATCATAAGAGGGTCTGTGGAATGCAGCAACACAAAACCATAGACTACCTCTTACTTTTTGTCGTAGGGGTATTTTGGTCTTTTCCTATGGAAGGCCAAAACCGCAATACATCCACCACAAAAACGAGTTCCTACTAATCCCCACCTTCGCATCGGGAGGAATCCGCCCGCTTCCTCACTCGTTAAGCACAAATTGTCCTTTAGCCGTAAGAGGGGTATTTTGGTCTTTTACTTCCCACCTCGGACAATTTGTGCTTAAAAGGCTACAAAGGCTACCAATGCCGCACTAGTATGTGCGACATTCGGTGCTTGCCGGCTAAAACAAACACCTTTGGGGCAACTCCAACTTTCACCAGTTGGCTCACCCCCCCTAAGTAGCTTAATAGGCTGTTTTAGCTAGAACACTAGGTAGTGCTTTTATGTTTGAACCATCACCCTACCTTCAAAAGTGGGGAATCCGAAGGAATTTGATTATGAAACTTTGCAGTTATGTTAACAATGGATGAAAACAAGTGTTCACAAAGTTTGAACTAAAAATTCAAACCATAAGTATTTTATATATATTTATTTAACGAAAAACGTTAGAAAAATCATAACAAATTTAATTTTGGTTTAAAAATTACAAACTCGACTCTTAAAAATCCTACATGTTATAAGGATTGTATGATGGAAAGTATTTTGAGTTTTGCACGAGTAGAAAAAAAGATATCACATTTTCTATGTTCTTTGGCCCCATTTGGGGCGCTGCTGGCACGACACAGCCCAGTAGTGGCCTGCCACTGGCGCCACAATGCGGGCCACTTGCACCACATTGACCGGCCACTGGCGCCTCAAATGCTGGCTCTGGCGCCACAATGCTGGCCACTGGCGCCACATTGCTGCCCACTGGTACCACAATGGCCGGCCACTGGTGCCACAGCACTGGCCACAAGCCTCAAATGCTGGCTCTGGCGCCACAATGCTGGCCACTGGCGCCACATTGCTGCCCACTGGTACCACAATGGCCGGCCACTGGTGCCACAGCACTGGCAACAAGCCTCAAATGCTGGCTCTGGCGCCACAATGCTGGCCACTGGCGCCACATTGCTGGCCACTGGTACCACATTGGCTGGCCACTGGTGCCACAGCACTGGCCACTGGCGCCTCAAATGCTGGCCACAATGGCCGGCCACTGGCGCCACATTGCCGGCCACAGTGGTGCCACACTGGCCGGCCACTGGTGCCACATTGGCCGGCCATTGGCGCCACATTGCTGGACAGCAAAAAACCGGCCAACAATGGCTCGGTTCCCATATCTCGGTTGTCCGAATGCGGATTTCTATATATGGATTCCATGCAGTTTTTCGAGATCTACGCGGTGGTTAATTACCTACGGTGATTAACCGAAGTGTGGACCCAAAAAAACGCCGTTTTGCATGTTAATTTTAGATTTTTAGAATTATTTAGGGATTTTAGGAAATAGAAACCCTAAAATTGGCTCGATTTTTCGATTTGAATTCCGATTTCACCGCATAGCTTCATATTTTATGGCCGACACTATCCGAATATCGAATCAATTTTGGAAAGCCCCAATTTATGGAAGTCTTACCGTATGTTTGTATACTAGTGGATACGAGCTATATCGTCAATGTAGGTTTGGTGTAGCGGTTAGTGAAGTAGTGACTTTTTATATCCCAACGGCGTGGGTTCGAACCTCGCTGGTCGCTTTTTTTTCTTTAATTATTTTTCGTCCCTCCTTTCGGAGTAAATTCGTGGTGCTTGGTAGAGTTTACCGCGTGGTAGAAACAACGCTATGGTAAAGTTTCGGTATTTTTTAACCAACGCCGAAAAATATGACTTTATTTTATAACTCACGATTTTTTTACCATCACACTTTCAAGTCCATAACTTTGGCTAAGGATGTCGGAATCTTCCGAATTATTTTTTCATTCCGCATTATTTTTCGGTATCTAAGCGATGGTGAAGTTTCGGTAATTTTTTACCCTTTGGTTTGTTCGTTCCTATAAATCCGGGCAACTTGTATTTCGTTTTTTCTTAAAACCGTAGCTCCAAACCTTTGCAAGTCCATACCTTTGGCTTCGGATGTCCGAATCATGTGATTTTTTTTTATTCCACAATATTTTCCGATATCCATGCGATGGTAAAGTTTCGGTATTATTTACCCAATGTGGAAAAATATGACTTTTTTAGCTAAACCGGTGGGTTATAGCTTACGATTTTTTTACCATCACCTTTGCAAGTCCGTAACTTTGGCTTCGGATGTCGGAATTGTCCGATCTTTTTTTCACAACGCATTATTTTTCGATATCTACGTGATGGTAAAATTTCGGACTTTTT
>JAUPFV010000036.1:102500-105000 GCA_036936605.1 Limnanthes douglasii subsp. nivea | reverse complement strand
CCCCTCCCCCGTTTTGTAGGAACGACAAGATGATGACTTTCAGCTTTGAATCCAAAAGATTTGCAGATAGTTTGCAAATCAACAACAGGATTCGTAGCGTGATAATCTACCCTTGCCTTTCCCTACCGAATAGAAGCCGATCATCCATACGAGGCGCAACTACGGCGTACTTCACAATCCCGCATCACGAATCATTCACAACAGTAGGATACACCTGTTATCAAGTATGTTTGTGGGAATTTCAGTTGGCAGTAGCAAAAATCATGCCGTAGATCTCCGAAGGACCGGCTCTAAACACCTCCAGAATCACGTCTCCGCGTCCCGTCATTCGATGTTTAGAGACTTATAGCGACAGCATCTCCGATCCGTCCCAAAAATTTATGCTACGTACCCCTTCCAACGCCCGCAAACAACCATCGTCTAGAGGCAAATCCTACCATTGCTGCTGATTCAATTGCTTTGGAATTGTATTGCTTTGGAATTGTAATAACCAATAGCTCCAACCCCTCTGTGTGACCGACTGCCCTACCCTCTTCGGTGAAAAGTAGGGCCAAATAGGACTACTAGGAATCATAAGAGGGTCTGTGGAATGCAGCAACACAAAACCATAGACTACCTCTTACTTTTTGTCGTAGGGGTATTTTGGTCTTTTCCTATGGAAGGCCAAAACCGCAATACATCCACCACAAAAACGAGTTCCTACTAATCCCCACCTTCGCATCGGGAGGAATCCGCCCGCTTCCTCACTCGTTAAGCACAAATTGTCCTTTAGCCGTAAGAGGGGTATTTTGGTCTTTTACTTCCCACCTCGGACAATTTGTGCTTAAAAGGCTACAAAGGCTACCAATGCCGCACTAGTATGTGCGACATTCGGTGCTTGCCGGCTAAAACAAGCACCTTTGGGGCAACTCCAACTTTCACCAGTTGGCTCACCCCCCCTAAGTAGCTTAATAGGCTGTTTTAGCTAGAACACTAGGTAGTGCTTTTATGTTTGAACCATCACCCTACATTCAAAAGTGGGGAATCCGAAGGAATTTGATTATGAAACTTTGCAGTTATGTTAACAATGGATAAAAACAAGTGTTCACAAAGTTTGAACTAAAAATTCAAACCATAAGTATTTTATATATATTTATTTAACGAAAAACGTTAGAAAAATCATAACAAATTTAATTTTGGTTTAAAAATTACAAACTCGACTCTTAAAAATCCTACATGTTATAAGGATTGTATGATGGAAAGTATTTTGAGTTTTGCACGAGTAGAAAAAAAGATATCACATTTTCTATGTTCTTTGGCCCCATTTGGGGCGCTGCTGGCACGACACAGCCCAGTAGTGGCCTGCCACTGGCGCCACAATGCGGGCCACTTGCACCACATTGACCGGCCACTGGCGCCTCAAATGCTGGCTCTGGCGCCACAATGCTGGCCACTGGCGCCACATTGCTGCCCACTGGTACCACAATGGCCGGCCACTGGTGCCACAGCACTGGCCACAAGCCTCAAATGCTGGCTCTGGCGCCACAATGCTGGCCACTGGCGCCACATTGCTGCCCACTGGTACCACAATGGCCGGCCACTGGTGCCACAGCACTGGCAACAAGCCTCAAATGCTGGCTCTGGCGCCACAATGCTGGCCACTGGCGCCACATTGCTGGCCACTGGTACCACATTGGCTGGCCACTGGTGCCACAGCACTGGCCACTGGCGCCTCAAATGCTGGCCACAATGGCCGGCCACTGGCGCCACATTGCCGGCCACAGTGGTGCCACACTGGCCGGCCACTGGTGCCACATTGGCCGGCCATTGGCGCCACATTGCTGGACAGCAAAAAACCGGCCAACAATGGCTCGGTTCCCATATCTCGGTTGTCCGAATGCGGATTTCTATATATGGATTCCATGCAGTTTTTCGAGATCTACGCGGTGGTTAATTACCTACGGTGATTAACCGAAGTGTGGACCCAAAAAAACGCCGTTTTGCATGTTAATTTTAGATTTTTAGAATTATTTAGGGATTTTAGGAAATAGAAACCCTAAAATTGGCTCGATTTTTCGATTTGAATTCCGATTTCACCGCATAGCTTCATATTTTATGGCCGACACTATCCGAATATCGAATCAATTTTGGAAAGCCCCAATTTATGGAAGTCTTACCGTATGTTTGTATACTAGTGGATACGAGCTATATCGTCAATGTAGGTTTGGTGTAGCGGTTAGTGAAGTAGTGACTTTTTATATCCCAACGGCGTGGGTTCGAACCTCGCTGGTCGCTTTTTTTTCTTTAATTATTTTTCGTCCCTCCTTTCGGAGTAAATTCGTGGTGCTTGGTAGAGTTTACCGCGTGGTAGAAACAACGCTATGGTAAAGTTTCGGTATTTTTTAACCAACGCCGAAAAATATGACTTTATTTTATAACTCACGATTTTTTTACCATCACACTTTCAAGTCCATAACTTTGGCTAAGGATGTCGGAATCTTCCGAATTATTTTTTCATTCC
>JAUPFV010000036.1:60000-62500 GCA_036936605.1 Limnanthes douglasii subsp. nivea | reverse complement strand
CAACAGGATTCGTAGCGTGATAATCTACCCTTGCCTTTCCCTACCGAATAGAAGCCGATCATCCATACGAGGCGCAACTACGGCGTACTTCACAATCCCGCATCACGAATCATTCACAACAGTAGGATACACCTGTTATCAAGTATGTTTGTGGGAATTTCAGTTGGCAGTAGCAAAAATCATGCCGTAGATCTCCGAAGGACCGGCTCTAAACACCTCCAGAATCACGTCTCCGCGTCCCGTCATTCGATGTTTAGAGACTTATAGCGACAGCATCTCCGATCCGTCCCAAAAATTTATGCTACGTACCCCTTCCAACGCCCGCAAACAACCATCGTCTAGAGGCAAATCCTACCATTGCTGCTGATTCAATTGCTTTGGAATTGTATTGCTTTGGAATTGTAATAACCAATAGCTCCAACCCCTCTGTGTGACCGACTGCCCTACCCTCTTCGGTGAAAAGTAGGGCCAAATAGGACTACTAGGAATCATAAGAGGGTCTGTGGAATGCAGCAACACAAAACCATAGACTACCTCTTACTTTTTGTCGTAGGGGTATTTTTGTCTTTTCCTATGGAAGGCCAAAACCGCAATACATCCACCACAAAAACGAGTTCCTACTAATCCCCACCTTCGCATCGGGAGGAATCCGCCCGCTTCCTCACTCGTTAAGCACAAATTGTCCTTTAGCCGTAAGAGGGGTATTTTGGTCTTTTACTTCCCACCTCGGACAATTTGTGCTTAAAAGGCTACAAAGGCTACCAATGCCGCACTAGTATGTGCGACATTCGGTGCTTGCCGGCTAAAACAAGCACCTTTGGGGCAACTCCAACTTTCACCAGTTGGCTCACCCCCCCTAAGTAGCTTAATAGGCTGTTTTAGCTAGAACACTAGGTAGTGCTTTTATGTTTGAACCATCACCCTACCTTCAAAAGTGGGGAATCCGAAGGAATTTGATTATGAAACTTTGCAGTTATGTTAACAATGGATAAAAACAAGTGTTCACAAAGTTTGAACTAAAAATTCAAACCATAAGTATTTTATATATATTTATTTAACGAAAAACGTTAGAAAAATCATAACAAATTTAATTTTGGTTTAAAAATTACAAACTCGACTCTTAAAAATCCTACATGTTATAAGGATTGTATGATGGAAAGTATTTTGAGTTTTGCACGAGTAGAAAAAAAGATATCACATTTTCTATGTTCTTTGGCCCCATTTGGGGCGCTGCTGGCACGACACAGCCCAGTAGTGGCCTGCCACTGGCGCCACAATGCGGGCCACTTGCACCACATTGACCGGCCACTGGCGCCTCAAATGCTGGCTCTGGCGCCACAATGCTGGCCACTGGCGCCACATTGCTGCCCACTGGTACCACAATGGCCGGCCACTGGTGCCACAGCACTGGCCACAAGCCTCAAATGCTGGCTCTGGCGCCACAATGCTGGCCACTGGCGCCACATTGCTGCCCACTGGTACCACAATGGCCGGCCACTGGTGCCACAGCACTGGCAACAAGCCTCAAATGCTGGCTCTGGCGCCACAATGCTGGCCACTGGCGCCACATTGCTGGCCACTGGTACCACATTGGCTGGCCACTGGTGCCACAGCACTGGCCACTGGCGCCTCAAATGCTGGCCACAATGGCCGGCCACTGGCGCCACATTGCCGGCCACAGTGGTGCCACACTGGCCGGCCACTGGTGCCACATTGGCCGGCCATTGGCGCCACATTGCTGGACAGCAAAAAACCGGCCAACAATGGCTCGGTTCCCATATCTCGGTTGTCCGAATGCGGATTTCTATATATGGATTCCATGCAGTTTTTCGAGATCTACGCGGTGGTTAATTACCTACGGTGATTAACCGAAGTGTGGACCCAAAAAAACGCCGTTTTGCATGTTAATTTTAGATTTTTAGAATTATTTAGGGATTTTAGGAAATAGAAACCCTAAAATTGGCTCGATTTTTCGATTTGAATTCCGATTTCACCGCATAGCTTCATATTTTATGGCCGACACTATCCGAATATCGAATCAATTTTGGAAAGCCCCAATTTATGGAAGTCTTACCGTATGTTTGTATACTAGTGGATACGAGCTATATCGTCAATGTAGGTTTGGTGTAGCGGTTAGTGAAGTAGTGACTTTTTATATCCCAACGGCGTGGGTTCGAACCTCGCTGGTCGCTTTTTTTTCTTTAATTATTTTTCGTCCCTCCTTTCGGAGTAAATTCGTGGTGCTTGGTAGAGTTTACCGCGTGGTAGAAACAACGCTATGGTAAAGTTTCGGTATTTTTTAACCAACGCCGAAAAATATGACTTTATTTTATAACTCACGATTTTTTTACCATCACACTTTCAAGTCCATAACTTTGGCTAAGGATGTCGGAATCTTCCGAATTATTTTTTCATTCCGCATTATTTTTCGGTATCTAAGCGATGGTGAAGTTTCGGTAATTTTTTACCCTTTGGTTTGTTCGTTCCTATAAATCCGGGC
>JAUPFV010000036.1:17500-20000 GCA_036936605.1 Limnanthes douglasii subsp. nivea | reverse complement strand
ATACGAGGCGCAACTACGGCGTACTTCACAATCCCGCATCACGAATCATTCACAACAGTAGGATACACCTGTTATCAAGTATGTTTGTGGGAATTTCAGTTGGCAGTAGCAAAAATCATGCCGTAGATCTCCGAAGGACCGGCTCTAAACACCTCCAGAATCACGTCTCCGCGTCCCGTCATTCGATGTTTAGAGACTTATAGCGACAGCATCTCCGATCCGTCCCAAAAATTTATGCTACGTACCCCTTCCAACGCCCGCAAACAACCATCGTCTAGAGGCAAATCCTACCATTGCTGCTGATTCAATTGCTTTGGAATTGTATTGCTTTGGAATTGTAATAACCAATAGCTCCAACCCCTCTGTGTGACCGACTGCCCTACCCTCTTCGGTGAAAAGTAGGGCCAAATAGGACTACTAGGAATCATAAGAGGGTCTGTGGAATGCAGCAACACAAAACCATAGACTACCTCTTACTTTTTGTCGTAGGGGTATTTTGGTCTTTTCCTATGGAAGGCCAAAACCGCAATACATCCACCACAAAAACGAGTTCCTACTAATCCCCACCTTCGCATCGGGAGGAATCCGCCCGCTTCCTCACTCGTTAAGCACAAATTGTCCTTTAGCCGTAAGAGGGGTATTTTGGTCTTTTACTTCCCACCTCGGACAATTTGTGCTTAAAAGGCTACAAAGGCTACCAATGCCGCACTAGTATGTGCGACATTCGGTGCTTGCCGGCTAAAACAAGCACCTTTGGGGCAACTCCAACTTTCACCAGTTGGCTCACCCCCCCTAAGTAGCTTAATAGGCTGTTTTAGCTAGAACACTAGGTAGTGCTTTTATGTTTGAACCATCACCCTACCTTCAAAAGTGGGGAATCCGAAGGAATTTGATTATGAAACTTTGCAGTTATGTTAACAATGGATAAAAACAAGTGTTCACAAAGTTTGAACTAAAAATTCAAACCATAAGTATTTTATATATATTTATTTAACGAAAAACGTTAGAAAAATCATAACAAATTTAATTTTGGTTTAAAAATTACAAACTCGACTCTTAAAAATCCTACATGTTATAAGGATTGTATGATGGAAAGTATTTTGAGTTTTGCACGAGTAGAAAAAAAGATATCACATTTTCTATGTTCTTTGGCCCCATTTGGGGCGCTGCTGGCACGACACAGCCCAGTAGTGGCCTGCCACTGGCGCCACAATGCGGGCCACTTGCACCACATTGACCGGCCACTGGCGCCTCAAATGCTGGCTCTGGCGCCACAATGCTGGCCACTGGCGCCACATTGCTGCCCACTGGTACCACAATGGCCGGCCACTGGTGCCACAGCACTGGCCACAAGCCTCAAATGCTGGCTCTGGCGCCACAATGCTGGCCACTGGCGCCACATTGCTGCCCACTGGTACCACAATGGCCGGCCACTGGTGCCACAGCACTGGCAACAAGCCTCAAATGCTGGCTCTGGCGCCACAATGCTGGCCACTGGCGCCACATTGCTGGCCACTGGTACCACATTGGCTGGCCACTGGTGCCACAGCACTGGCCACTGGCGCCTCAAATGCTGGCCACAATGGCCGGCCACTGGCGCCACATTGCCGGCCACAGTGGTGCCACACTGGCCGGCCACTGGTGCCACATTGGCCGGCCATTGGCGCCACATTGCTGGACAGCAAAAAACCGGCCAACAATGGCTCGGTTCCCATATCTCGGTTGTCCGAATGCGGATTTCTATATATGGATTCCATGCAGTTTTTCGAGATCTACGCGGTGGTTAATTACCTACGGTGATTAACCGAAGTGTGGACCCAAAAAAACGCCGTTTTGCATGTTAATTTTAGATTTTTAGAATTATTTAGGGATTTTAGGAAATAGAAACCCTAAAATTGGCTCGATTTTTCGATTTGAATTCCGATTTCACCGCATAGCTTCATATTTTATGGCCGACACTATCCGAATATCGAATCAATTTTGGAAAGCCCCAATTTATGGAAGTCTTACCGTATGTTTGTATACTAGTGGATACGAGCTATATCGTCAATGTAGGTTTGGTGTAGCGGTTAGTGAAGTAGTGACTTTTTATATCCCAACGGCGTGGGTTCGAACCTCGCTGGTCGCTTTTTTTTCTTTAATTATTTTTCGTCCCTCCTTTCGGAGTAAATTCGTGGTGCTTGGTAGAGTTTACCGCGTGGTAGAAACAACGCTATGGTAAAGTTTCGGTATTTTTTAACCAACGCCGAAAAATATGACTTTATTTTATAACTCACGATTTTTTTACCATCACACTTTCAAGTCCATAACTTTGGCTAAGGATGTCGGAATCTTCCGAATTATTTTTTCATTCCGCATTATTTTTCGGTATCTAAGCGATGGTGAAGTTTCGGTAATTTTTTACCCTTTGGTTTGTTCGTTCCTATAAATCCGGGCAACTTGTATTTCGTTTTTTCTTAAAACCGTAGCTCCAAACCTTTGCAAGTCCATACCTTTGGCT
>JAUPFV010000359.1:60000-62306 GCA_036936605.1 Limnanthes douglasii subsp. nivea | reverse complement strand
CCGAGGTTCAAAGGGATACGTAAAAATGCCTAAGTGTTTGAAGCACCATGAACGCTCTTGCAACTCTTGTCGTGCCATCGATGCGGAGTGTGGGTGCAAATGTTGGACCATCGGTGGGTAGTGTTATGAAAGCCTTATGCACAATCGACATCAAGTTAAAGACTCCGACATATATATACATTGATTGTTTGTCAAATTAACGGACTTCAGGTAGTTGACAACAAAATTATAAACAAGCCTAAAAACTTCAATAATACTTGTGGGATATATATATACTACTAACACCGTTTGGGTTCGTTGGAAACAAAAAAAAAATATTGAAGTGTTTGTAGTTGATGGGGTTCGAACCCATAACGCCCACGAAGTTTACTGAAAGTCCAACCACTAGGCTAAGGTATTATTTTATAATAGAACATTTATATTATATTATACAAACATGGCGAGGTCCGTAATAAAAGATAAGGCACGGTGTCCGGATTTATAAGAACGAACCGAAGGGTTAAAAACACGGGACGACATACTATGTAAATAGATGTAAAAGAAATAACGTGGGGTTACAAAAAATCAGGTTATTCCGATATCCGAACCCAAAGCTACGGACTTGCAAGTTTTGAAGCTCTAATATAGAAAAAGCTCAAAAACTAGTAGTCCGGAGTCTCTGGAGACGAACCGAAGGTTGGAAAACATCGAGGGTGGAACGTCAAATGAGTGTACCAAAAATCATGCGGAATTAGAGAGATTATTTTTTAGCTACAAAAATTGTGACCTATAACCCACCGGTTGGTCTCCAGAAGTCATATTTTTCGACGTTTTTAAAAAAGTCCAAAATTTTACCACCAAGTAGATATCGAAAAATAATGCGTTGTGAAAAAAAGATCGGACAATTCCGACATCCGAAGCCAAAGTTACGGACTTGCAAAGGTGATGGTAAAAAAATCGTAAGCTATAACCCACCGGTTTAGGTAAAAAAGTCCTATTTTTCCACATTGGGTAAAAAATACTGATACTTTACCATCGCATGGATATCGGAAAATATTGTGGAATAAAAAAAAGTTCACATGATTCGGACATCCGAAGCCAAAGTTATGGACTTGCAAAGATTTGGAGCTACGGTTTTAGGAAAAACCGAAATAACCCGGATTTATAAGGTAAAAAATTACCGAAACTTCACCATCGGTTAGATACCGAAAAATAATGCGGAATGAAAAAATAATTCGGAAAATTCCGACATCCTAAGCCAAAGTTACGGACTTGCAAGTGTGATGGTAAAAAAAATCGTGAGTTATAAAATAAAGTCCTATTTTTCGGTGTTGGTTAAAAAATACCGAAACTTTACCATAGCGTTGTTTCTACCACGCGGTAAACTCTACAAAGCACTACGAATTTACTTCGAAAAGAGGGACAAAAAATAATTAAAGAAAAAAAAGCGCCCAGCAAGGTTCGAACCCACTCCGTTGGGATATAAAAAGTCACTACTTCACTAACCGCTACACCAAACCTACATTGACGATATAGCTCGTATCCACTAGTATACAAACATACGGTAAGACTTCCATAAATTGGGGCTTTCCGAAATTGATTCGATATTCGGATAGTGTCGGCCATAAAATATGAAGCTATGCGGTGAAATCGGAATTCAAATCGAAAAATCGAGCCAATATTAGGGTTTCTATTTCCTAAAATCCCTAAATAATTCTAAAAATCTAAAATTAAAATGCAAAACGGCGTTTTTTTGGGTCCACACTTCGGTTAATCACCGTAGGTAATTAACCAGCGCGTAGATCTCGAAAAACTGCATGGAATCCATATATAGAAATCCGCATTCGGACAACCGATAAATCCATACAAGATATTGGAACCGAGCCATTGTTGGCCGGTTTTTTGCTGGCCAGCAATGTGGCGCAAGTGGCCGGCCAATGTGGCGCCATTGGCCAGCATTGTGGCGCCGTTGGCCGGTATTGTTGCACCAGTGACCGGCCAATGTGGCACCAGTGGCCGGCCAGTGTGGCACCACTGTGGCCAGCAATGTGGCGCCAGTGGCCGGCCACTTCGGCCAGCAATGTGGCGCCAGTGGCCAGCAATGTGGCGCCAGTGGCCAGCATTGTGGCGCCAGAGCCAGCATTTGAGGCGCCAGTGGCCAGTGCTGTGGCACCAGTGGCCAGCAATGTGGCGCCAGTGGCCAGCATTGTGGCGCCAGAGCCAGCATTTGAGGCGCCAGTGGCCGGCCAATGTGGTGCAAGTGGCCCGCATTGTGGCGCCAGTGGCAGGCCACACTGGGCTGTGTGGTGCCAGCAGCGCCCCAAATT
>JAUPFV010000358.1:25000-27500 GCA_036936605.1 Limnanthes douglasii subsp. nivea | reverse complement strand
TTGCAAAGGTGATGGTAAAAAAATCGTAAGCTATAACCCACCGGTTTAGGTAAAAAAAGTCCTATTTTTCCACATTGGGTAAAAAAATACTGATACTTTACCATCGCATGGATATCGGAAAATATTGTGGAATAAAAAAAAGTTCACATGATTCGGACATCCGAAGCCAAAGTTATGGACTTGCAAAGATTTGGAGCTACGGTTTTAGGAAAAACCGAAATAACCCGGATTTATAAGGTAAAAAATTACCGAAACTTCACCATCGGTTAGATACCGAAAAATAATGCGGAATGAAAAAAATAATTCGGAAAATTCCGACATCCTAAGCCAAAGTTACGGACTTGCAAGTGTGATGGTAAAAAAATCGTGAGTTATAAAATAAAGTCCTATTTTTCGGTGTTGGTTAAAAAATACCGAAACTTTACCATAGCGTTGTTTCTACCACGCGGTAAACTCTACAAAGCACTACGAATTTACTTCGAAAAGAGGGACAAAAAATAATTAAAGAAAAAAAAGCGCCCAGCAAGGTTCGAACCCACTCCGTTGGGATATAAAAAGTCACTACTTCACTAACCGCTACACCAAACCTACATTGACGATATAGCTCGTATCCACTAGTATACAAACATACGGTAAGACTTCCATAAATTGGGGCTTTACGAAATTGATTCGATATTCGGATAGTGTCGGCCATAAAATATGAAGCTATGCGGTGAAATCGGAATTCAAATCGAAAAATCGAGCCAATATTAGGGTTTCTATTTCCTAAAATCCCTAAATAATTCTAAAAATCTAAAATTAAAATGCAAAACGGCGTTTTTTTGGGTCCACACTTCGGTTAATCACCGTAGGGTAATTAACCAGCGCGTAGATCTCGAAAAACTGCATGGAATCCATATATAGAAATCCGCATTCGGACAACCGATAAATCCATACAAGATATTGGAACCGAGCCATTGTTGGCCGGTTTTTTGCTGGCCAGCAATGTGGCGCAAGTGGCCGGCCAATGTGGCGCCATTGGCCAGCATTGTGGCGCCGTTGGCCGGTATTGTTGCACCAGTGACCCGGCCAATGTGGCACCAGTGGCCGGCCCAGTGTGGCACCACTGTGGCCAGCAATGTGGCGCCAGTGGCCGGCCACTTCGGCCAGCAATGTGGCGCCAGGTGGCCAGCAATGTGGCGCCAGTGGCCAGCATTGTGGCGCCAGAGCCAGCATTTGAGGCGCCAGTGGCCAGTGCTGTGGCACCAGTGGCCAGCAATGTGGCGCCAGTGGCCAGCATTGTGGCGCCAGAGCCAGCATTTGAGGCGCCAGTGGCCGGCCAATGTGGTGCAAGTGGCCCGCATTGTGGCGCCAGTGGCAGGCCACACTGGGCTGTGTGGTGCCAGCAGCGCCCCAAATTGGGCCAAAGCACATAAAAAATGTGATATCTTTTTTTCTACTCGTGCAAAACTCAAAATACTTTCCATCATACAATCCTTATAACATGTAGGATTTTTAAGAGTCGAGTTTGTAATTTTTAAACCAAAAGTAATTTGTTATGATTTTTCTAACGTTTTTCGTTTAAAAAAATATATATAAAATACTTATGGTTTGAATTTTTAGTTCAAACTTTGTGAACACTTGTTTTTATCCATTGTTAACATAACTGCAAAGTTTCATAACCAAATTCCTTCGGATTCCCCACTTTTGAAGGTAGGGTGATGGTTCAAACATAAAAGCACTACCTAGTGTTTTAGCTAGAACAGCCTATTAAGCTACTTAGGGGGGGTGAGCCAACTGGTGAAAAGTTGGAGTTGCCCCAAAGGTGCTTGTTTTAGCCGGCAAGCACCGAATGTCGCACATACTAGTGCGGCATTGGTAGCCTTTGTAGCCTTTTAAGCACAAATTGTCCGACGTGGGAAGTAAAAGACCAAAATACCCCTCTTACGGCTAAAGGACAATTTGTGCTTAACGAGTGAGGAAGCGGGCGGATTCCTCCCGATGCGAAGGTGGGGATTAGTAGGAACTCGTTTTTGTGGTGGATGTGTTGCGGTTTTGGCCTTCCATAGGAAAAGACCAAAATACCCCTACGACAAAAAGTAAGAGGTAGTCTATGGTTTTGCGTTGCTGCATTCCACAGACCCTCTTATGATTCCTAGTAGTCCTAGTTGGCCCTACTTTTCACCGAAGAGGGTAGGGCAGTCGGTCATACAGAGGGGTTGGAGCTATTGGTTATTACGATTCCAAATCATTTTAATCAGCAGCAATGGTGGGATTTGCCTTTAGACGATGGTTGTTTGCGGGCGTTGGAAGGGGTACGTAGCATAAATTTTTGGGACGGATCGGAGATGCTGTCGCTATAAGTCTCTAAACATCGAATGACGGGGACGCGGAGACGTGATTCTGGAGGTGTTTAGAGCCGGGTCCTTCGGAGATCTACGGCATGATTTTTGCTACTGCAACTGAAATTCCCACAAACATACTTGATAACAGGTGTATCCTACTGTTGTGAATGATTCGT
>JAUPFV010000357.1:60000-63009 GCA_036936605.1 Limnanthes douglasii subsp. nivea | reverse complement strand
GACAGGGTATTGTAAGTGGCAGAGTGGCCTTGCTGCCACGATCCACTGAGATTCAGCCCTTCGTCGCTCCGATTCGTCCCTCCCCCATAGCAAACAATAAAACACAAGTTTAACTTCAAGTTTTTTTTAAAGAAAATAGCCCCGAGGTTCAAAGGGATACGTGAAAATGCCTAAGTGTTTGAAGCACCATGAACGCTCTTGCAACTCTTGTCGTGCCATCGATGCGGAGTGTGGGTGCAAATGTTGGACCATCGGTGGGTAGTGTTATGAAAGCCTTATGCACAATCGACATCAAGTTAAAGACTCCGACATATATATACATTGATTGTTTGTCAAATTTACGGACTTCAGGTAGTTGACAACAAAATTATAAACAAGCCTAAAAACTTCAATAATACTTGTGGGATATATATATACTACTAACACCGTTTGGGTTCGTTGGAAACAAAAAAAAAATATTGAAGTGTTTGTAGTTGATGGGGTTCGAACCCATAACGCCCACGAAGTTTACTGAAAGTCCAACCACTAGGCTAAGGTATTATTTTATAATAGAACATTTATATTATATTATACAAACATGGCGAGGTCCGTAATAAAAGATAAGGCACGGTGTCCGGATTTATAAGAACGAACCGAAGGGTTAAAAAACACGGGACGACATACTATGTAAATAGATGTAAAAGAAATAACGTGGGGTTACAAAAAATCAGGTTATTCCGATATCCGAACCCAAAGCTACGGACTTGCAAGTTTTGAAGCTCTAATATAGAAAAAGCTCAAAAACTAGTAGTCCGGAGTCTCTGGAGACGAACCGAAGGTTGGAAAACATCGAGGGTGGAACGTCAAATGAGTGTACCAAAAATCATGCGGAATTAGAGAGATTATTTTTTTAGCTACAAAAATTGTGACCTATAACCCACCGGTTGGTCTCCAGAAGTCATATTTTTCGACGTTTTTAAAAAAGTCCAAAATTTTACCACCAAGTAGATATCGAAAAATAATGCGTTGTGAAAAAAAGATCGGACAATTCCGACATCCGAAGCCAAAGTTACGGACTTGCAAAGGTGATGGTAAAAAAATCGTAAGCTATAACCCACCGGTTTAGGTAAAAAAGTCCTATTTTTCCACATTGGGTAAAAAATACTGATACTTTACCATCGCATGGATATCGGAAAATATTGTGGAATAAAAAAAAGTTCACATGATTCGGACATCCGAAGCCAAAGTTATGGACTTGCAAAGATTTGGAGCTACGGTTTTAGGAAAAACCGAAATAACCCGGATTTATAAGGTAAAAAATTACCGAAACTTCACCATCGGTTAGATACCGAAAAATAATGCGGAATGAAAAAATAATTCGGAAAATTCCGACATCCTAAGCCAAAGTTACGGACTTGCAAGTGTGATGGTAAAAAAATCGTGAGTTATAAAATAAAGTCCTATTTTTCGGTGTTGGTTAAAAAATACCGAAACTTTACCATAGCGTTGTTTCTACCACGCGGTAAACTCTACAAAGCACTACGAATTTACTTCGAAAAGAGGGACAAAAAATAATTAAAGAAAAAAAAGCGCCCAGCAAGGTTCGAACCCACTCCGTTGGGATATAAAAAGTCACTACTTCACTAACCGCTACACCAAACCTACATTGACGATATAGCTCGTATCCACTAGTATACAAACATACGGTAAGACTTCCATAAATTGGGGCTTTCCGAAATTGATTCGATATTCGGATAGTGTCGGCCATAAAATATGAAGCTATGCGGTGAAATCGGAATTCAAATCGAAAAATCGAGCCAATATTAGGGTTTCTATTTCCTAAAATCCCTAAATAATTCTAAAAATCTAAAATTAAAATGCAAAACGGCGTTTTTTTGGGTCCACACTTCGGTTAATCACCGTAGGTAATTAACCAGCGCGTAGATCTCGAAAAACTGCATGGAATCCATATATAGAAATCCGCATTCGGACAACCGATAAATCCATACAAGATATTGGAACCGAGCCATTGTTGGCCGGTTTTTTGCTGGCCAGCAATGTGGCGCAAGTGGCCGGCCAATGTGGCGCCATTGGCCAGCATTGTGGCGCCGTTGGCCGGTATTGTTGCACCAGTGACCGGCCAATGTGGCACCAGTGGCCGGCCAGTGTGGCACCACTGTGGCCAGCAATGTGGCGCCAGTGGCCGGCCACTTCGGCCAGCAATGTGGCGCCAGTGGCCAGCAATGTGGCGCCAGTGGCCAGCATTGTGGCGCCAGAGCCAGCATTTGAGGCGCCAGTGGCCAGTGCTGTGGCACCAGTGGCCAGCAATGTGGCGCCAGTGGCCAGCATTGTGGCGCCAGAGCCAGCATTTGAGGCGCCAGTGGCCGGCCAATGTGGTGCAAGTGGCCCGCATTGTGGCGCCAGTGGCAGGCCACACTGGGCTGTGTGGTGCCAGCAGCGCCCCAAATTGGGCCAAAGCACATAAAAAATGTGATATCTTTTTTTCTACTCGTGCAAAACTCAAAATACTTTCCATCATACAATCCTTATAACATGTAGGATTTTTAAGAGTCGAGTTTGTAATTTTTAAACCAAAAGTAAATTTGTTATGATTTTTCTAACGTTTTTCGTTAAAAAAATATATATAAAATACTTATGGTTTGAATTTTTAGTTCAAACTTTGTGAACACTTGTTTTTATCCATTGTTAACATAACTGCAAAGTTTCATAACCAAATTCCTTCGGATTCCCCACTTTTGAAGGTAGGGTGATGGTTCAAACATAAAAGCACTACCTAGTGTTTTAGCTAGAACAGCCTATTAAGCTACTTAGGGGGGGTGAGCCAACTGGTGAAAGTTGGAGTTGCCCCAAAGGTGCTTGTTTTAGCCGGCAAGCACCGAATGTCGCACATACTAGTGCGGCATTGGTAGCCTTTGTAGCCTTTTAAGCACAAATTGTCCGAGGTGGGAAGTAAAAGACCAAAATACCCCTCTTACGGCTAAAGGACAATTTGTGCTTAACGAGTGAGGA
>JAUPFV010000357.1:17500-20000 GCA_036936605.1 Limnanthes douglasii subsp. nivea | reverse complement strand
GTAAAAAAATCGTAAGCTATAACCCACCGGTTTAGGTAAAAAAGTCCTATTTTTCCACATTGGGTAAAAAATACTGATACTTTACCATCGCATGGATATCGGAAAATATTGTGGAATAAAAAAAAGTTCACATGATTCGGACATCCGAAGCCAAAGTTATGGACTTGCAAAGATTTGGAGCTACGGTTTTAGGAAAAACCGAAATAACCCGGATTTATAAGGTAAAAAATTACCGAAACTTCACCATCGGTTAGATACCGAAAAATAATGCGGAATGAAAAAATAATTCGGAAAATTCCGACATCCTAAGCCAAAGTTACGGACTTGCAAGTGTGATGGTAAAAAAATCGTGAGTTATAAAATAAAGTCCTATTTTTCGGTGTTGGTTAAAAAATACCGAAACTTTACCATAGCGTTGTTTCTACCACGCGGTAAACTCTACAAAGCACTACGAATTTACTTCGAAAAGAGGGACAAAAAATAATTAAAGAAAAAAAAGCGCCCAGCAAGGTTCGAACCCACTCCGTTGGGATATAAAAAGTCACTACTTCACTAACCGCTACACCAAACCTACATTGACGATATAGCTCGTATCCACTAGTATACAAACATACGGTAAGACTTCCATAAATTGGGGCTTTCCGAAATTGATTCGATATTCGGATAGTGTCGGCCATAAAATATGAAGCTATGCGGTGAAATCGGAATTCAAATCGAAAAATCGAGCCAATATTAGGGTTTCTATTTCCTAAAATCCCTAAATAATTCTAAAAATCTAAAATTAAAATGCAAAACGGCGTTTTTTTGGGTCCACACTTCGGTTAATCACCGTAGGTAATTAACCAGCGCGTAGATCTCGAAAAACTGCATGGAATCCATATATAGAAATCCGCATTCGGACAACCGATAAATCCATACAAGATATTGGAACCGAGCCATTGTTGGCCGGTTTTTTGCTGGCCAGCAATGTGGCGCAAGTGGCCGGCCAATGTGGCGCCATTGGCCAGCATTGTGGCGCCGTTGGCCGGTATTGTTGCACCAGTGACCGGCCAATGTGGCACCAGTGGCCGGCCAGTGTGGCACCACTGTGGCCAGCAATGTGGCGCCAGTGGCCGGCCACTTCGGCCAGCAATGTGGCGCCAGTGGCCAGCAATGTGGCGCCAGTGGCCAGCATTGTGGCGCCAGAGCCAGCATTTGAGGCGCCAGTGGCCAGTGCTGTGGCACCAGTGGCCAGCAATGTGGCGCCAGTGGCCAGCATTGTGGCGCCAGAGCCAGCATTTGAGGCGCCAGTGGCCGGCCAATGTGGTGCAAGTGGCCCGCATTGTGGCGCCAGTGGCAGGCCACACTGGGCTGTGTGGTGCCAGCAGCGCCCCAAATTGGGCCAAAGCACATAAAAAATGTGATATCTTTTTTTCTACTCGTGCAAAACTCAAAATACTTTCCATCATACAATCCTTATAACATGTAGGATTTTTAAGAGTCGAGTTTGTAATTTTTAAACCAAAAGTAAATTTGTTATGATTTTTCTAACGTTTTTCGTTAAAAAAATATATATAAAATACTTATGGTTTGAATTTTTAGTTCAAACTTTGTGAACACTTGTTTTTATCCATTGTTAACATAACTGCAAAGTTTCATAACCAAATTCCTTCGGATTCCCCACTTTTGAAGGTAGGGTGATGGTTCAAACATAAAAGCACTACCTAGTGTTTTAGCTAGAACAGCCTATTAAGCTACTTAGGGGGGGTGAGCCAACTGGTGAAAGTTGGAGTTGCCCCAAAGGTGCTTGTTTTAGCCGGCAAGCACCGAATGTCGCACATACTAGTGCGGCATTGGTAGCCTTTGTAGCCTTTTAAGCACAAATTGTCCGACGTGGGAAGTAAAAGACCAAAATACCCCTCTTACGGCTAAAGGACAATTTGTGCTTAACGAGTGAGGAAGCGGGCGGATTCCTCCCGATGCGAAGGTGGGGATTAGTAGGAACTCGTTTTTGTGGTGGATGTGTTGCGGTTTTGGCCTTCCATAGGAAAAGACCAAAATACCCCTACGACAAAAAGTAAGAGGTAGTCTATGGTTTTGCGTTGCTGCATTCCACAGACCCTCTTATGATTCCTAGTAGTCCTAGTTGGCCCTACTTTTCACCGAAGAGGGTAGGGCAGTCGGTCATACAGAGGGGTTGGAGCTATTGGTTATTACGATTCCAAATCATTTTAATCAGCAGCAATGGTGGGATTTGCCTTTAGACGATGGTTGTTTGCGGGCGTTGGAAGGGGTACGTAGCATAAATTTTTGGGACGGATCGGAGATGCTGTCGCTATAAGTCTCTAAACATCGAATGACGGGACGCGGAGACGTGATTCTGGAGGTGTTTAGAGCCGGTCCTTCGGAGATCTACGGCATGATTTTTGCTACTGCCAACTGAAATTCCCACAAACATACTTGATAACAGGTGTATCCTACTGTTGTGAATGATTCGTGATGCGGGATTGTGAAGTACGCC
>JAUPFV010000356.1:50000-52500 GCA_036936605.1 Limnanthes douglasii subsp. nivea | reverse complement strand
CTACGGTTTTAAGAAAAACCGAAATACAAGTTGCCCGGATTTATAGGAACGAACAAACCAAAGAGTAAAAAATTACCGAAACTTCACCATCGCTTAGATACCAAAAAATAATGCGGAATTAAAAAATAATTCGGAAAATTCCGACATCCTAAGCCAAAGTTACGGACTTGCAAGTGTGATGGTAAAAAAATCGTGAGTTATAAAATAAAGTCATATTTTTCGGCGTTGATAAAAAATACCGAAACTTTACCATAGCGTTGTTTCTACCACGCGGTAAACTCTACGAAGCACCACGAATTTACTCCGAAAGGAGGGACAAAAAATAATTAAAGAAAAAAAAGCGACCAGCGAGGTTCGAACCCACGCCGTTGGGATATAAAAAGTCACTACTTCACTAACCGCTACACCAAACCTACTTTGACGATATAGCTCGTATCCACTAGTATACAAACATACGGTAAGACTTCCATAAATTGGGGCTTTCCGAAATTGATTCGATATTCGGATAGTGTCGGCCATAAAATATGAAGCTATGCGGTGAAATCGGAATTCAAATCGAAAAATCGAGCCAATATTAGGGTTTCTATTTCCTAAAATCCCTAAATGATTCTAAAAATCTAAAATTAACATGCAAAACGGCGTTTTTTTGGGTCCACACTTCGGTTAATCACCGTAGGTAATTAACCAGCGCGTAGATCTCGAAAAACTGCATGGAATCCATATATAGAAATCCGCATTCGGACAACCGAGATATGGGAACCGAGCCATTGTTGGCCGGTTTTTTGCTGTCCAGCAATGTGGCGCCACTGGCCGGCCAATGTGGCACCAGTGGCCGGCCAGTGTGGCACCACTGTGGCCAGCAATGTGGCGCCAGTGGCCGGCCATTGTGGCCAGCATTTGAGGCGCCAGTGGCCAGTGCTGTGGCACCAGTGGCCGGCCAATGTGGTACCAGTGGCCAGCAATGTGGCGCCAGTGGCCAGCATTGTGGCGCCAGAGCCAGCATTTGAGGCGCCAGTGGCCAGTGCTGTGGCACCAGTGGCCGGCCATTGTGGTACCAGTGGCCAGCAATGTGGCGCCAGTGGCCAGCATTGTGGCGCCAGAGCCAGCATTTGAGGCGCCAGTGGCCGGCCAATGTGGTGCAAGTGGCCCGCATTGTGGCGCCAGTGGCAGGCCACCACTGGGCTGTGTCGTGCCAGCAGCGCCCCAAATGGGGCCAAAGAACATAGAAAATGTGATATCTTTTTTTCTACTCGTGCAAAACTCAAAATACTTTCCATCATACAATCCTTATAACATGTAGGATTTTTAAGAGTCGAGTTTGTAATTTTTAAACCAAAATTAAATTTGTTATGATTTTTCTAACGTTTTTCGTTAAATAAATATATATAAAATACTTATGGTTTGAATTTTTAGTTCAAACTTTGTGAACACTTGTTTTTATCCATTGTTAACATAACTGCAAAGTTTCATAATCAAATTCCTTCGGATTCCCCACTTTTGAAGGTAGGGTGATGGTTCAAACATAAAAGCACTACCTAGTGTTTTAGCTAAAACAGCCTATTAAGCTACTTAGGGGGGGTGAGCCAACTGGTGAAAGTTGGAGTTGCCCCAAAGGTGCTTGTTTTAGCCGGCAAGCACCGAATGTCGCACATACTAGTGCGGCATTGGTAGCCTTTGTAGCCTTTTAAGCACAAATTGTCCGAGGTGGGAAGTAAAAGACCAAAATACCCCTCTTACGGCTAAAGGACAATTTGTGCTTAACGAGTGAGGAAGCGGGCGGATTCCTCCCGATGCGAAGGTGGGGATTAGTAGGAACTCGTTTTTGTGGTGGATGTATTCCGGTTTTGACCTTCCATAGGAAAAGACCAAAATACCCCTACGACAAAAAGTAAGAGGTAGTCTACGGTTTTGTGTTGCTGCATTCCACAGACCCTCTTATGATTCCTAGTAGTCCAATTTGGCCCTACTTTTCACCGAAGAGGGTAGGGCAGTCGGTCACACAGAGGGGTTGGAGCTACTGGTTATTACAATTCCAAAGCAATTGAATCAGCAGCAATGGTAGGATTTGCCTCTAGACGATGGTTGTTTGTGGGCGTTGGAAGGGGTATGTAGCATAAATTTTTGGGACGGATCGGAGATGCTGTTGCTATAAGTCTTTAAACATCGAATGACGGGACGCGGAGACGTGATTCTGGAGGTGTTTAGAGCCGGTCCTTCGGAGATCCACGGCATGATTTTTGCTACTGCCAACTGATATTCCCACAAACATACTTGATAACAGGTGTATCCTACTGTTGTGAAAGATTCGTGATGCGGGATTGTGAAGTACGCCATAGTTACGCCTCGTATGGATGATCGGCTTCTATTCGGTAGGGAAAGGCAAGTGTAGACTAGCACGCTATGAATCCTGTTGTTGATTTGCAAACTATCTGCAAATCTTTTGGATTCGGAGCTGATGAAAGTCATCATCTTGTCATTCCTGCAAAACGGAGGAGGGTCG
>JAUPFV010000355.1:0-63215 GCA_036936605.1 Limnanthes douglasii subsp. nivea | reverse complement strand
TTGGATTTCATTCAAGTATAAAAGAAAATTGAAGAAAGTAGGGAGGTTTTACCATCAAATTCGATGTGGGTTATTCGAACAGATGGCGAATCAAGTATTTTGGGATGCAGCACTGCAGTTCAGTTAATTTCTCCATCCGGAGAAATGATGCTTCAGTCTATCAAATTTGGTTTTCACGACTCGAATAACAAAGCAGAATACGAAGGTGTTTTGGCTGGTTTGAGACTTGCAAAAATGTGTGGAGAAACTTCAGTACGATTGGAGACACATTCTCAATTAATAGCAAATCAAGTATCTGGAAATTCCGAAGCAAAAAAGGATCGCTTAAGTTTGTATCTTCAGGAGCTTCGAAACTTCGATGCTATTATTTGATCATGTTGTTATGGAACATATTAATCGAGGAAGTAACACGATAGTTGATTCGTTATCAAATATCGCTTATAAGAAAGAGTATCTATGGATTTTATTACAAGAGAATCCTTCGATTTTAACGCAGTCAGACCAGTGCGATTATATGGAAGAACTGTTTGTCACTAGAGATATAGTCCAAGGTGATTGGCGAACTAACATTCTAATTTTTTTGATTCGAGGAGCATTGCTTAACGATGCGAAATTGGCTAAAAAACTGCGAGGCAAATATTTTGGATACATAGTTTTGGATGGAGTTTTATATAAGAAAGCATTGAGTAGGTCGTTATTACGATGTTTGAATAAGCAAGAATCACAAGAATTTTTATTAGAGTTGCATGATGGAGAAGGGTCAGCTTGTTGTGGGTTTAAAGTTTTATCTCGTCGAGTTTTTCTTGCAGGGTTTTATTGGCCTTCGATCATAAACGATGCAAAAAAATTGGTTCAAACCCGTGATACCCGACAAAGGTTTGCTAATTCTATTTATAAGCCAGTAGTCCCAGTTATGTCTATCACCGAGGCCATACCATTTGATAGATGGGGAATTGATTTAGTGGGGCCTTTGCCGATGGCATCTGGAGGGCGGGAAATGATAATTGTAGCGGCAGACTATTTTAAAAAGTGTACTAAAGTGGAACCATTATATGGAACGAGAGCAAGAGATGTAATTAAATTCATAATAAACAGTGTTTGTTGTCGTTTTGGAGTCCCTCGGAGAATTACTACAGATAATGTCGCACAATTTAATAATAAAGAAATGACTTCATTCTGCACTTCGAAAGAAATTTAATAATGTTTCTCAACATATTTTCATCCTCAAGCAAATGAATAAGTCGAGATGACAAACATATCTATTTTAGATGTTTTGAAAAAGAATTTGATAGGGGCAGCAAGAAAATGACCAAATTATTTGCAAGAATTGCTCTGGGCTTATCGAACAACTTCAAGGGAAGCCAATAAGGAAACTCCTTTTGCTTTAGCATATGGAATGGATGTTTTCAGCTCTATGGAATCTACGATGTTATCTTTCAGAATAACCCAACATTCTGAAAAATCCAATGATGAAGCTAAAAGAGAAAATTTAGACCTGATTGATGAGAAAAAAGTTCGAGCTCATCTAAACGTGGTACATTATCAAACTCTTATGAAGAATCGGTACAATTCGAGGGTAAAAAAAGGGAGTTCAAGATAGTTGATAAAGTCTTGAAAAAATTATTTCTGCATACTAAGGAGAAGAAACTCAGAAAAATGACCCCGAATTGGGAAGGACCTTATGTGGTTACTGGAAGCATATAGTCAGGTTCTTATCACCTTTGTGATAGTGAGGGGAGGATGCTTTAACACCCATGGAATATAAGCATCTGAAATTATAATGGGAGTAGTTATGTTGTATTTTGAATTTGTTTCTTTTGGTTGAATAACACACTCTTTCCTACCCTGTTGGCCCAGGAAGGTTTTAATGAGACGTTATGTACATATTCAACATTATCAATAAAATGTATTTTTTTCCAATGGTTGTTTACAAGTCTTTATTTAAACTATATTAATAATTGATCAAAGACTGATCATCTTTGAGGTTTATCAAGAGTAGAATGTTTGGAAGTGTTTATTACACTTTTCGAAGAAACAACCATGTTCGAAGTACTACGTTCAATAAACGCATTGTGATATTTTCGAAGTACTACGTTCAATAAATGCATTTTGATATTCGAAGTGCTACGTTCAATAAATGCACTGTGATTTTCGAAGTGCTACGTCCAATAAGCGCACTATGATTTTCGATGTGCTATGTTCAATAAACGCATTATGATATTTTAGATGCCACGTTCGTTTAATGCACTATAATATTTGAGGGATTATATTTTATAAATATAATTTAAAAATATTCTATTATGTTTTAACTTCGAATAGTTAATATAAATAAAGGATCACATAACTTGATGGCAAATATGAAATATAAGAAAAAACCTTTGTCATTTAGAATAATTCGATGATTACAATGGATATGGTATATGATAAATACAAAAAAGATTACATAAATTTAAAGGGTAGTAAAATCATTAAGATGACTCCACTTCGGTTGATTCCTCTTCAGATGATGAATTTGGGATAGGATCGAAAGTTTCATTGGGCGGATGTTCAACAGTAATGTCGTTCCGGAAGCTAGACACGTTAATCTTAGGATATGTTACGTGGATTTCTCGAAGAAGTGTGATGTCCTTCTCCTCTTTTCCATTGTTGATAGCTGCCAACATATCCTTGGCACATTCAATTTTTGTAGCAGTGTGGCTATCTCATCAGTCAAGTTTTTCTTTCCTGCTTCACTTTTGGTAAGAGAAGTCTGAAGATCATTGAATTTCTCATTCTCTGTAGTTAAGTCTTCAAGGTGTTTAGCCTTGAGTCGATCTATTTATTCTTGATGCGAAGTGTTTAGATTCTCTTTCTCGATTTAGTGTTGTTCTCGTAAATGCTTTTTGACAAATAAGATTCCTCGCATAAGCTCTAACATTTCCATTCCGAAGCCATGAAATTGATCTGCTATATGATTTTGAAATTTTTCCTCAAGTATTTTAAGCTTAAAAAATTCCTTTGTAGCGAACTATATCTTTGGCCAGTTGTTAAGATGAATTTGAGAATCCTCAATTTCTTGAGTAAGCGTTTCCGCTGCAGTTTTGAGATCGGAAAATGGTTGAAGTACAGCAAGGACATCTGGGTTTGGTGGAATAGGAGGAAAAACTCTTGAGCTAGGCTGAGGGATGAGATCTAAAGACGTAGTAGGATCAGTATGAACAATAACTTCAGGATATGTTGCTTCAAAGGTAGATGGTGCAGATCTTCAACCAAATTTGTGAAGAACAGTTTGAACCTTTTGAATCACAGGATCCTCTTCTTCAATTCTTGTGATTCGTTGAAATTGATGAAACTGTCGGAATCGAAGTGATCATCATTCTGATTATCTTCTACAGTAATTGCAGCATCTTTGCCAGTTGTTTTCTTCTCCTTTTGAAGACCTTGTTCATTCCTAGCAGCTATGACTTCATCGCCATCAGACACTATATCTTCGATGGTTGCAATTGTCTTTTTCTTCTCTTTTTTTGAAGGGCTGGTAGAACTTTTACTTTCGTATGTGTAACAGTCTTAATCTTTTTTGGAGAAGGCTCTCCCTTTGTTCCTTCTTCGATGGTCGAAAGTTTGATTTCCTTTGTTTTTCTTTTTGGGATTTTAGGCTTCGGGTTTGTTAAAGGGCTAGCACCAGATGTGCTAGCTGCTTTTTTATTCTTTTTTGCCTTTTTCTTCTGAGGCAAGTGACTGTCTGATCGGTTGCAGATAGGTAAGAACACCTTGCAATCGGATGGACTAATATTTTTTAAGCTTGAATAGGGTTACGTTGTTTCATCAAATTTTCAGGAGGAAGGGCTCCAGGAGTGATCAGAAAAAAACGACTGTTGAGGAGATTGATTGGTTGAAAGGCTACGTGAAAAGCATTGTTCCACTCTGCTTTCGCCCAAGCGGCAAGCTTAATGAATATTTATTTAGCTCTTGTTAGACGAATGGCATAGCGCCTCAGAATTTCTGATAAGAACACATAAGTTGACGGTAAATAAAGGTAACAATAATTTTAAAAATATATTTTTTAAAATTAGTACTTACGAGTTCTTCTCCATAATACATTTAATCTTGATGGATTGGCTTAGGATATTGCTTTACCGTTTCCCATGCTCCAGAGATGAAAATGAATTTTTGCTTCCAAAATTTGTCCGCTTCTAGAAGGTCATCGATGATGTTTAGGTCACCATCTAAGGTAAGATAGTAAAAGGGAAGCTTTGGTCTATTGGACAATTTGGTTAAGGATATGAAGTCTTTGATGTTGATCGGAATCTTAGATAAGCGAGAAGCGATAATTACAGACATGAGTGTGAACCAATAATTTGATGTCACTTGAGTTGGGCACAGATCTAGAAGTTTAAAGTAGTCGACTATCATGGGATCTAATGGTTACCGAAGACCTCAATTGATGATTTTTGGATAGACTACAGATTCATTGTTTTTACAGTCTAAGGGTGTTTTCCCTTTTTTGGGAAGACAAAGGGTAATGTTATGTCTTATTCCCCATTGTTTCTTCAAATCTGATGCTTGATTTTCTTGATAGTATATATATGAAACGTTTTTCAAGGCAACAATATAATCAGCATCGAGAGATCTCAAATTGTAACCAACCTTTGCTCTTTCTTCATTGGATATAGTTATCAACGACTTAATTTTCCCTGGGTTGCGGACCTTTTTCTCTGTAGTATTATCTAATTCTTTTGAGACTTCTTCCTCAGAATCAGCTTCATTATCTGATTGAGTAGCATCAAAATCGAATTCCTCTACTTCTAACGCCTCGTCTCTCAATTGTGAAGGATTCTTTGAGGGACTTTGTTGAGGTAATGAGGCTTCCTCAACAATCTCCCTCGAGGAGAAGATTTTGTAGAAGGATTTGATGTAGCATCGGCATTATATCCCATGGCTATAAAAGTTATTTTTCTAGGAGCTTGTGGAGGACAAGTTGAGGAAAAGGTTGCTTCAGATTGTTGTGAAGCAGATTTGCTCGATTCACCACTAATTCAAGGTGATGATTTAGTATGAGAAGTAGAAATTTGAGGTGTTTTCGGAGTTCGAGTTTTGGAATACTTACTTTCTTCTGTGATAGGTGAAGGATAAAAGAAAATATATTTAGAAGGATGTTCTGAGGGGAGTGTTGCTTATCAACCCAACAGCTCTATATTTGTCTGCTCTTTCCCCTATGCAAAACTAATCGTAAGCACCGAAGACGAAATTACAGCCAGATGCTGGGGATTTTGGTTTTTTGGGAATTCTGGCCTTTGATCTTCTGGATCTTTGGTGTTTTCTCATAAAATAATTAAATATCAATCGGAAATATGAATTTTCCAGTGGAAATAACCAGAAAGTTGGAAAAAAGTTGAAGGAAGCAAAAGTTGGGAGGTTTTCTCTATTTTTCTCTCAAGAATTTTTGTTTGTGAAACAAAAAGTTAGCTGCTAAGGAATTTATAGGAAAAAGAAAGACGTGTGCAGAAGTGGAAAAAGTTTTGTGTTGATTGGGCATAATTTGAATCGATTTCGTCTTTATGGGATCGACATTTGTTATGCTAGGAGCTTAGCTATAAGCCTAACTCCTAGAGAGCTATGATGAGTTTGAAACAGATCTGACATCTGATTTTATTAATTTTGCTTCGCATTTAACTTAGGGTATGGTTGTCTGAGGACATATTTCGATGCATCATAATGATTGTCTTGCATCAAATTGTGGAAGAGATAATCATCATTGCTTCTACTTAGATTTGAAGTTAGTTAATTAGTTCTCATTCATTTATTGACTTGAGAACAAAAAGGGCTATTGATAAGGAAATGGAAATTCAGGGACTAAATTGTAAATAATAAAAGCATTATGTAACACTTGGTAAAGTTAGAGGATGATTTCATAACTATGCCTTTTAGTCAAGGACTAAGAGTGCAATTTACCCTTTTTATGTAAAATCTATTTCTCTCTCTAAAACACATCTTCTCTTGTTTACTAAAGCAATCATAAATAATCAAACTCACCACATAATACATATATATTAGGCTTTGCAAATCACAAAATATGTTTCTTCACCATTGACATGGTGGAGAAGAGTATGAAGATCTACATTTTTTGTTTCGCTTTCAGCCTCATTCGATGAATGAAATCATCTTGTATAAGGGTATACAACTTTTTGGAGATGGATTTGTCAAAAATAAGTAGCGCAAACATTAGTTTGACTTTGTATTAATGAGAGATCGAGGGTGTTATAAAAAAATCATTTTTTGCGTTAGCTAGAGAGAAATTTAGATATTTAAAATCATTAACCTCTAACCTGATGCGTTTGAGATGGATTTATCAAAAAACAATAGCGCTGTCAATGGTTCGAGTTTGTATTTGAGAGAGAATTTGAACATATTATTGAAAGAGAAGTTAACTTCGATAACCATGTTTAGTAATTCTATTTATATGTTAAAAATGTGTCTAAAGGTATTTTCATCTAAAATGGTAAGTATTTTCATCTAAAATGGTAAGTATAAATAGTAAAAAAATATTTATTACCATTAGAAATAGTAAAAAATACATTTATGGCCTACTTATTTTTAATGAATTTAGTTAAAGATGGAAAATCAATTAAATAAATTAATAATATAAATTATATTTTAGTGTAACTTATTCTATCACTCTAAATTGTAATATAATTTTGGTTTTATTGACTGATTCATATAGAAAATAGGAAATACATATATCAAATAAATTACTTAATATTTATACGAATCGATAAGGTCATACTATAGTTATAAAATAATAAAGACATATATGTCAAATATATACATCTTATTATTATTAATGAATAATATACATATTAATAATATTATATATATATATATATAAATAAAAGATGCACGCATAAATGATGGGATGAATCTCATTTTTAATAAAATAATTGTAATTCTCTAATTTTATTTTTTAAGAGTTGTATTATTTTTTTTAGATTTCTTTTGTTTTTTGTTAGGTTTTGGATCTCATTAAATATAGTCGTATGTTAAAAAAAATTTAAAAAAAAAAAACTTAGAGAATACTATATAACAGATTTTGCCAAAACATTCGGTAATCTCAAACACACAAATCAAAAACTAAATTTAGAATAAGCATATTCTTTGTGATCTTTAGACAAGTGCCAACCATTCTCTCAAAACGCTGAAAAGAGCTTGAAATCTTGTAGATATTAGCAGACTTCAATACGAAAAAATAAGTTTAATAATAAGATAGAAATAATTGATTTCTCTGGAGATATCAACAAATGCGAAGCAATGAGAAATATTTTACCTTTACTTAATGGTATGAGATTGATCAATTATTTCAATACTAATCAGGGAGGAAGTAAGAGAATTTAAATTTGTGTACAACGTAAGTAAATATTTACTACCACCATAAACTAGGCATTTAAAACTAGAAAATGTCCTCTAGCATCGGTAGTATCAACTAGGAAAATGAGATCATATTCATAGAGAGAAATCATAATTATTATAACCCCCATCACCTTAAGAAATATATTACAAAAGCTCGATATCTCGAAAAGATTGATCAAATGGTCCAAAGAGCTACGGACTTAGAATATAAAGTCAGAACATAGAAATGCAATAAAATCTCAGGTTGTAGTCAATTTATTAACGAGGTCACAGTCTGAGCGACCAATTATAATAAATGACGAGTCACAAAATGCATGAAGGGACATGACTGATCAGGAAAAAGATAAGAAAGAACCAGAAAGTCATAAGAAAAACCCTCGAGCGATTTGATTAGTAAAAAGATAAGAAAGAAGCCTCGAACGATATGAGCAGTAAAAATATGAGATAGAACCAGAAATTCAGAAGAAAACCCTCGAGCGACTGCCCCAAAAATTCGTTCATTTAGCCAGAAACAGTCAAATGTTTTATCTAGTAGTGGTTGTGGACCTATTAGGCCATTGGATCTAGTGGTCGTGGGCCTGTTGGGCCATTGGATCTAGACAATTAGTTCGTTTAAGTCTAATTAGCTTCCTAATTTACTAAATAAAAACACTATTATTTATTATTACACAGAATACCCTCAATGTTACATACGTTAAGTCGACTAGTGGGTCAAATAAATCTCACCCTCATTAATGATCACTAAAGAAAGTGACAATAAAAAAACGGGAGCAATAATTAAACTTGCACCCTCAACTGAAGATATTTTATACCAATCCATCCGGTTTGGGTTTCCAGCATAAAGAAACAAAGTAGTATATGAGATTGTCATCACCGTACTTCATTTAGCAAAAATTTGTGGAGGAAAAAATAATGTACAACGATTCATTTCTCCATTTAACCGTGTCGAATTTAAACTAGTGTCAAGAGGACAAAATACAACTGACATTAACAAGGTCACAATATGAGCGACCAATCATAATAAATAATGAGTCACAAAACACATGGAGGATCATGACACGATGAAGGAAACAAAAATAAAAACGGGAGCAAGAATTAAACTTGAATCCTCAACTAAAGATATTGTATACCAACCCATCCGGTTTGGGTTTTCGACATCAAATAACAAAGAAAAATATAAAATTGTCATCGTAATACTTCATGTAGCTAAAATTTATGGGGGAAAAAATAAAGTACAATTATTCATTTCTCCATTTGACCATGTCAAATTTAAACTAGTTCAAAGAGAACATAATACAATTGTCAATGCATTTGCTTCGTCGGCATTTACATCTGCAACGCCAAGAGTAATATTACAAACTGAAACCTTAATTACACTCATAACCTTCACAACCAAATGAGTAATGATAAATTACGGATAAGACGAAGCAAAATTGGAAAATTAAAATAAAAGTATCTAAGGGAAGAAGTGTGAACCAAACGAAGCAGAGAGGCACATAAAACAAAATAAATAAACATCCATGAAACACACGTGGACAACATGAACTCTACACAAAATGACTACCAAAGCCCATATAAACATGCTTAAGTAAATACGATCCTTACAAAAGACAACGCTCGGAGAAAAATTAAAGCTCATACAAAGGAATAAGGCTCTAAGGCTATTATAAGCAAACCATCGTCAAAACATAAAAAGTGAAAATTAAAGACACGTGAAATACGCCAAATAATTTACAAATTCAATACAAAGTCCAACAGCATTACTGCAAACAATTACAAAGGTGATACTAGTTAAAACATAAAGAATGAACATCTTAGAACAATCCCCGATGATATCAATGGAAAGAAGATATTATGTAGTTGACGTACACAATATCTCTAAGAAGATAGACGCACAAGCAATGCAAAATATCGCGATAACAAAGATAAGTTTTTAAAAATAATAATAATAAATTATATGTTGCAGGCATCGGACTCTGAGAGCTATTATTATTAACAACATTACAAAATATAATGAAGAAAAAGGAATTAAAAAAATATCCTCAATTCTTTTCCCAACCCAATTGGCAAAACAATAATCAAGGAGGTAAAAAATATGATGGAGGAGCAGCGGAAACTTGGTCGGGTTACTCATAAAAAGTGTTACGGTTATACCAAGCAAGCACCACAAAGAAATAGATGTTATTGCCATAAGAAATATGCACGAAATCCCATATGAATCTTACATATAACGAAGAAAATAATAATTAAAATCAAAGAACAGTAGTTGATTTCATCAAAAAAAGAAGAGCTAAAGTTTACTTTCACAAAAATCATCACAAAAAATGATGAGGAATAAATGAAATTTCAAAGTCTGATTCAGAAATTTCGGATCAAAATACAAAAAACGAAAATCCCCACAACTGAAGGGGGATTAATTGGAAAGCTACGCCTGAATGGGGAAGAACCATTCACGGTTGAATAAAAGCAAAGCCATTGATCCATATATTGCTTGAAAATATAAGAAAACCTGTTCGACACCCTTTGAATGAATGAGTTTATTAAGTCTTGCGGACTAAAAGGCTTAGTAACTCACTACTATTTATAAACATACTCATATGGAAACAAAATTGTTCCTCATCTTGAAGGCGCAATAATTCTCGAGGAAGTATCTAGCGTCAATAAAATGTTTTACATGCCAAAATACAACATGTCCTTTAAAGACACATATGAAATAAAGCTAAAATGCATAATGAATATTGATAAAAACAGATATGGTTAATCAAATTTTCTTTACCAAGCTACAAAAATTAAAGAATAATATGTTGAAGGAAATATATCTCGAAAAAAATTAGACATATAACAAATCTACAAATATAATAATGTATGTTGACAAATATAAAAATGGATCAAGTAGAAATATGATATCCCAAACAAAAATACTAAAGCATATAATACCAAAGTAAATATCTCCTTTGGAAGGCTTTGAACAGTACATCGTCCCTCGACTATCACGTTTGGTGGCAAATAGTCCCTTGACTTTCAAATGTCCGTTGACAATCCCTGGACTATCGCGTTTGGATAAAGTTAGTCCACCAGATCCTCTGATCGATGAGAGGCTGCCACATGTCACCATAGTCCCCAGATTTTTGTATTACCACTAGTCCCTTGAGTTTAGTTTTCTGAAATTTTCTACATTTTTGGTTTGACCTAAACTCAAGGGACTAGTGGTGATACAAAAATCCGGGGACTATGGAGACACGTGGCAGCCTCTCATGGATTAGAGGATCTGGTGGACTAACTTTATCCAAACGTGATAGTCTAGGGACTGTCAACGGACATTTGAAAGTCAAGGCACTATCTGCCACCAAACGCGATAGTCGAGGGACGATTTACTATTCAATGCCCCTTTGGAATAATAAGACATATAATATATATTCAAAATAAAAACCACTTTAGCAACAAAGTGCTTTAGTTGGAATTAATATTTTATAGAAAAAAAGCTAATATGCTTCAAATGATATAAATCATCAAAATTCTATATGATGGATAATAACAAAACATGATCATGAGTCATCAGTCCAAATAATGACCAAAAAATGGATGATGAGGTGTCAATCAACATAAATAAGCTATATTTTCTTAAAAAGAATGGAAAACCTATGTATGGAGTTATGCACCCTGAACATACTTGGTAAATTCTTGAAAATATATATACATAACCAAATAGGTCTGAAAAGTAATTTTTAACCTATTATACTCGATCACTCAATAGAAAAAATAAATAATACAAGATGTCTCCTAGATATAAAGATTTGTTCATAAAAAATCAAAAGAGTACTAGCAAAACAAATAATCTTACAAAAATATGTTGTTAAATTAGCAAGAAAAAAAGATAAAAGAAACAAAGTAAATATAATTTATACAAAAAATATTTAGGAGCGATAAGTTGTAAAGAAATATTCATAGACTTAGTGCCACATTCAATAACGTCAATTAGTAGGACACACGTTGATTCAGAGACGTCCTTATTACCACTATTTTTGTCACCGTATTTGTCATAATGAGATATAATCCGATCCTTACTCCTATTTTCCTTAAACTTTTAAAAATTATTGCAATATTTTTTGCCCATGTCAGTCCTTCTTGAGAAAAGAGGAAAAAAAGATTAAAAAAAGAAAAAAAATCAATTCTGAAGCACGCAGTCCGAGATATGGAATAATTACCCTTTCTTTGTGGCATCTAAAATGCAAAACTAAGCCAAAATTCTTACTAACAAATAACTAGAATTTGCAGCAATATTTTTGCCTAAAAATTCAATATTATGCCTCGAAAGATCCTCAGTCTTTGCTTCATAAACCTTCAGCTCAACAACTCTTATGCTTAAAACATCAAAACAACATCAGACATACCTACAAAATCTGTAGGACCACAATAATAAAAAGAAAGAAGAACCAGAAAAAATAGCAATATATGTTAAAGCAACTCGAGGAGAATCTCCAAGAAGAGCTGAAGGAGGATCTGGAAGAAAAGAAATATCATGCATATCTATTGCATAATATAAAGAAGAAAGCACACCAGCTACTGCATAAACAATACAGGACGAAGTGGATGATACATTCTTCAAGTACGTTTCTTATATTTACGATGAATATTATTTCTTTGAGAAAAAAATAGACTTAGCAATAGTAAAAAAATAAAACAAAACAAAAAAATGAATTGGGGAAATGAGTACTCACGCTCAACACTAAAAAAAATGATTGACTGAATCACATATATTCTCGACTTTGGTGGACCAATAACTATTAACAAGAAAATCATTTTATATATACTTCCATAACTCGAGAAATATTTTTAACGATCTGCAAAATATATAGACACACCAACATAAAAGAAATGACTTATTTCGACCCAAAAACTGGATAACATGTAAGAAATCCTCAACAAAAAACGTGCATATATTTGTCTTGATAAAATAATAGTCGAAAGAAACAAAATCCAAAATTTGGGAACCAATTGACCCCGGAAAATTTGGCTCAAATGAAAAAACTCAACAATATGATTAACTAGTAGAAAGTAAAATCCGTGATCAATAGGATAAGAGAAGAAAATAACTTCATCCTTGCGAGGATTGGTGGGAATTTCCCCTCCTTATGAAATTGGAAAAAAACATCTTTAGGAAAACATCAGTCTTTAATGTTTTAGAAAATATGACTCTCATACAATAACAAATACGAACATATTATTAAATTAAGATTTTGGTTTGAATTCAGACCAATAACCACTGATTTAGGTAGAAAATCAAGATGAGCAGTATCCTCACTACCAATAGCTTGAACATTGAAAGAAGCCATATTAAAAAAAAATATGAGTACAGAATGAAAAATTACTCATGTTGTTTTATAAAATTTATAGAACAAAAGAATTTTCCTATAATAAACTAACATAAGAGTAAAGGTAAAAAAGAAAGAAAAAACAAGTCTACAAATAAAGATAAATAACATTTAATCTAAATATAAAATTAAAGTTCAACCGAAGATATTTTCTTACACCAATGGCATAGATTAAGTCCGAAGACATATATTAACGTTCAACCTGAGATCTTTTCTTACAGTATTGGCATAGATTAAGACATATGAAATTAAAGTTTATCCCGGATAAAAGCATTACCGGACTGCATGTGTACCTATAAAGTAAGTAGTTTTATTACATGCGTCAATTTTTACGAGGAGCATTTCATGTAAAAAATCATTAAAATACAGTCTCAAATTCCAAACATATAATTATTTGAAAATAAAATGTACCCTATTTGCATAATGTACTAAGTATTATATATGTATATATAGATATATTCTTAGCTAAAATAAGCCAAAATTTCTTCGGTGAAATGAATAGAGAATACAATTATTAGCTTGTAGTTTTAGCCATTCGAAAGGACTACAGAGGCTAATAAAAAATATTAATGAATCAATTCTTTCAAAAACGTTAAATATTCCAAGTGTATAGTTAATTTAGAATAAAAAAAAGTGTTACTACTGTACATTGTATTCAGTAATTTGCTTTGGTTACGGTCTTCAAGAATGATTATATATTAATTTAAAAATTAATACAAAATAATAGAATAGATTCCTTCAAAAATAGAGAATAAAAAATTGCATTTCTTCCCTCATCCTTCATCAAGGATATGGAGGCTACTGAAATATCTATGCAAATACGTTCGTTAAAAAAAATCAAACAAATAAAGCCAACGCAAAAACGAATGATGTTAAAGAAAAAAGTAATAAAGCTAAAGCAAAAATAGAAAATCCACAAAAAGAAAAAGAACTTTTAACAAAGAATAAATTAGTCATTGAAGTATCGTCAACAACAAGTCAAAGTTATTAAAGCAATTACAAATTTATCTAGCATTGTTCAAACAAAATAAAGCAATAAGAAAGTGAAAGATGCGTCGACAAAAACAAAAGATGCTATTGAAAGGTGATATGTACCTCGATAAAGACCAAACAACCCTTCATCAATAACAAGAATGTGCAAACCTTCCTTTGTCACTCTCATAAAGACTAATGGATTACTCATCCATATCCATAAAATAATCCAAATATGTCGAAGCATTGGTAAATACGCGTGCCTAGTAGCATACAAATTGTTAGATTTACACTTTTTTCCTTTGAATTAATAGAGCTTTTTATCCTCACATAAGGTTTTAGTTGGCAAAAGGTTTCAATGAGGGATCGATAGCTAGATAAATTAGAATAAACAAGACGTAAGACTCTTAATGTTAAAGGAAAGTCTCACAAAATATTTTCTAAATTGTATTCATCTAGGAAAAAAAGATAAATATTTACACATTTACGATCCTATTTATACACCTCATAATATAATTTCTCTCTCCTACTAAATATGATTGTGGACCTATATTTATGTCCATTACTTAAGTCGTGGTCAGTTACGTTGATTTCACAGTCATAAGTTGTCTTTAATGACTCTTGACTCTCTTTAAAATCTTTTATTATCCTTTGATCATGTTCGCGCCTTGTGGGCATTAGCAACTAGTTGCTATTCTTATGTAGACCTCAATATGACCGTGTCGGTCTCTCTAGATGGATTCCACTCATCTAAGACCTTGTGTAGGATATTTCACCCAATTAACACATGGTTTTCTCCAAGACCTCTACTTGGTTCTGCTTGGTCATTCATTGTGGGATAACATCGGCACTCTATAATTAGGTCTCTGCTCGACTATCCGACTTGAAGTGGGAACGATACTTCGGGAGACGTCTTAGTATAGTGCAAACGTTCCTCGACTTAGTCTCGACTTAGTCGTTGTGTGCGGTGTATATATACTATTTGTGAGTCACCTCGATATAATGCCAAGATCCCTCAGTTTGGCCTTGATTAGGCCTCGGTTTTATTTCAGTATGCATGTACCTTTCCCGATCATATCAACTATGATGAGGGAAACCTTATCAAGGCTCCTCCTGGTCCATAAAGTAAATTCTGGAAAAGAAATGGTCGATGGAATAAAGAACTTTGGGGAAGAGTTAAATCCGCAGTTAGCGACATGGCCCTGTATTTTACAATGTCACATAGTGATTTTATTGATTTCCAGCATTATAATTACACGTGGTGTTTGTTAGATGGTGTATGCGCCATGACGGTTTTGACACAATGATGGCTTATTAAAAGATTATACCGTCTTGAATCTTACAAAGCGTGTTACTTTAATTAATATGTGTTAAGACTACCATCCCATCACACGTGGAATGTAGAGCCAATTTCTAGGGTAAATCGATTTCAAATTAATATTGCAATTTACTGAATTAGTTGGTGATTTTGTTTCCATAGAGAAAACCACTACTTCGTGGTTTTGTGGAGCGTAACTTCTCACCTTCGTCCTGCACCGTAGATCTCACCGGTAGAAAGTTGTATACTTAAATATTAACCTTTTGTTGTTTTTGTTGTATGGTTATAGTACTAGCGGTGTCGGATTAGGGTTATCCAAAGACCACTTAGATAGGCTTTCCTGAACTTGTTTGGGTGCCTTGAGACCCACCCATTAGTAGCAATGTTCGATGCATACTATCTCAGCTGTTAGCTTGCTATAATAACCATTGTTAGATCATTGTAGTCACTTGATTAATCATGATGGAGCCAAAAAAAGGTGTTAATAAGAAAGAGAAAACATGCATCATCGTTGGTGACAACATGAAGTCAGAGTTCGAAAGTCTCTCCTTTTTGGAGGAATAATTTTCGCGGTTGACCCCTAATATGGGTATTTAACTAAAGATGGCCTCCGCAAATATAGGATTGGATACGGTATCCTCAATGACGTTATAGTGAAGGTACCAGTTCATGAGGAGCAACCTTATCAGGCCCGAGAGAACGAAACATACTTATACACGACCATTTTTTATTGGGGTCTACGATTACCCTTACCCTCTACGATCCACGATTTTTTTAGTTTCATAAACATATGCCCGAAGTAACAGATGTTTAATGGGTGGAGGGTGTTGCTTAGCATAATTTTAAGTTCCAAACTTTTAGATATTCTTATGTGTCTAGCAGATTTCCTAGATGTAGTTGATATCGCAAAAATAGCTCGTTCGTGCTTCTTCTACCTCCAACTTACGGGGGTAAGACGATTGGTGAAGTTTCATACATCAGATAAGAACTCGAAACACATATTTATTTTTGTATCCGGGAATTAGGAGCATAAAAATGTTGTTGTGAACCTTCAACTAGAGAGACAGTGGGGGCTAAGTGTAACAATTAAACACTATATGTTTTTTTAATATAGTCCACCGGTGACACTATTTAAATTTCGTTTGTGCTTGTAGGTGAAGGAAAGTACCAAGAGTGGTGTATGGAAGGTTTGCTGGAGGGAGTTGTAAATCTGTTGATCAGTTTGTCAGCGGTTTTCAACACAACGTGAGGTCAGGAAGCATCAAACTTATTTATACAAGTGAATTATTTGAAGTGTGGGTTATGGCATGTGTCGGAGTTGGAAATTATAGAAGATGGTCAGGTTAAGATGGTAGGTAGTAAGGAAACGGTAATAATATAGTGATTGCAAGCCTTGATGTAAAAACGTTATCGAGACCTCAACAATGTAAGGGTTGGGTTGGTAGTGCCCCCGAGTTGCAAGGCAAGAGAGGTGGAGGACACATCTCCCCCTCGAGATAAAAATTAAAGGGAAGATAAGATGTTGAACATTCAAGATGTCAAAGGAGGTAGTCAACAGGAAGGCAGTTGTTCGCAGTCGGGAGAGGGAGGAGTGAAGGACCATGGTCGTCCTCCACGTAAAAATGAGTAGGATACTGAGGATGATGAGTGTTCTCTACTAAAAATAAATCATGTCGTGTTAAATGATATTCCAATATCACAACGTAAGTTGAGGTTAATATATGAGGATGAGAAGGTTGAAGGGGTTTGATAAAGAAGAAAGGTGATGAGGTGCCGTTACTGGAGGTATGGAACAAAAAGGGCAACGCGCCCGAGATGATTGTCATGGAGGATTCAAGGGAAGATTTTAGGTCAAAGAAGCCCGAAGAGGACAATGATATACCGGAGAAGAAGAAGAAGAAAATGTCTGAGGATATAACTCGACGTATGGAAATTTTTATGAAGGGCGTGGGTGCGGGGTTTTCGTACTTGAATATTATGAGGCCGGACCTCGCATGTAAGTCAAGTCGTGTTGGTGAGGCTGTTTGAGGTGCTGGATCGGCTGAGGAAGTTTCGCTTCTAAGCACAACGATGTCTTGGCCATCATTTTTTAGCCAAACAAATTGTCGTTTTACAACACATGCCCATGATGAGATTTTACAGCGACATTGAAGCTTGCCATCAAGTGAGTATTTTATAAATATGTAAGTTTACTCAATATGAAGTTGGGTTGAAATAACGTTACATCGATGTGTATACAAATGTATCATAATTCAGTTGTCTTGACCTATCGACGCATGTCTGACGTGGCCTATCAAGCAATGGAAAAGTGGAAACCATATGTCGTAGTCTTTGGCTTTGTAAAATCCTTAACTATAGAGCTTTCTAGGTTTCAGAATTCTTATAGGTTATTCAGTAGTAAAAGTGGAAACCATAGGCCGTATCCTTGCATAAAAATGATGAGATGCGACACAAGCTGTCCTCAGTTGCTAATGAGCGTGATTCTTGTAGGAAAAAGTGTTTGGAACTAGTCAATAGTAGTGCTTTATTGTCGAAGCTAAATAATGACCTTATGAAGAAGAATGATGACGTAATGTCTCAAATCGTCGGTCTGCTTATATAGAACATGGCCTATGCAAAGAGGGTAGAGTTCATTCCAAACTGATTGCAGATTTGGCAATGGAGAATGCCAACTTGAAAGTATTTCTTGGGGAATTAAAATCTAAGAAATATTGACAAAAATATGAGTTTCTAGCTAGAGGTGGACTTGAAAGAGCGCGAAATACAAGTCTTGGAGGAGCGTGAAAGACAATTCATAGAGGTGGCTATAGGTATGATGAAAAAGAATCAAAGGGGATTGTTTTGGATTGCTAAAGTTAAACCCAGAGATGGAGTTAGGGTCGTTTAAGAAATTGGCTCATATTGGGGATCAACTAACCGTGGGAGGTATTGTGGCATCTGCGGCAGAACCTGCTGTGAAGAAAATAGGGGTAGGATTCGTTGTCGTAAGTGCAAGTGGCTCAAAACAAGGCTTAAACAAGATCAAGCCCATTGTGGCCCATCACGTAGACTGAGCGGGACATATCAATCAGCTTAGTCGCGGGAGCGACCATTTCGATAATTTTTTTCCCATATAGGTTTGATATATTATCAATTTGCTTATTAATATCGTTACAAGGTATTGGGCTCAGTGTGGCCCTTACGTAGCCTTAGTGGGCGTTGTCAATTAGCTCGTTCGTATTAATCGACTTCTTAAACAATAACATCAGCCTTTTTCTTGGAAAAAGCCCTTCTCTTTTGTACCACAGGTGCTATGTCTCTCCGAACGGATAGGTGATGTGATATAATATCTGGTGGAACTCCGGTAACATCAGCATTGCACCAAGCAAAGACATGCTGATGGTCTTTTATAAACTTCAACATTTTACTCTTCAGTTCGGATGACATTTTGGACCTTATCTTTACACTTTTCCCTTCTTCCAAAGAATGTGTTTCAACTTCTTCAATCGGTATCAACACTCCAGGGGTCTCTCTGGGGTCATCAATCTCACCCTCACCCCCAGAAAGCACCTCAAACTGCTATTCTTCATTGGTACGAACTGCCCCCAACGTCCGTAGGGCCAGTGCTGTAGCATAACACTCTCTTGTAATCTTTTGGCTGCTCCGAACAACTCCCACTTGTCCTTGAACATCATATTTCGAACATTGGTGGATTGTGGAGGCCACTGCATGCATCCTAGAGAGCCAAGACCTCCCTAGAATAGCATTATAACAAGTGGGACAATCCACCACAATAAAAAGTATTCTAACCATCTTCTTAAAAGGGCATTTGCCCAACAAAACTTCCTCTTCGAACTCCCCGATCACATATGCTAAGCTTCCAGTGAAACCCACAATTGATCTGTCCGAACGCTGAATTACGCCTGGATTTTTCATCTTTTTGTAAGAGGTTAAAAAGAGGATATTGGCTGAACTCCCAGTATCCACCAAGATTCGTCTTATGGCATTGCCCCCAATGGATGCTCCTATGACAACAACATCTTCATGAGGGCCAGCTATATCCCTTAAGTCATCCTCATCGAAAACAATGAAGGGAAATAGAATTTGTGATTGATAGGAGGTCGTGGCTCCTTCTAGTTGGGTAGCTAAAGTATGAACATGCCTCTTCATTGAAGAAGCAGTAGGAGCTGTCATATATCCCCTCCAAAAATTGTGAGTGATTCAAAAAACTTAATAAGCCCGGAGACTGTTTTACAATGTTCCTTAATGGCATCCACTCTATTTCGAGTTGGATCAGGATCCAAGTAATCTAACTCTACATCGAATCTTTCGATTATAACCATAGCTCCCTCTGGAGCGGATGTGCCTGCATTATTTGGACCAGGCCGATGAGCATTATCAGGCCTATTTCCTCCTCTTCTTTTGACATATGCCCCCAACTTTCCTCTTTCAATTAAATTATGGACTTCTTGCTTTAAAGCAATACAATCGTCGGTGGTATGGCCAGTATCATTATGGTACTGACATAAGGAATTGTTGTGATGTTCCCTAGGTGATTGTAGTGTAGCCGACCTTCGATAGTGTACTTCTTCCTTTGTTTTGTCATAAATGGTGGCCACACTTTCTTTCAACTCTGCAAACCACTCTGGTTGAACCCAAGGCCCTCTCTTATTTCTAGATTGTTGACTCTGGGCAGGCGCAGCTGGCTGAGACTGAGCTTTAGCTCTGTTATGACCCTGCCCGGCCTCCCTTGCCTTGTTCCCGGACTGATTTTGGTTGGGGTTTGGTGCAACCAGGCAGACCTCACCTGCATGTGCACCCAGTTTTCTTTGTTTCATCAACGTTGATTTGCTTTCCGACCTGATTCAGTAGAACTCCCCAAGTCATGGCTTTCTTTCTGGTCACTAATCAGCTAAATTTACAGGGTTTAAGTCCTGCCTCAAAGATGCTATTGCTACTTGCTCGAAGCAATCAGCCAACCCGTTTTTGGTGTTTACAAAACGACTTATGTATTCTTTCAGTGATTCGTTTGGTTCTTGGGCACAATGGATTATTGTGTCCCCATTGCCTTTCAATTCTTTACTCCCAACAAACTGCCTTCGAAAGGCTACCCAAAAGGTATCAAAATTTCTGATGCAGCCTTGTGGTAGGCTGTTATACCACTTCAGAGCACTCCCCGTAAAGGATTGGGAGAATGCTCTACAAAATAACTTGTCGTCATCATCGAAATTCATCATAAAGTTTTTAAATTGTTCCAAGTGGTTGTCCAGATCTTTACTGCTATCGTATTTCTCCATTTTTGTGCTATCGAACCTCTTAGGGAGGTTTCCGTACAGAATCTTGGAAGACAATGGAGATTGTCTCCAATTCCGGCCACGACTGAAAACAGTATCCTCATTGGGAGTTGCAAAGATACCTGGTTCATCGGGGAAGGCAAAAGGATCCACCAGCATCCAGTCTACATGTCTCCGGCTATGAGATGATCATTTGCCTATATTCCTTTTTAACTTCCCATGTCTATCCCTTTTTCTTGAATAATTTTTAATCAACTTTTGTTTCTTTTTAGATCGACCCTCATCGCTGCTGGAGGACAAGGATTCTTCAACTCCATCTTCGTCCGAGGAGCTACTGGAAAACTTTGAGTCTGAATCAAAGCTCTCCACTGTCTTGGACCGGTGAGACCTTTTGGAGCTAGCATGAGTCTTCTTGGTACTCACATGGGTCTTCGAAGGCTCATGCTCCCTAGGGTTGTCGGTATGATGAGCAACTGGTGCCTTTGACTTCTCTTTTAAGCCCATCTTTGCCTTCTCTGCCCTCAGAGCTTCTATCTCGCCCTTTAATCTTTCACGCTCCTCAATGGTATATTCATTATTTTCACCCACCACTTCAAGCAAAGCTGGTGCTACTTCTGGGGTGTCTGGATTCATTCGGACTGATTTTTTCTGATGGTTTCGAATGCTTGATTCAGGTACCGTCGTGCTCCCACTGTGGTCGCCAATTTGGTGTGGTTTATTTTTATCTGAGGGTAAGTTTGTAATTTTTGTTTAGAGTTGTGTGGAAGTTTGTGAGTATTGAATGTTTGGGTAGAGTGTAGAGGGAGAATTAAGCAGCCTGGTTGTATTTAATTTTCATTACCCTCATTTAATGTTGGTGGTTGGGTATTTATACCCTCAAATTTGGGCCTTATAGGCTTTCGGATCATGTTTAATAGACCCAGTTCAAGTTTAAGGACCCATAAGTTCTAAGTAGGAGAACAGGCAGCTTAGTCAGAAAGTGATTAGGTTTTAAGTACTTTAGTTCTGTTCGAACAGTCCAATGGATGATGGTGTCCGAACTGCTCTTGTTCGGTTAGGTAGACATTGTCCGAACTGACCCTGTCTGAAGTGGTGACGGAATCTGGACTCATCATACATGATAGATAAATATGGGGACCTAAAAACATCATTTATAGTGGATTTTTAATATGATGTTAGGTATTAATCCGATGATACTATTCTCTATCGAACATTTTCCAATATATACAGAAAAAAATATTTTGACACGGTTTAATAAGTTTTCTTCTAGATCAATTCATAGATTTGAATAACTTTGAAGTGTGTTTATAAGTCAAGTTATTTGTAACAAAACAATTAAGAGAGATAAGATTATAATATTATTTTATTTCAAAATTAGACTATGTCATTGAGGAATTATGTTTAGATATTTCTTCAGAAAACAAACAACTTAAAATGATCAACCTCCACACGATTGCAACATATAATATATCCACTATGGGAATCAAAATTTACAAAGGCAGTGTTTGCCCAACTTTCAGTATGATGGGTTGGAATAATAAAGGCCTTATGTTGGATAAGTCTGAAAAATAAACGAGAGCTAGGGAATGGAAAACGAGATACACAAAATTGGCTATGAATTTTTAATTTCATATTGTAGCAGATCATGTCAAAAGGCTAGGTCTTTTGAAGAATGGCTCGGTCGGAAATCGCATGACAAAAGTTAGGTCGATAAGAAACCTCAGACCATTGAGGGCAGTGGCTCAAAATGGGTAAAGGGTAGTGGTCTGTGTGGCGATAACTTATACAAAGTGGATAATACCATGATGATACTCATCATATTAGGGGATACTGATGAGTCTCGGGTTACTGCACTTGGCTTGTTTTCCATTGATCAAGATTCTTTGACCTTCTAAATTTAGAGTATCTTATCACCATAGTTGATCATATGTCACATATTTTGAAATCCTTGCATTTTGTTGTAAGAATGTCGATAATTTTATGTTGGAATTTTTATGCCGACATGACAAACTAGATTGTAAGGTAAGTAGATTCTGTTATTTCTAAAAAATTATCGTAAACTAGACGTGGTATATGGCAGACTATTGTTAACGCGTTTGAATTGACATAGGATCACATCGCGACATGAAACCACATAACTGGATCTTCGTCCTTTTTTAACAAGGGTTTTTGAACCCTTGGGGCTGATTTACTGCTAGTAGATATGGAAACTCAAAGACAGAAGGAGCTTAAGGAGGAAAAATATCACTTAGAGCATGAGATTTTACGCGAGAGGTGTGTCATGCAATATTCTAAATTTGTAGTATGATATATGGAAAAATGGCTTGTCAAATTGGAAGAAGTGGAATTCTTAATAAACTTGTACAAAGAAAAAGATACCATGCTGTTAAGAGAGCTAATGCAAAATTTACATGCGGCGAGACGTGCCGAGCAAGAGTTGGAAAAAACTGCTCAAAATCTTATCGAATAGGGAAAATGGCATGAAGCTAAATTTTTTGACGTGTGAAAACTCTGCTCCAAAAACAGCTTATCGAATAGGGAAAATGGCACAAAGCTAATATTTTTTACGTGTGAGAACTATGCTCCAAAAACATATTTACAATCGGTTGTTATTGGGAGGTATCCACTATCAAGGTACCCCCCCATACATTGATGGATATAGATATAGGTACCTTTTGGGAACTAGTCCTATGTGATTAGAAGCCTTCGGGCTTTGCTTTTCCGTTTGCAAACGTGTCGAATGGCGTATGCCAAGTTGAGGCTTTACCAATTATGTGAAGATGGTTGTTACATCCTTTTTTAAGAGTTGTAGGAGGGAGAGTTCATTTCCACACAGGAGTGCATAGATTGTGGGACATATGACTGATCTAAAATTCACTCGATCTATTTGTGTAACTTTAGGGATATGCCGGGGGGTTGTCTTGGATGGTTTGTTATTTGTTTTAGGGATTATTGTTTAGTATGTATTGAATTAATTTATGTATGTCATTAGGGGCGATCACTTTGTAAATTTTGAACAAATATTTCTAGTATACTTGATTTTATGAATCCAGTTATTGGGTCGGTACACACTCATCATATCGATGATGTTATGATAATTTAGATATGTATGGGCATGCTTGTTCCATATTTGAACACAAGTATTAAAATATTAAGGTCAATTGTAATTTTTGACTTACACACTTTGTATAACTAATTGCTATGATATTTCCAACAATATTTCATTGAATGTATTAAAATTACAGTTCAGTTTCTCCCATGGTACCTCAAGACTTTTAGCTCAGATACATTTTTAACAGGTTCATGCTAGCCCCCTCAGTTCCCTACACGTACATATTTTTATGTCTTATATACACTAATGGAATAAAATGAATTGTCGTTTGGTTGATTTGTATATTTTTTCACATAACGACATGTATCCGAGATGATTATGCCCAAGCGTGGAGGTCAGTGCTTGGTTCGTAAACCATACACTAAGTTTGTATATATTGGTGTTTGGATCCATTCATCGTGAAACATAGTGGTCTTACTAGAACGACGCACATTCAATGCATAGACACACAGTCCTATTAGGGCGCAATATATTTTTGGGCCCATTTGCCATGCAACATAGTTTCCAGACACACAATCCTATTAAGGTACAAAAGATGCTTAGACATAAAAGTTGTGCATCTTGGTGCTCGAGAATAGAAGACAAAGTGCACGATAAATGTGACGAGTTCGTCCATATCATTCAATTGGGTACTATAATTATCATTATATAATATAAATATTATCAACACCTATAAAAAACTGTATAAACTATAATTATCAATGAGATGTCCGATAATAATCTATTCATATTTACCAACGTAAAGGGTACACCGCCGTTATATAACATGAAATGTCATTTCCTAAAGCCCATAATTAAATAATTTACAAGAACTTAGTATAAATCGTGTAAATAGGTTGTATAACGATATATATACCGTAAGAAATATACCATCTCAGATGCTCAACGCTCCATGAGATAAGGAGAGGATGTCCATATGCATCGAGCAACTTTTAGCTATCATAATATATAATTCTTCCGAGTTCAACCCAAGTATTTTAGTGCTTTATATTTCATGTGAGAGAGAACTTTTGGAGAACTTGGTCCTATTTTAAAAATTACAAAAACTTGATTTAGAATCATAATTATCACGTAATAGCATTGGTAATACTATACCCAGAAATGTGTTTTTATTTTCCTCAAGAAAGTCTAACTCAATATATTGAACCTCCCCATTAGCATATTCATTATAATAACTTATACGGAGGGAGGATATGGCAATCTCTACTGATACCACGACTTTCATCCCATAGACTAAGGTTAGACGATTATTCACCACATAGATTCTACATATTGTATCAGAGGACTATATTATTTCTTGGAGCGACTCCGTCCAACTCTGTGTGGCTCCATCGAGGGATTAATGCAATGCCCAAGTGCGGAACGGGCTGGTAAAATGAAATTTAAATCGTTAGACGTTAAAGAATTAGTAAGTTCCTATGTGTGGAACCACCTCAGATCCGCGGGAATTATAATCTTTTAAGACCATATACCTACAAAATATTGTAATATAGAGATAATGTACAATATCATGGGCTCATATCTTACTGGGGCTCAGGCTCCACCTATTTTGAAAAGTAGTCAATTGTAATGATGAAGATTTTTTATCCCTAAATGTCATCATGAGTGACTCTACTATATCTAAACCATATCTATCAAAAGGAATGGTTTTGAAATATCGAATCTATTGGAACCGTGTGAGTATGGATTATAATTTTCAAATCGTTGGCATGTCGTACAACATCGTACAAATGTTAGAGCATCAGCTCGTATCACACCCATCATATCAAATCGTTGGCATGGGGCATGGGTATAAAAGCTAAAATATATGATGAGTACTAGACTAGTTCACCCACAACATACCGATTAGGCACTAGGATGCTCGGTTCTTCCCAACCGTTAATCAATTAATCATTCTATAATATGAATATTAACAATACTCATAATAAAATTTCATAAACTATAATTAACAATGAGATGTCCCATAAAATTTCTTATCTTTACCAATGTAGACCGTACACCATCATTGTAAAATATGAAATGACATTGCCTAAAGCTCGTAATTAAATAATTGACAAAAACAATATTGTAAATGATATAAAGAGGTCGTATAATAACATATACACTTTAAAAAATGTAGTATTTGAGATGCTTGACACTCAATGCGATCGGGAGAAGATGCTCGTCTATGTCCATGCTTCATCTTATCTGTCATAATGTTGGGTTCTTCCTACTTTGGCCCTAGTTTTTTTTGTGGCTCAATATTTCATGTGAGAGAAAACCTATAGATAACTCGTTCCCCTATTCAAAAATCACAAAAGCATGATTTAAAATCGTACTTATTTTGTAATAGCATTGATAGTACACTATTTAGAAGTGTGTTTTGATCTGTTTTTCCTCAACCATGTCTAACTCGACCTTTCGAGCCTCCCCATTGACAGATTCATCGTAATCATTTATATAGAGGAAAGCATGAGGATCTCTACTAACACCACAACTTCTATCATATAGGATGAGGTAAAACTATTATCCCTTATAGGGCTTCTATGGGTGGTATCGGAGGACCATATTATCTCTTAGTATAACTCAGTCCAACCCATTGTAGCTCCGATGAGATATTGGTGCAATGCACCCGTATCAAGCGACCTAGTAAATTCCAGTTTAAACCGCTAGATATTGCACAAATTAGTAAGTTTACCTATGCGATATCACCTCTCATCACCGAGGATCATAATCTCGAAGGGAAGGGCTTCAGATATCGAATACATTGGGACCACGAGAGTGTGGATCATATTTTTAAATCATTGGCATGTGATACAACGTCTAACGAATGCCAGGGTGTCCTCTCGGATTGTATGTAAATACTTGATAGTAAGATTTTCGATTAGAGGTTTATATATTCGTAGTGAGAACCTCCCCTCATTTGTGGAGTGACTTTGAAAGTCTTTTGTAATATAGAGCGTTATCAACAAAAGTATAAAAAGAAAATCTCATTTTAAAACCTTTTCCTTTGGGTTTGTTAGTCGAAGGTGTTTCTTGGATAAAGTAACTTAAGATTAGATTTATCCAATCATGTTGCTCGTTGATGTCCATAACCTCAGATGTTGTATTGTATAGCTGATAATGATCAAATTATCTGAAGGAAAAATCAGACGAATAGATAATCTATAAGTTTATTTTATAATATTAATGTAGTAATTAGAGGTGTTTTACATAATGATCTTAGGTTACAATTGGTCTTGGTTACCAAAATGGACCTATGGACTTTGTAAGCCTATTTGACCCGCTTTTCTATAAATACCAGCCTCTATAAAATCTAATTATATTTTTTCTTACTAAAATACCCTTCGGAATTTTTGACACTATTGGTGGCGACCATAGTGGGATCCTAAATAGGTACCCGAATAACAACGTTCAAAACCTTAGTTTTTTTAAGTTTATCTTTGAAATATACCAAATGATGGATTCTGAGATACAGGTGGATCTATCAAGAATTGATATGTTCTGGATTACTTTCCGAAGGTAGTTTATGGAATACAAAGAAATATGAGGAAATGACGACATAATAATTCATTTCCGTCAGTCAAATTGGGAAAGTTTGGAAGATTACACTAAACACATCGTAAAAACTAAGGTTAGCTTGGATGATTGCTTTCAGCAAGTGACTATAACTTCTATTAGGTATGGGTTTCGTCCCGGATAATTAGCTAACAACATAGCTAGGAAAAGAGCCATCTTTTTTGGGATTGATAGCATAGGTCGAGAAGAAAAAACAAGGTGGAAGAATCCAGAAGATTAAAATTGATCCATTTGCAAGAGGTAGGTTCCATAAATTACCACCTCGGGTTCTCAACAGTAACAAGCTTAGACATTCTCTAATTTCTCTCCGAAAGACGGTAATCATAATTTACCTTGACCTAGCGTAAACCAACACCCACAAGGTCAGCAGTCCCGATTTATGGAAAATCAATGGGTCCAACCCGACATTTTGTAGAGCTAACAAAGAGTATTGTTACCATATTTGACAAGGCACTGAATTTAGTTCAGTTTAGAAAGGTATTCCCAGTCAAGAGTTCGAGAGAACCAAAATACCCGGTGTCGTAAGTTTTACAATAATATATGCCACGATACAATAGATTGCATTGCGTTGAAGTAAGAGATTCAAACTTTAATTGAAAATGGAAAACTGATTATGTTTTTTAAAACACAGTCAGGGGTCGGTCGAAAGCTCCATTTGTTGGTCAAGATATAATCTGAAGGGAGGCAATAAAAACTTCCCCCAAGTAGGAAAATCATATTGTTATAACCAGACCTTATAATGAGTTTGATGCGAGTCTCAATATCTTGACCACGATCCTGACTGAAGTAGTATCATGGTGACGAATGAACCTAAGAAGGTAGGAAATATTAAGTATTATGTGAGTTTTTTAAGTCGCTTACTATTTTTTTACGGGGATACTGTATTGGGACCTTCGGGCTACTCATGAAAGAGAAATTTTATAATTTTGGTAACTCAATTAGAAGGAAAAATGTATTTCCATATTTACCAAGATCCGATGCCGTTTATTATGTTTGACGGTGATGATTTGAAATATGTTGACGGGCCATATGGAGATGATGTGATGATCGGAGCGACAATCGAGGAGAACAAAATCCAAAGGATTGTAGTTGATACAAGTAGTTCGGAAAACATTTTGTTCATGTCTACCTACAAACAAATTAAAACCTTCTCGATATAATTTGGTCATATATAAAAATAGAAAGGTTTAAAAAGATTACTACGAATGTAATCAAGGAATTCAAAAGAGATCTTTAGTTCGGTCGAGGTCTTTAAAAAAAGATAACAATAGTATTTTGTATAGTCGTCAATGGGTTGAGTTTGTATAATACTATATTTGACAGGTCCTGAATCTTAAGAATGCACCCTCTGTCCTTGACGGTCCATCATTATTTGAAATATTCTATTGGGGGTCAGTTTGGGGTTGTCCATAGCAACTAAAAGGTGGATATAGAATTATATCTTACTGTTCTAGCTCTTAAAATACTCCAGAATACGAAAACAAAACAAAATTGAAATTATTTGAGTCCACTTCGGAGTCAGATACTATAGATGATCTGAGGGAGAGTCCCAGTTTGGTAATACCTAATTAAAATATTGAGATATATACTTTTCAAAATGGAAAGATCATGAATAGTAAGGCTCAATTACCACCATTCGTAAAGAAACAACTACTATATTTTTTATCTGAGAATTTGCTCATATTTTCCTGGTATACTGGGGATGTAACATGTGTTCCTGCGAGTATTATTTGCAATAAAATTTCCACACGATACAACATATTCGCCATTATCTAAAAATGAAGAGCCTATTTTATTCAAAAATTCCAAAGCAATTGTTGCATATGTGGATCGATTAACAAAAATAGGACATATCCAAGAATCTTGATACCCGTTGTAGATATCAAAATCGATAATCGTTAAAAGGACAAATATGAAGTGGTGCGTGTGTGTTTACTTCACATATCTAAACCGGTCTTGTCTGAATGATCCGTTTCATGTCCTTAAAATTGACCAATTTGTAGACTCTACTTAAGGTAATAAATTATTTTCATTCATGGACGATTTTATGAGATATAACCATATAAAGATGGTCCCAATGGACCAAGAAATCACCACATTCATAATAAATATGGGTCTTCATTGCTACAAAGTAATGTCATTTGGTTTGAAGAATGTTGGGGCCACCTATCATCATTTGGTAAATAAGGCATTCACTAACTAGATCAGAATAATATATTGATAAAACGTATGAGAGATGAGGATTATTTCTCTGATCTAGAGAAAACATTTTCTAATCTGTAAGCCATCAATTAAAATTGAACCCAAAAATGTGAACATTTGGTGTGCAGCTTAGAAAATGATTGGGCTATATTATGAGTGAAAAAATTTTAGCATGGAAGGTTAGCAGCGGTTAGATTATGTATATCTCGGAGAGTTTAACCAAACCAGTTGCGGGAGAGAGATTGTATATATACTTTTCGATGTTAGATTATTTAGTAAAAGTTCAAGGTTATCTGCGCCCCGTTTATCATACAAGTAAAAGTGTATTAGATGCTGAAAAGTTATACTTAAAGTTGGAAATGTTAGATTTGGATCTAGTAGTTACAACTTGAAAAGTGAGGCCATATTTCCAAGCCTATTCGATTATTGTCTGAACTTCCTTTCGACTCAAAAAACTATTGCAAAAACCAGAAGTGTCGGGTCGGATGACTAAATGGTCAGATGAGTTAGAAGATTATGATATCAAATTTTCTTCTCGAACAGCTATTAATGAACAAAATTTGGCAGATTTTCTAGTTGAGTTCAATTCTGAGCGACCAAAGAATGATGGGCCATATATTGATAAACTTTTGAATGAATGGACAATTTGAATTTATAATGGCTCAAGTATTTCAAGCTATGGGGCAGTGGTTTGCTAGGTGTTTCTCTTCCGAAATTCAATATATCAAGCAATACGTTTTGGTTTCTAAACGTCAAATAACACAGCAGAGTACGATGCAACATTTCCAGGTCTAAGGCTTACATTTGTGGTGCTAAAAAGGTTCGTCTAATAAGTGATTCACAACTTCTTATTAGTCATGTATCATGTCAATACAAAGTATGAAAAGATCATTTGTTAAAATACTTGAAAGGTATTGAGAGAGACAATAAATATATTGAGTATGAGCATGTTCTCCGAGCCAAAAATTTGATGCGTGATTCCTTAGCATTGATTGCTTATACAAAAGAATATCCATGGATTTTGATACAATAACACCCTTCGATAATGAAACGTTCTGAGCATAAGTTGGGAACTTGAGAAGCAATCCAAATCTCAAATACCATATAGAAGAATTAGAGGTATGAGATTAAAGAATTTATAAGTAAATGACTCTGTCATTTTATAAAGAATTGGCAAAAAACATAAGGTTCAAATCACATGATTTTGCATTCCATGGGGATATTATCTATAAGAAGTCTCTAATTTGACCAGTATTACGATACCTCAGAGCCGATAAATCACAAATGATATTATCTGAGTTACAAAATAAGGATGGCTTTATCCATTATGGCTATAAACATTAACAAAAATGGTTTTGTTTGTTGGGTATTATTGGCCTTCTATTATGAAAGATGTTAAAATTTTAGTTGATGATGTGATCCCTATCATATATTCACGAAGGCCATAGACATGCTAGTTGTACCACACGATATGATAAATGAGGCATTACCTTTCGCTAGATGGGGCTTAATTTGGTTGGGGCTTTGTTTATGGAATCTAGAGGCCGTCATTTTTCTAAATGGGTGAAAGCATAGCCTCTATCCGAAACTACGATAAAAGCAATTACAAGTTTATCCTTTCTAATATATACTGCATATTCGAGATCCCACCGACTATTACTACAGATAATGGCCCTCGATTTTAAAAGTATTTTGTTCATCCTAGGGAATTTAACATTGTTGCTTATCACATATTCACCCTATGCTAATGGATAAGTAGAAATAATTAACAGAAACATCCTTGATATCTTAATAAAAGATATAGAAGAGCACCCAAAAATGACCAAGTTATTTATAAGAAGTGTTATGGGCTACCCTTATCACACCTCAAACATCAACATATGAATCCTCTTTTTGTATTGGTTTATGGGGTGGATGCAGTAAATCCAACTAAATCTATCCTCCAATCTTTCCTAATAACAAATTATTCCAAAAAGGATAATAATATGGGCTAAAGAGCTAAACTATATTTAATTGAAGAAACTATAACAATGGGGCATTTAAGAGTTCTTCACTGTCAAACCATGATGAGAAGCAATTATGCATCCCATGTCTAAAGGAAAGAATTAAAAATATAGGATAAAGTTTTGAAAATGGTCTCTCTATAAACTAAATATAAAAGGGTAGATATGATATAGAATTAAGCTTGGAACTTATCAACTGACAGATAGAGAAGATAACCCTCTTTGGTATACATATAATATTAACCTCTAAATACTTTATCTAGATCAATTTTTTTTAAAAAACTTTGTACCTTTTTTAATTTTATCATGGAAATATATGAGGACACATTATTTCCTACCCTGGTGGCTCGATGAAGTTTAATTGAGGTGTCTCAACCACTTAAACTTTGAGCGACTCACATATTTTTGGTACCAAGATTTGAAGGTTCCAACACTAGTTGGTGACAATTAAAAGGTTCTAACACTAGTTGGTCATAATTAAAAGTCCAACGTTAGGTTTTCAATGTGATAGGATTCGAATGAATGATGGTCTCGATTGAAGTATTGGAGTTGTCTTCTGCTCGTCTATTTTTTTGTAAAAGATCTCTTGCATCCTTATGTATTTTTCTTGATCTTTATATCTTTGGACTTCCTCTGCTCCAGACTCATGCAGATCAACAATCTTGATTTCGTAAGAAATCTTTTAGGATTTAAGCTTTTCGTCAACCCGCACAACTTATCTTTCTAGATTATTAGCATGCTTATTTTACTCTTGACCTGATTTTTTATGAAACTCACGTTCTTTTGAATGAGAGAAATAAGTATTTTATGTGCTACTACCCTCCTTTCCAGCTCAACAATAGGATTCGCAAAGCCTAAGAGTGTATGAGCAAGGGTGTCATATTTCTCTAACTGAAATGGCACGTCGTCAACAGAACCATCCAGATTTGTGGACTGTTATCTGAAGCTCTCGATACCCAGCCAATCTATAAAATAAAACTCTAACCTTCACGAGCTTGTTCTTTTTCCACTAGAATGAAGAGGGTTTGGATTTGAAGCATTGAAATAAGTATAGCTCGAGCTGTGATATGGACAATTTCTAATCAAGTCTGCATCATTTTGTTTTTCTTCTTCCTCTTGTTCGCTGTACTGTATTTTCATCCCTTGTGCACTTTTGATGCGCTTGATGTTTTATTCTTTTTCATCCTCATATAAGTCACTTAATATTTTATACTCATTCCCAAGAGCAAGAAAGTAGAAGAGAATTCAATGATTATTTGATATCCCAACAATAGTAACAAATTGCTTCATCGGTATTTTAATTTTTGATAATCTCGATGCTATGATACACGATATCAAGGTAAACCAAGAATTAGGACTGACTTGGCTTGGATATAGGCCAACCATATCAAAGTACCTGACTATTTCAGGATCGAGCAAAAACTGAATCCCACAATCCTGCACATCGGGGTAGACAAAGAGTTCTTTTAATCGAAAATTCAATGACGTTTCTCCGGCTTTTGGTAACCTTATGTCTACCTCCTTTAGGATCCCCCACTTTGCATGAAGTGCGCCTACTTCATTCTCTCAATAATAATAATATGGGATTCCATGGAAGGAAATCAGATACTTGTTAATGACATTTTGAAAATTAGCCACACGCACTCGGTCACCGAAGGGGGTAACTCAACCTCTGATTCTTTATTTTTGTCACCTTTGACTTTCAGAGCTTTCCACATTTCCTCATTTGGGACTTTGGCATCACCATCAGATTTCTCTGACACCCATACTACTGATCCTACATCAATATGGTCTTTAGATTCATCAAGACACTACATTAGATTAAAGTCTCCTAGGATACACTACACTATCACATTTTTGGTGCGTTTTCTTTTATTGACCTTGTGCTCAGAAGTTCGATGACTCTTTGTAGCCAAAACAGAGGTAATATTCTTCATAGGTGACCTATCTCCGATATTCGAACCCTTTTTTTTATCAATCTTGATCGGTGTTTGGTGTTAGTTTCTCCTTGGGACAGTGTTGGCCTCAAAGAAGAAGTTCTCGAAGTGAAAGACTAGATGGTAGATGACGATGGCTCAACTAAAATGGAGTGTCTATTATAAGAGAATATGCCTCCGTAGTTGAAGGTTTGGCTAATTATTGTTGGCCCTTTGGCATCTGAAGACTATTACTTGTCTATTTATTTTTCTCTTCTTCGACAATCTCTAACAAACGCAACCAACCGTTCAAAATGGTGACAACAATAAACATGAAAATCTAAAGATAATATATCATTGAAAAGTGTTTGGCAGTGGTTACATGATTAAAAACTGGAGATTGTGATGGTAGAAATTCAAAGTTTATCTCTCTATCTTTAGAATTAGCTTATATTCCTCTTTGGGAAACACTTGGAAGATTGTGAACGACTTTCTTGAGGGTGATAAGTCGTGGAAGCATCGGTTCATCTTCATTAGTGGCTGCTGGGAGAATAGTCATCCATATACCAAAGAGAACCCGAGACGGTTGCTGGGGACGTGGGTTCCTGATAGTAACACACACACACACACACATATATATATATATATATATATATTAACCGATCCTTTGTTTAGTTTCCAAGGAGTATATCCAAGGGTTGCAGAAGGATTATTTCGAAGATGCCAAAATAACCTTCCAAGTTCTGAAGGACTTCGCCCGGAGGAATTGGGGTCGGGCATTCCACCGGTGCTTTAAGAACACCAACCTCATAATGAGCAACCTCTGGCGTTGCTCTAAGGAATCACTTACGTTGGAACAGCTGCGCCAACCACCTAGGTTGGTGGATTTGGTTGCTAAAACGGATGCACCCGATGCACATCTGTTCCTCCCCAAGCGTAACAAAGCACCTAGCAAACGCTCAAAATCTGATGAAGGTGCGAAGCAGGAGAATGCAGGAAAGTTAGAGGCTGATGTCGCTGGACAAGAAACAGCAGTTGCTGTTGAGGCTAAGAATGTCGACTTCCCCGAGGAGGTGAAGAAGAAACGAAAGAAATCTGCGGCTGATGGCGAAGAGGCCAAAAAACCAGAGCGTGTGAAGAAGAAAACAGAGGTCGGAATTGCTGATAATGTTCCCACACTTGCAGAAAATGCAGTTATTCTGGCGCTTTTCGAGCAATACGAGGGAGTTAAAGGTGGGGACTTTGTTGCTTCTGCAGCTGTGTCGGCAGAGAATGCCACGGTCGTCATGATTCCTGACGAAGATGAGGTCGGGGGGCTTTTGGCAAGGGAAAAAAAGGTTAACCCTTCTGAAGTAATGGAAGCTGATGGAGCCTCGTCAAGTGGCACGAAACTACCTGTTTTGTTAGTTCCTGGGAGTCCGCACACCTTCGCTTTATGAGCCAATGATATGCTGTCCTTGTCTTTGTATAACATAATTGTGCCACTGGCTATGAAAGAGAGGTGCACGGGGGAGCTAAGCCAAAAGTTGACCGATGCTGAGGAGAAAATAATCGAGCTGGAGAACGAGTTTAAAAGGAGAGACACGGGAAAAATGCTCCTGGAGGAAGGGGCTAAAAAGACAGAGAAAAGAGCATCAAAAGCATAAAAAGCTCTGGCGCGGGTCAAAAAATACCGTGACGACCAAGGAAATTGCTGACCTCCGAGCCGCAAATAACGTTTTTGCTGCGAAGTGTGAGAAGTGGATGTAGAAAGAAGCTGCTGAAGCTAAAGCTTCTTACATTTTAAGCCTGCATAACAAATTTCCCGACCTCGCTTTTGGTTCAATGTGGTTAGATGTTCCCGAGGCAGACCGCCCGACCGGAGTACTCTTTGAACATGAAGAGTTAGATGCCTCAGAGACTGATCCTGACAATGAGGATGTCTAAATTCTCTCCCCCCTTTTTTTTTATATTTTCCCAGTTTTCGCTAGGTGTTTTTTGTGGTTCTGTTTTGTAGCCAGTTGGGCGAATGAACCCTTTCTGTTTTGTACTTGTTCCGACTCTGTATAACTTTCACAAAGCTTTACCTGTTATGTCTTTGAAATCATTCGCATTTTAAACTTCTGTAGATCAATATTTAATTGAAAATTTCCCTTTAGGGTCGGGAACAAACGTGGATCAGTTAAAAACTGAAAAACCAACTAACGTTCTATAGATCAATATTTAATTGAAAGTTTCCCTTTAGGGTCGGGAATAAACGTGGATCAGTTAAAAACTGAAAAACCAATTAAGCTTTTGTATATCAATATTTAATTGAAAGTTTCCCTTTAGGGCCGGGAACAAACGTGGATCAGTTAAAAACTGAAAAACCAACTAAGGTTCTATAGATCAATATTTAATTGAAAGTTTCCCTTTAGGGTCGGGAATAAACGTGGATCAGTTAAAAACTGAAAAACCAATTAAGCTTTTGTATATCAATATTTAATTGAAAGTTTCCCTTTAGGGTCGGGAACAAACGTGGATCAGTTAAAAACTGAAAAACCAACTAAGGTTCCATAGATCAATATATAATTGAAAGTTTCCCCTTAGGGTCGGGAATAAACGTGGATCAGTTAAAAACTGAAAAACCAACTAAGGTTTTATAGATCAATATTTAATTGAAAGTTTCCCTTTAGGGTCGGGAATAAACGTGGATCAGTTAAAAACTGAAAAACCAATTAAGCTTTTGTATATCAATATTTAATTGAAATTTTCCCTTTAGGGTCGGGAACAAACGTGGATCAGTTAAAACCTGAAAAACCAACTAAGTTTTCATAGATCAATATTTAATTGAAAGTTTCCCTTAGGGTCGGGAATAAACGTGGATCAGTTAAAAAATGAAAAACCAATTAAGGTTCTGTAGATCAATATTTAATTGAAAGTTTCCATAAAGGGTCGGGAATAAACGTAGATCAGTCAAAAACTGAAAAACCAATTAAGGTTTTGTAGATCAATTGAGATCGTCAAAAGTTGTCTACCAGCTCGTCAGCTGATAGACTTTCCTTTGACACTGTCTTTCGAATTTTTGAAGGCAAAAAGAGTAGATTAAAAAGATCGGTTGCCATGGATGCCTCATTAAAACCTCCTCACGCCACCGAGGTAGGAAAGAGTGTGTCCCCGACCAAGAGTTTTTACATAAACGAGAATAATTACAAGGAATACATCTTGAGGTGTTCAATATTCTAGGAGAGCCTTAACAAACGTTCGTGCTTGTCTTGTAGTCAATATGTCCCGCTCTTGAATCTTTCCACTACCTGATATGGGCTTTCCCAATTGGAGGCAAGTTTTCTAAGGCTTTTGTCTTTAGTGTGCAAGAAAACTCTTCTCAAAACTTTTTCTCCGACTTTGAACTCTCGTTGGCGTAGTTTCGACGCGTATCGGCTCCTCATTAAGGTCTTATAATGTAACGAATTTAACTGAGCTCGGCTCCGTTTTTCCTCTACTAGATCAAGAGTTAGTCGCCTGTCATCCCCATTTCTGTTTTCATCATAGCTCCCGATCCTGAAATATGAGAAAATTGATTCCGCGGGGGTTACCGCATCTATCCCATAGACCAAGGCGTAGGGCGATTCTTGAGTCGTCGTTCGGGGAGTGGTGCGGTAGGCCCATAGTACTTCCTGTAGATAATCTGGCCATTTGTTGAATTTTCCTTCCAGGTTTTTCTTGAGTTCGTCTATGATAATCTGGTTTGTGACCTCGACTTGCCCGTTTGCCTTAGGGTGGAAAGGAGCCGAAAAACATTGCTTGATCCTGTGGGTTGAACGACAGGATTTCATCTCGTTGCTATCAAACTACGGTCCATTATCCATCGTGAGTCTTTGTGGGACCCCAAATCTGTAGCAGATATTTGACCAAATGAACTTAATGATATCTTTAGTCTTTGTTCCTAACAGTGGCTCAACTTCTACCCATTTCGAAAAGTAATCCACTGCCACCACTATCATTTGTCTGGCGCCGGACTTCATCGGTAACGGTCCTACTAGGTCAATTCCCCATCAGTCAAAAGGGAGGCCTTCTGATATTGATTCCAACGAGGCTGCGGGCATATGGATTGTGTTCGCGAACCCTTGACAATTGTCGCATGTTTTTACTATATCTCTAGCGTCGGCGGTTATCATTGGCCAATAAAAACCGGCAAGAAAAATTCTCCTTATTAACGCTTTGTAACCGTAATGAGCAGCCTCCTCACCATCATACAGTTCGGAAACAATTATCTGTGATTCATTCGTCCCCAGACATATCAGCAAAGGCTTGCTAAAAGATTTCTTGTATATTATTTCTCCCAAGAGAACGTACCCTCGAGCCTTGTTTCGCACTTTTCTGGCCGATGCACTATTTTGAGGTAACGATCCTTCTGTCAAAAAACCTATGATGTCACTTCTCCAATCCGACAAGGCGACCAAATATATCTGGCAGGCGATCTCTGGTTGATTGCCCAGTTCTGCCCTTTTGATAATGGAAGGGTTTTCTTGCATTGTTACCCCAAGGATGCTGATGCTGATGCTGATGCGAGGGAATCTGCAATCGCGTTCTCTGCCCTGGGGACATGTTCATATGTTACCTTGGTAAACGACACGGCTAACACACGCAACACCGCTAGATACTGAACATGGTACTGTTTCCCATCTTTTGACGCTCCTGAGGCTTGGTTTATTAGCAGCTGAGAATCACTGATGATGCGTATATGTCTGGCTCCACTCACATGTGCTAACCTCAAGCGAGCTAAAGAAACCTCGTACTAAGCCTCATTATTGGACGTGGTAAAACCAAATCGGATCGCCTGGTGCCTCATTATGCCCGTAGGGGTTGTTATCTGTACACTTACACCGCAACCGCTAACGTTCGACCCTCTATCAGTTCTGATAATCAATTCTACTTGCTTGTCTTCCTTGGGCGATTCCATTTTTTCTGGTCGGTTGGAATGAAATTCGACTAAAACATCAGCCAAGGCATGGCCCTTAATGGCCGTTCTTGGCTCAAAATTGATATCAAAATCGCCCAGTTCTACCGACCATTTGGACATTCGTCCTGACATGTCCGGACGCTGAAGCACATATTTGAGTGGAAACGATGTTCGAATGATAATTGAGTGGGCCTGGAAGTATGGTCGCATTTTTCGCGTCGCGGTTACCAAAGCCAATGTCATCTTCTCTAGTTTCAAGTACCTTGTCTCTGCATCTAACAAGATTTTCCTCACAAAATATACCGTTTTAGGGACCGCTCCCGATTCGCTGACCAAAGTCGCACTCACTGCAAAATTAGAAACTGCCACGTAGAGAAAAAAAACTTCCTCTTTTAGAGGCTTTAAGAAATTCAGGGATGATAAGTAATTTTTGATTCCCAAGAAGGCCTCATCACAAGCCGGTGTCCAAACGAAAGACTTTGCATTTCTCAGAATCAAAAAAATGGAGCACATTTTTCAGATGGGCGAGATATAAACCGGCTCAGAGCCGCTAGGCGTCCGGTTAATATCAGAACTTCTTTGATATTCCTTGGAGGGGTCATGCTTGCCAGATCTTGCAGCTGGATTGGGTCTGCCTCGATTCCTCTTTCACTAACGAGGAATCCTAAAAACTTTCATGACCCTACTCGAAAACAAAATTTCTCCTGGTTCAACTTAAGGTTTATGTCTCTTAAACTGTCAAACGTTTCTCTCAAATCAGCAAGATGGTCATCGTTGGTCTTGCTTTTCATGAGCATGTCGTCTATATAGACTTCCATGTTCCTCCCAATATGATTTTCGAACGCCTTGTTTACCATCCTCTGATATGTTGCTCCTGCGTTTTTTAATTCGAAGGGCATGACCTTATAACAATATAGCCCCCGTCCGGTGATGAGCGTCGTGCTTTCTTGGTCAACCGAGTTTAACTTGATTTGGTTATATCCCGCATACGCATCCATAAAATAGAGTAATTTGTTCCCCGACATTGAATCGACCAATTGGTCAATTCTTGGCATCGGGAAAGGGTCCTTGGGTCATACTCGGTTGAGGTCGGTGAAATCTACGCACATCCTCCACTTACCATTTTTCTTTTTGACCAAAACGGGATTGGATGTCCACAGTGGGTAGCTTGACTCCTTGATATGACCGACGTTGAGCATTCTTTCGACTTCTCGTAGAATAATTTCCGTTTTCTAGTGAGAACGCTCGGCGCTTTTGCGAGATTGGTCGGTCATTTCGGTCAATAACCAAATTGTGAATTATCAGGTCTTCTGGGACTCCGGTAACGTCCTGCGAACACCAAGCGAACAAATGCAAATTCTCTTGTAGTAGTAAAATCAATTTTGCCCTGAAATCCGGTGACAAATTAGTTCCGATTCGCAAGATTTTACCTTCAGCGAACTGAAATCTCTCGCAATCTTCATCGGTAGTCAAAAAACTGGGAGCTTTCTTAGGATCGTCCACTAGGTAACGACCCTAATGGAAGTCCCCTTAACTGCTATTCCCGAACTTGCTTTATTTCTTGGTCACCCTTTGGTGCTAACGTTGCGCGGTAGCATTCCCTTCCTGCTTTCTGGTTGCTTCTTAGTACCCCCACATTGTTACCGACCACGTATTTCAAACATTGATGAATAGTAGATGTCACCGCATGCATCCGCGATAGCCAAGATCTGCCAAAAATTACGTTATGAGAAGCTGGCGCATTTACCACGACAAACAGAATAGTGACCTCTTCTTGAACGGCCCGCGACCGAGCTGAACAACGCCCTCGAATTCTCCTATTACCACTGCGGCCGAACCTGTAAATCCCACAATAGTCTAATCCGACCTCGTAATCATTGCGGGTTTCTTGAATTGGGCAAACATGGACGCGAAGATTATGTTTGCCAAGATTTTGGTGTCGACGAGTATACGGCGGACTTCCTCTCCCGCAATGGCTACTCCGATGACGACTGCGTTTTCATGGGGGCCGGCTATGTCCTTCATGTCATCGTCATCAAAATATAAGATTGGTGACGGGTTTCCCCGTACATAGGGAGACGTCCGAGCCTCCAACTGAGTTGTCAAGTTCACAATATGTCGTTTCCGGGAAGAATGTGTGATCCCTGCCATAGAGTCACCTCCAAAAATAGTCAAAGATTTGAAGTATTGACAAAGGCTACTTACCTTCCTCCGGCCTTCCACAACTTCTTCTTCTATGACCCCGATGATATTACGACTGAAATCGGGGTCAAGATATTCGACAGATACATAAAAAAGATCTGTCACTTCGGAAATTTCCATCGTATTGTTTCCGACTTTTGTACGGTCACCATTTCTTTCGAAGCCGCGCCCTGTTGTGCTTTCTTATTTACATACTCGAGTAGTTTTATATTTTTTATCAGCATCTGTATTTCCTTTTTGAGAGAAATACAGTCCTTGGTATCGTGCCCCACATCCTCACGGTATCTGCAGTATTGATAGTTTCTGCTTTCCCGGGGCGTTGGGATAGAAAAAGGCATTCGGTAAATCCCGCTCTTTTTAGTCTTTTCGTAGATAGTAGATACGCACTCAGTTAAATCAGCAAAGTAGGTAGGTCGAATCAATTTGTTAGAAATAGGTCGCGTGACCACCTGATTGTTCTGTTTAGCCCTCTAAGCTTGAGGTGCCGGAGCCTTGGCCGGAGTGGGTCGAGCTGGTGGTATCGTGCTAATTTGTTGAGCCTGCGAGACATAGCAAGACTGAGTGCCATGCTTTGTGACAACTGACGCCTCTGCGCTCTGCTGGATCTGCGCTGCTAACTCAGAGGCCTCGATTTCCTCAATCAATATTTGTTTTTCCACCTAGCTAAGAGGGCGGAAAAGGTAAAAGCTTGCTTCTTTGTGACCACTTGCTTCATAGGTCCTGGAAGCAGCCGTAAACGGTATCCCGTCAAAGCTACATTTTCCTCGCAGTAGTCAAGGTCGGTCTTTGTATCAATAAAACATCTGGTATAATCCCTGAGGCTATCTCCCAACATTTGTTTACAGTTGACGATTTGGTCTCCATTAGCTCAGAAGCTTTTGCTTTCCACGAATTGTTGTCGGAACATCATCCAAAACATCCCGAAATTTTTGATGCAACCTTTTGGTAACCGGTTGTACCACTTAGATGCCCGGTCCTTAAAGGTCATTGAAAAGGCTCGGCACAACATCTTGTCGTCGTTATCGAAACTCAACATGAAGTTCTTAAAAGCTTCCAGATGGTTGTCTGGATCCTTTTTGCCATCATATTTTTCTAGTTTGGCTGACTGACGGTTGCCACTGGACCTGGGGTAGAACTACCCGTTCCTCTCTACTTGCTGTCAGTATTTCTTCTTTTTTGTGAGAATTCGGTGTTCTTTTCGGTGCTGTCTTTCTTGAGCTTAGGTGAGTCGGAATGCGATGACCTATTGCGTCGGGATTTTCTTTTTCTTGCGATCTTATTTCGTCTTACCCTGCGTCGGTATTCTCTACCCGAGGGATCGTCCGAAGTGAAATCAGTGGAGCTGCCTCGATTATCTTTTGAATACCGCTTTGTCTTTCCTTCCCGCTCCTGGTCCGGCTAGGACTCCCGATGATCGCGATTGGGTCGGGCGTTGTTATTATGACCCTCACCCGAGGAGTCTTCTCCGCGGTTATCAATCATTGGTTCTTTTCCTTTTCCTTCTCGGACCCTTTTTCGTTTAGAGCTCTCTTCTTCTCAGCGTTTAGTTTTGCGATATCCTCCATCAGTTGTCTCCTTGTCATGATAAGAGTCGATCGCTTGTCCCAACCAAGTGCGTAGTGATCATGGTCAGGGCCTCCTTCTCCCTCAGAAAACAAAACAGCTCGGGTTGTCACTCTCCCGACCTCTTCTCTAGTCGCCTCATCATTCATTGTTGAATTAAAGTCGTGATTTCGAAGAAAAAGATGTCCTTCAGGTATCACGTGTTCCCACAAACGGCGCCAATGATGAGTAAAATAATGACAAGAAAGGGGGAATGTAGAGAAAGAAAGTAGAAAGAGAAAGGATTGAAGAATGTCCACCTACTCAGGAATAAAGGGGCTCTCTTATATAGTGGGGCAAATGCTCCCCATTTATGTCCCAAATAGTCCTTGTATTTAATTGTTAGTCCTTTACATTTTACCTCCTTAACATGTTGTCCTCTAATAAATAATAAATACACTAATAGGTTTATTTTATTTACCCCTTTTACAATTAATACTTTTGCTGCTGGACCCAACGGATTATTTCCTTATCAGCCTCAATCATATTGTGTCACGAACAAGTCTAAATACCTTGTGCATGCTTATCATGTCCGAAAATTCATTACTCATTGCACATGCATAAAATATGCATTCTATGAGTATGAGAACCAAGCTACGTGGCTTTCGATTCCTAGCGTCTATTGCACCCTCATAGGACCGAGTGCTCCTGTATTAAAAGTGTCAATCCTGTTGCGCGACGAACAAGTCTAAATACCTTATGCACAAACTTAGTGCTTGGTTTCTGATCTAACCATCGCCAATCCTTTCGGACTATGTGGGACATTACATTTGTTCAGTGAAACATGTAAACACATACGAGCAAAAAAATTTCATATCTTTGGCGTGCTTACAACATTCTAGCCTGAATCTATATGAAAAGTCTGTAATAAAAATCTTGCTACAGTTAACGAACATAAAAATCATATTTACTATAAATGGGCATGAATCATAGGTCCCAATACATCTAACATATAATTATTGGCATAATTTATAAAAATCATCATTTATGCAGTAGGTGTGTGCCACCCCCTTCACTAGCCTTCAACTACAAGTTTGGTTTCCATACATAAAATGATCATGCCTAGGTATCTGTATTTCCGCCTACTTGCGTCGGCTAAATTAGTATCAAGCATCGCTTATGCAATAGGTGCACTTATGTCAACTCCATTAAGGCCTCAAATAGTAATATTTGCTTCTGATGTATTTTCATCCTAAAACCGTATCGCTTATGCAGAGGGTCTAAGCCGACCACACTCTTGGCCTAGTTAAAACAACCATTCAAAAATCAGAAGAAGCTACAAACAATATCAAATAATATGTAGAAAAAGTAAGGTAACTTAAAATACTCCAAACATATTAATAACAACAAATGAACAGTCGACAATCTAGGTGACCTACTTCCTCTCCCTCCCCCATTTCCCCCCACACACACACGAACAATAAATTCTCACGAAACAATATAAGAAGTCACACTCCCAATAAGATGTGTGGTCCACATCGGGCATAGTTTACTATGAGCTTTATGATTTTTATTACTAGTTTTTTTATCTAATTATTTGGACATTTTTTCTTGGTATGCACTGGATATCACATGGGTTCCAACCTTAATATCATGCCATATATTTTACATTAATAAAGTTATGAGCCTATCACGAAAAGGTGTATAATGTTCTCTCACAAGAAATCCAATGCTACCATTGTCGAAGTCAAACGAGTAATAAAAATTGGTCATATATGATAGTTCATTCCAGAATTCTTTGGAGGAGGTTTTAGAGTAAAAAAATATTTAGAGGACTAAATTCGTGATTCAAACTACTTAATTAATATAATAGAGAAAGAGAAAACTATCTTTTTAGAAAGATAAAGTAAAGAGTAATAATTGTGTAATCATTAATCAATCACCCTTTTTCCAAAAAGGGGTCGTGCTTTTATAGTACATATAGTAGGCCCACGTGTCTAATAATTCACTAATTGTAGTCATATCCTTAAGTCTATTGTTTGCTATAAATTAGTCATTCATTACATAATTATCAATTTCTCCTAAGAGACTTTCTTTATTAACAAAACACCTCTAACTTTCTAAGATCTTTATTTTTCCCTTATTAGTAGCCCCCCAGTCCTTGTGAGAATGTTTAAACAAGAACTGTTGTATGATTACTCTTATTTTCATCGGGTTTCGCTCCTTATTTCTCGTCGTATTTTGGCTGACTGTCATGGCCAAAGAACGAATTTTTAATCTTATAAATCTTTTTATTTGTAGTAAAAATCTCCCCCGGATTTTAGAAATGATTATATGTCCCTCGAATTTTAGGATGACCAAATTTCCCTCGCATTGTAGAATGAATAGATGTTCCTCGAATTTTAGTCTGTTCTTTTCGATATCCATACCAAACGTTTTCTCAAACTATTCACACTTATGACGTCATGCTTTTTTCTGACACCACGAATGAAAATACTTTTCCCCTACCAAATGTCGATTGGGATACCTTTCACGTGCTCTTCTTTTGACATGATCTAGCCTAGGGGCAGCGTGATGCGTCCCTAGGTACTTATTACTCTATTTTGGACAATTTACCCCTAGGCAAACAAACAATCACCAACCTGGGCTTTGGCATCCTTCAAAGCCAACCATTCTCTTATAGATATTATCGGTTCAACATATATCTTCTCAAAACCTTTTAGATCGAGAAAGCTCTCAATAAATTATTCTAGAGAGAGAAAATAGTTTATGCCAAAGAATTTTCGCATATTAGAGTGGTAAACCATTAGCCAGAAATTCAAAGAGAGGAGAGTTGTTGGCTTACACGTTAAACCAGAACCCCAGCCCCCGATTATTTCTTATTACGGTGTTTGGCCTCCCACAGAAAATTCAACAGCAGTTATACCTTCAAATATCTGCTCTCAGCCCCCCAATCATTCTTTTTCACCATTTACAAGAGTGACTCTAAAAACATGGGAAAAGATAAAGATTTAAGAGGGTCATATTCAAAGAGAAAAAGGATAAAAAAACATAAACAACACAAACGCTCTAAAAGATCCCTTCGGATATTCCTCCTACACAATCTGCTACTCCACAAGGAACTCCAAGGCCAACGCTAGAGATACCCCCACGAAAGTTGACAAGAGTTGATGTTTCTCGGATGATGAAGCGACCACTTGAATCAATTCCATAAATCAAATCCAATGTTTCTCATGTTCATCCTGATGTTGAAGAAAAAGAAAAGATAACTTCCGAAGAAAATCTAGTCAATCTTACCGAGGAGAATCCAACTGCTACCATTTCTCAAGTTATTGAAGAGAAGACTATTGGTGTAGATCTTCCGAAAAATGACCGATGTTGTTGCTTCTCTAATTGATAATTCTTCTCTAAAGAAAAAAACTAAATCAAAATAAGATGTTCCGCTACCCCAGAAGATCAATGATTTAGTAGCGAATAACCTCAAAGTCATTAGTAATAAAAATTTGTTTGTTTTGCAAAAAATACAGTACAAATACTATTACTCATCTGAAGAGAAAATGCTAAAGATTTCGATGGGAAATCCTCCTTTAATTTCCATCAACTTCCTCACAACCGGAGATAACCCACTATCAGTCAAAGATAATAAGTTGATTATGTACACCGAGAAAATGAATTGGGGGTTACGTTATCCGCTAGACCCTTTTTGTGAAGTATTTTTTTCATCATCGATTTTTGTCCCACTTAAGCCGAACCTAATATGTGGTTCACTTTTATGGCCCGTATCATGGCCTCCAGGATTGCGGGGGTTATTTTTTCCTTAGAAGAATTGATTGGCCTCTCTGAATTGGCGAAAACCCCTCACTTCCAATTTTATTCTCTTACCTTCAGACGTGATCAGAAGGTAGTTAAACATTTACTCGAAGGAGATAAAAAAAAATGGAAACAATGCTTTCTTTTTATCTCAAGGTTCTGGTTAACATGATCTGAAGCAACTACTGACAACCTTCACAAGCTATCACTTGTCTGGACAAACAAAGGTATGACTTCCATTTTAGTGTGCTTCAAATTTTACTTGGCCTTCCTTTTATAGTTGTTATTATACTTTCGTTACCTATAAATAGCAATGGGAGGCATATCCAAGACTTATGCCAACATCATAACTCATGCAAAGGATATCTTTTTTTACTTGAACTTGTGGGCTAAAACTGCCTGGTTTAACAAGTTTCAGCTTTGCTTCATCTAAAAAATCTTGCCAAAAGCTGACAATGGAGGCTAAATTCTTCATAAAAGCTTTCACTAGAAGAACTCATGGCCCCTCTTTCAAAACAAGACGTGTTAGATCGATTGCAAGCGAAAAAACGTGGTGGTTTTTCTTCCGACAAGAGACAAAGCTAAAAGTCACTTGGATGAAGAATCAGATATCCCTTCGGAAAATTAAGAGGCTTATGATGCCTTAACTCAAAAAAAGGATAAGGTTAAAGGTTCAAATGCTGAAAAGCTTGAAAAATCCAAGAAGTCTTCAACCCTATCGAAAAAGAAACTTCATATTCAAACTTTTCCCAATAAGAAGTATCAAATAAAACTGAAGAAATTTTCTGACGACGTTCCAGAAGCTTCTGGTGATATTGGTTCCCCAGAAAATAAAAAGAGTGATCAAATGAAAGCTTCCCGGGAAAGGGTGATCATTGAGTCTGACCACGTTCAACTTCTATTAGCTAACATAACTTATCAAGAGCCTCAAGTTTATTATACATTTTTGATACTGTGAAAAACCAGTATATGAGGCTACATCAATCATCTTATCATAGCTACTTCAATATAACACATTAGTTGAGGTGCTTATATCAATCATAACTCTTCTAATAAATACCTCCATCGATTTCACATATGATCAATAAAGCAATTGACCAAAATTTAATGATGAGATTAACTCAAAATTTAAATCGAGATTTAAGATTTTCATTTTTTTATTTGTTTTTAGTGTAGTATTCATTCATTGGAATGAAATGTGTGTTCCTCTAATAATGAGTGAATTTTTTAAAAGAAAAAATGGACATCCTTTTTAAGATAAAACTAGATTACATAAAGATAGTTTGACATAGATCATGAGTTTTGATAAGTATAACGTGTTTTTGGCTAATTAATTCAGAACATGTATAATGGTTGCTTTTAAATTTAAATATTATTGAATGTCACATGAGAAGGAGTAATGAATACTTACTTATCTTTTTGTTAATAGATTTGGTTTTAGTCAAAGTATAATTTTTTAAATAGTTTTGAAAATATCATTTATATAACAACTTTTATTTAGTTCTTATCTTTCAAAATATTTTTTAATTAGTAATATATAAAGATTTTATTTCATAAGACGAAGCAAAATTGGGAATGAAAATAAAAGTATCTCAAACAAGAAGCCTGACCCAAACGAAACAGAGAGGCACGAGAAATAAAATAAAAATATCCACAAACTCATATTTAAAATTTCGTCAACATTTAACTTTTTGTTTTTTTTTGTCATACGACTGCAAATGAACAAAACTAGAAGTGGTTATACTAAATCGATCTTTGAATACATCATCGACATCGATATGATGTTAGATATGTTCTCACGTAAACTTGGTATTCTTTTACAATCTTTTTTGAAATATAGACATCGATATGATGTTAGATATGTTCTCACGTAAACTTGGTAGTCTTTTACAATCTTTTTTGAAATATATCGGTTTCTTAACATGGAAAGAATACTTTTTACCTGATCAATCCATGTCTTGTTGTGTTTTTTCTTCATATAAAACGATTGCATAAACTTGTTTAGTCATTTTTTATTATATGTTATTGATGTTTCGTGACTAAGTATCAAACAACTACGTTTCGGTAACAATATCTTTTTGAAAATCAATGTTAAATGATTTTAGCATTGATATTTCTAAAATGTGCATAGTGTATATTTTATTTACCACGATATTTGATGAAGACTAACTAAATAAATAGCACTTTAATTTTTATCTTTGCTTGTCTTTTTTGAAGAATTATTTTTGAACTTCTTCATAAAACAAAGTCACATTAAAGATGTATTTTGGGACGGTACCAAAAAATAATATAGGGTATTATTTGTTTAGTTAATACCAAACTTACAATTTTAAATTTTTATAGCGTATAAATAATTTTCAAAGTTTTCAAAACTAGATTAAAAGAAAATTTCAAGCTTTCAAGACTATTAAAAGAAATTTTAACATTGTAGCTTTAATTAATATACTTATATTGTATTAAAGTAAATTTCAAGTTTTCAAAACAATATTAAAAGAAATTTCAACATTCTACCTTTATAGATTTGTTATATAAAATAATTGAGTATCGGTTGAAACTCAATTTTTAATAATTTCGAAACTGTAAATTTTAAAAATTACAGCAAAGTTCGACCTATCTGCACCTGGTTTCTCAATACCAAGAACCCGACACCCGAAACAAACAGGTTCTTCAAAAGAATCTTCTGCAAAGGCCACTTGTCTTCTCGTCTTCTCAAATGCTCAAATCGTTCATCACTAAGTATAGTTTGTCTTGCTATTTTGTGGGCATTTTAGATTTTGGATAACATTTGACGGATCGGTATATGAAAAGCAAATGAAGGGTTTGGTAGCAGGTGGAGTATCAGCAGCAGTTGGGCAGGTACACACAGAGCCACATTGAGTAGAGTGGTTTTGAATGGTGAAGAAGGTTTCCGCTCTACTAACCCCTCTGTCTGTTCTATCTTTTAACTTCTGTCCTAGTTAAAGTCGGCTAAAACTCTGGTGAGAAGAGAAAAAAAGAAAAAAAAAAGTGATGGTTCAATTGGGATTGACCGTTGGACCACAATGGACCAAGATAAGCAACAGCCTGTTATCCTTCCACCGCCGTGAGAGGGAGGTATTCGCTGCTCTGTTAAACCAGCCTCACGCATTGCCCTCCGCTCTAAGAGCCACATGGAGAAGGCCTTCGCCGATTCCACAGGGCACACTCAAGGCTTGGAACGGGCAGGCCAGTATATCGCCTCACAAGGTCCGATCCAAAGGTCTGGGCCAATGTTCCATCACAATAATGCCCCCACATGGGTTACAAGCTCGTGTTACCAGGCTCGGCGAACAGATTTGTGAGAATCTAGATTATATAGCGTCATATTATTTACTCCTTAGCGATGTGGGATTGTTAGTAGATTTCAACATGAGCTGTGGGCTGTATGTAATGGACTAATGACTACTAATGACTAATGAATTCTCTGGACCATTACCTTCAACAAATATTAACAAATATGAAATGAGAGAGCGTCCACTTCATCATCATCATCTTCCCTACAGCAAAGGAGCCAATTTTTCTTCTCTTCTATTGCAGATTGCAGCTACACCCATGTCTTTGGATAGATGCTTCCTTTTCCTTCTCCTCCTCTATGGCAGCTTTCAGTGGTGTTGGAATTCTTATCTTCTTGCTTTTCCATCAATCTTTCCGATTCCATTCCTTTGAGAAACCAGCTCAAACCCTAAACGTTTCTTAAATACAGACATGTCCGATGTATAAAAACTGTCCTCAAATAAGAAAGGAAGCCCCTTTTTCTTAATTAAATATTATTTCCTCGCTCTTTTTATAAAATACATTAATATTTTAGATAATATTATAAGGTTTTTGTTTAATTATCTTTTCTTTATTTGGACTTCATCCCCATATTTTTAGTTCTCTAATTTATTCTAATACCCACATGTCTTCTACTCTAACACTGCTATCAATATTACAGCATTTTTCAAATTTAATTATTCTATATGAATAATATTTTATTGAATATAAATTAAAATATTTATATACTCCCTTTTGTTTTTAAAATAATGATTCACCTAGTCAAACTTGCATTTTATTGCGATTCTTTTAACTACAAAACATATTCTAAATCTCTAACCAAAAAGTTTATATTAATTATTAATCCGTCCTCAAAACATTTAAATTTGATTTAGAACTAATTATTTTTCTTCCATCAAAATATTCAACTCCGACTAATATATCAAAAATTTATAATAAAGGTTTTTCAAAATAATAAATTCAAATTTAGCTATAATAACAAATTTAATATATTAAATGGAGACTTACCATTTAAGCTCTTCCAACAAACCTTCTTATTACGAATAAAGGAACCAAATATTTAAAAGACTTTATACTTAAAACACCATTCTACATAAACAACTCTACCCATTCTTTTTAATATATATATATTTTTTAATTTCAAATTTTAAAAGTTCATGTCTTTTAAACAGTAACTCGAATAAAATTTTCAAAATTATTGTTCGTTTTGTTTTTTTAAGCGGAGCAAAACTAGTACCCCTCATGATCTATTTTGAATTTAAATATATATATATTTTAAAAGTGGGTACTAATTCGCCTCCAGCAATAAAATATTTAAACAGGTTTCGGATCTAGAAAAAAAAAAGTTTTGCATTTTCTTCATTTACACTATAAATTTCAAACAAAATTAACACCTTGTATTTTTTATACCGTAACTTGAAAAAAATTTGAAAATACCGTTGGTTTTGTTTTTTTAGGACGAAGAGATCTAGTACCACTCATGATATATTTTGATTTTTTTTAAATGTATATATTTTACACACGTTTCTCATCTTTTTAGTTTCGCATCTAGGCGTACAAAATTTACATAGGTTTCACATTTCATGGTTTTGCATCTATCATAGTGGGTTGGTTTGACATCTAGCATCTATCATAGTGAGCCTGAATTAGCATCCAACAATAAAAATTTTAAACAGGTTTCGCATAGTGAAACAAAAAAGGTTTCGCATATTCTTTGTTTACACTATAAATTTTTAAAAAAAAATTAAAAGCACGTATCTTTTAAACCGTAACTCGAAAAAAAAATGTGAAAACACCATTGGATTTTTTTTAAAGCGAACAAAACTAGTACTACTCATGATATGTTTTGAACTTTTTAAATATATATATTACACACGTTTCTCATCTATCTGGTTTTGATTCTAGCAGTATAAAATTTAAACAGGTTTCGCATTAAATGGTTTCGTATCTATCATAATAGATGGTCTTGCATCTAGTATCTATCATAGTTGGCCTTGATAAGGTCGGATTTCTTTTACACTGCATATATCTGAAGGGCAGTTCAGACATATCCAATATCATACCACACTGAACAGTACGATCAAGTGGATTGTGACTCAGCAGGCTGCTGGTCATTTCCCGTCTTGGGCTTATGATTTTTCAGACCCAACCTAAGTCCATAATCCGACCAGAAGGCCCACGAGTCACAAAACAAGTATAAATACCCCAACCACCTACATTTATGAGGGTGAGAAAAAATTTATTGCTAGTACACACCTCTTTTATCTCTCTACATTTCACTCTAATATTAAATTCCTGAAAAGATAAAACTCTTTCCTAATATATCCTTTGATCATAAATTATCCACACCAAATTGGCGACCACGTTGGGAGGCGACGATGCTTGAATTCCATATTCAAAACTAACGAAAGAAGCAGTAGTTCGGATATCATCAAGGCAGATGGATCCCAATCCACAAGAAGTTCCTCCGGAGGTGGAAGGGGCGAGAGAAATTAATGAGCACACTATTGTGTCTAATGTCAAACCAATTTATTAAAAAAACTCAAAAAAACAATGAAAATGTTATGTTAATCTACATCATATGTTAGATGTAATAAACTTGATAACATCATTCTTTTTAGTTCCTGCCAAAATTTTGGCCTCCAATCACTTAAAACAATAATGAATGATCAATAGTTATAATTGACGTCACCCGTAAGACATATGTAACGTCCCAACTAAATCAAGTATCATTCTATCAAATAGAAATGCTTTGGAGATTGATTCAAGTAGTACTGCTGGCATATGTCTGGGGTTGACAAATCGCTAGCATGTATTATAACTTTTTGGAATCAGTCATGATGGAACCCCAATAATATACAACCAATTAAACCCACAATGAGCCTATCTTTCACCATTATGAAGTTTGGATAGTATCATATGTGATTCATCCGTTCTGAGGCATCAAAGCAAAGACTGGTTTAAATACTTTTTGTAAAGAACATCCCTGAAGACTGCAAAACCATGTGCTTTAAATCTCAAATTTTTATCCAATGTTTTATCATTTAAATAGGTTTCGGATCTAGAAAAAAAAAAGTTTCGCACATTCTTCTATTACACTATAAATTTAAAAAATTAACAGTTCATATCTTTTATACTGTAACTCAAAAAAAATCCGAAAATATCATTGGTTTTTTTTTACGAACAAATCTAGTACCACTCATGACTCATGAATCAAATATTACTTTTGACTTTCACTTTTAACATTTTCTCTTTCTAAAATATTCTTACTCAATGGGCTTTTAAGAAAAGAGCTGAAGATTCTGCCTAACTATCAAAACATGTGAGACTATGAAACTCAATAGCTACTTGATGCGACCGTTATGGGTTCGACAACTATCGAAATATGCTAGAGGAAGAATATCAAACTCCACATAATCTACAAAATCAAAGATATCCCTCGTATATAATTCTAAGGTGGTGTCGACCATAGACATTAATTTAGTCATTTTTCAGATTTCTTCACAAGGACTAGGGAGACTACTGATAAGAATGGAATTATTCTGAGCCAAAATATTAGATTAAAAGGGTAAAATGGTGAACAAATAATGTATAAGGAAAATTTTAGTTAAATAAAAGTTTAGAGAAATTAAAATGAAATATGTAACAAATATGTTTTACTTAGTATAATAATGAGGTGAAGTATCTAATGGGATAAGTGCATGTCTATTCCATGGAACTTACCACGCCTATAAATAGATGTAATTTTTCTTGGGAAATGAATAAATCATTATTTTTTACTTAAACTCTTGACATTTTCTCTATCTATAATATTCTCTACATATTCTCTCTCTAGCAATTTGATTACTCTTTATAGAAATACTTTTAGACCAATTATCAATTTTTTACTATAAATAATATCAAGAGAGATCAATCATCATCAAATATCATTTGAGAATACGATGTTTAGTAAAATTTGGTGGATTTCTGGCCTTGGTACTCAAACTCGAGATCCTTAGTATGCCTCTTTCTAGAGGCCTTGGTCATTGTAGACAATGAATCTCTCTCAAAAATGGTTTCTAGAATATGTCAACTCGGCTCCAGGTTAAGATACTCATTGGAAAGATTAGGAAAATCAATAGAGTGGTCCAACATTACCATTATTTATTTTTTATTCCGGACTATTATTAGGGCCTCAATCTTGATACTTGCAGGTCTCGCCCATGCTCTATTTAGCTTGGATTCGGTGTCTTTTCGGCCTGAAGTAGCCTAGGACTTTGTACAAACTTAATAAATTTCTCATTATCAATCAAGCATTGAATTTCTTCTCTCAGCAGCTTGAAATCCCTGGTAAAATTACCAACATTATTGTGGTACTTGAAGAGGTCTTGGTAGAGCGTAGTTAACGGATAGTGAAGTTGCTATTAAACGGGTAGTACTTGATAGAGCACACAAATTGATACTATAGTTGGGCTCTAAAGTTGGTTAATTTTTCGGGGTTGCAGCTATGTTTAAACATGTTTCGCATCTAGAAAAAAAAAGTTTCGCACATTCTTCTATTACACTATCAATTTAAAAAATTAACAGTTCGTATCTTTTATACTGTAACTCGAAAAAAAAATCCGAAAAATACCATTGGTTTTTTTTTTACGAACAAATCTAGTACCACTCATGACTCATGAATCAACTATTACTTTTGACTTTCACTTTTAACATTTTCTCTTTCTAAAATATTCTTACTCAATGGGCTTTTAAGAAAAGAGCTGAAGAGTCTGCCTAATTATCAAAACATGTCGGACTATAAAACTCAATAGCTACTTGATGGGACCGTTATGGGTTCGACACTTATCGAAATATGCCAGAGGAAGAATATCAAACTCCACATAATCTACAAAATCAAGGATATCCCTCGTATATAATTCTAAGGTGGTGTCGACCAAATAGACATTAATTTAGTCCTTCTTCATATTTCTTCACAAGGACTAGGGAGACTACTGATAAGAATGGAATTAATATGAGCCAACATAATTAGATTAAAAGGGTAAAATGGTGAACAGATAATGTATAAGGAAAATTTTAGTTAAATAAAAGTTTAGAGAAATTAAAATGAAATATGTAACAAATATGTTTTACTTAGTATAATAATGAGGTGAAGTATCTAATGGGATAAGTGCATGTCTATTCCATGGAACTTACCACGCCTATAAATAGATGTAATTTTTCTTAGGAAATGAATAAATCATTATTTTTTACTTAAACTCTTGACATTTTCTCTATCCATAATATTCTCTACATATTCTCTCTCTAGCAATTTGATTACTCTTTATAGAATTACTTTTAGACCAATTATCATTTTTTTTACTATAAATAATATCAAGAGAGATCAATCATCATCAAATATCATTTGAGAATACAATGTATAGTAAAATTTGGTGGATTTCTGGCCTTGGTACTCAAACTCGAGATCCTTAGTATGCCTCTTTCTAGAGGCCTTGGTCATTGTAGATAATGAATCTCTCTCAATAATGGTTTCTAGAATATGTCGACTGAGCTCCAGGTTAAAATACTCATTGGAAAGATTAGGAAAATCAATAGAGTGGTCCAACATTACCATTATTTATTTTCATTTCGGACTATTATTAGGGCCTCAATCTTGATACTTGCAGGCCTCGCCCATGCTCTATTTAGCTTGGATTCGGTGTCTTTTTGGCCTCAAGTAGCCTGGGACTTTGTACAAACTTAATAGATTTCTCATTATTGATCAAACATTGAATTTCTTCTTTCAGCAGCTTGAAATCCCTAGTAAACTTACCAACATTATTGTGGTACTTGAAGAGGTCTTGGTAGAGGGTAGTTAACAGATAATGAAGTTGCTATTAAATGGGTAGTACTTGATAGAGCACAAAATTTGATACTATAGTTGGGCTCTAAAGTTGGTTAATTTTTCGGGGTTGCGGCTATGGACCACCCTTAGCCTCATTATATCTTCAGCTATAATTTGATATTTGAATTGGGTCAAAAGTGTACCAAAGGTAAGGGTTTCATTCTTCATAATATCCTAATTGACTAGCCCTAAAATTTTAATTGCTTAAAACAAGAACAAGCAAAAGCCTTATGGAAATCCTTCAATATATTCTTTATTTGAATGAAGTATCAGTTATAGTCTTGCAAGCTCTTATCAAGCTCCTTCTTATAATTAATTATGTAGCCGTCATCACCCTCATTCTTTTTATTTCCAATAAATTGGTTGCTGAATAAAATTCATAAAATATTGAGCTTCGGATGGAACCCGATGAAGTTGATTAAACCAAGTAAAGACATTCTCTTTGAACTTCATTGAGAATCCTCGTCACATCAACCTATTTTCTTATCTAAATATTAACATTACGTTCTTAAAGTAAGGGTAATTACTCTAGGCATTCCAAACATGTAGCAAACATTAGTTTTAATAAATGTTATCACTCAATTTTCTCATATTCTTGTAAATGGTTAAGCCCTTACTCATTTTGAGAATTAGTCTCGTTATCTGATGGCCTAAATTTTTGGATCGGTTTAATCCAATCATTGGAAAGTGGTTTAACCCTAGTTGGCCAAAGATCTATCTCATGCGCTAATTTTTTGGATCGATTTTATCTAATCCTTGTAAAGTCTTCCAAACTTAGTTGGTGAAAGAGTTATGTGATGCTCTAATTTTATTCTCATAAAATAAAAAACATATGTGAAGGCTATCATTTCCCAATTAAAATTGGTAGCTCAATGTTTTTCCTTTTCGCTTTAGATTTATTGGTGCTACTCATACGCAACCACTTGTGTCATGTTATCTTATTTAATTTATTTGAATATGTTTTATAATGAGAAATGTACACTAATGTACAAGTATTGCACCATCAACCATAGGTTTTATTTAGTATTAAATGTTTTCATGATTGCTATAATTTTCTTTTCCACTATTTTTCAACTCACATTATTTACAAAAATTGTAATTCTTTACAAAATGGTATGGATTGTCTTCATTCTTCTTAAAACCTTTTTTTTGTTATGAGTGTGTTTTATGAAAATTTATAGTTATTAATTGTTGCCTCAACCTCGTTTACACTTCTTCGTTCGCTTTCGCTATAACAAATTATTATTCATTAAATTATTAAGTATTTTTAAAATTTCTCCATGATATAATCATCAAATTTATAGAAATACTATTCCAGTAACCTTTTAAAGAATGAGTCAATATCTTTGTAATTCATCATGCTTGGAATCTTTTTGAAAAGTGTTAATTTTATATACACGAGTTTATTAAATATTACTTGGCGTCAATGGATTTGAGGGAAAATATGTTTTTTTATTTATATATTTGTAATAAAAAAACATATTAAGGTATAATAAATATATTGATACAATCATCATATGTGTTGTATTTTTACTTGAAAAGTAATATGTAAAGTGAATTGATAGGATTATAAAATGTAAAAAACAAGCTAACTCGACATTAAAAAAACAAACTAACTCGACACGTAACATTATGGAACTAATTATTTTTCTTCTATCAAAATATTCAACTCCGACTAATCCTTTTTATATCGAATATATCAAAAATTTATAATAAAGGTTTTTCAAAATAATAAATTCAAATTTAGCTATAATAACAAATTTAATATATTAAATGAGACTTACCATTTAAGCTCGTCCAACAAACCTACCTCTTACGAATCAATGAACCAAAATTTTAAAAGATTTTACACCTAAAACACCATTCTATATAAAATCCACCAAACAACTCTACCCATTATATATATATATATATATATATATATATATATATATATATATATATATATATATATATATATATATATATATATATATATTTTAGTTTTTAATTTTTAAGGTTCATATCTTTTAAACCGTAACTCGAATTGTTTTTCCAAAAATACTATTCGTTTTATTTTTTTAAGCCGAACAAAACTAGTACCACTCATAATCTGTTTTTTAATTTTTTAAAAAGATATTAATATATATATTACACACGTTTCTCATCTATTTACTCATATCTATCATTGTGGGTTGGTTAGGCATCTACCATCTGGCATCTATCATAGTGGGCATGAATTCGCATCCAGCAATAAAAAATTTAAATAGGTTTCACATCTAGAAAAAAAAGTTTTGCATCTTTTTCATTTTCACTATAAATTTTTTTAAAAGATAACACCTTGTATTTTTTATACCGTAACTTGAAAAAAAATCTGAAAATACCATTTTTTTTGTTTTTTAGGACGAACAAATCTAGTACCACTCATGATATATTTTGATTTTTTTTAAATGTATATATTTTACACAGGTTTCTCATCTTTTTAGTTTCGCATCTAGGCGTACAAAATTTACATAGGTTTCACATTTCATGGTTTTGCATCTATCATAGTGGGTTGGTTTGACATCTAGCATCTATCATAGTGAGCCTTAATTAGCATCCAACAATAAAAAATTTAAACAGGTTTCGCATAGTGAAACAAAAAAAGGTTTCGCATCTTCTTTGTTTACACTATAAATTTTTTAAAAAAATTAAAAGCACGTATCTTTTAAACCGTAACTCGAAAAAAACTGTGAAAGCACCATTGGATTTTTTTAAAGCGAACAAAACTAGTACTACTCATGATATGTTTTGAAATTTTTAAATATATATATTACACACGTTTCTCATCTATCTGATTTTGCATCTATCAGTATAAAATTTAAATAGGTTTCACATTAAATGGTTTCGTATCTATCATAGTAGATGGTCTTGCATCTAGTATCTATCATAGTTGGCCTTGATAAGGTCGGATTTCTTTTACACTGATTTACTGCATATATCTGAAGGGCAGTTCAGACACATCCAATATCATACCACACTGAACAGTACGATCAAGTGGATTGTGACTCAGCAGGCTTCTGGTCATTTCCCGTCTTGGGCTTATGATTTTTCAGACCCAACCTAAGTCTATAATCCAACCCAGAAGGCCCACGGGTCACAAAACAAGTATAAATACCCCAACCACCTACGTTTATGAGGGTGAGAAAAAATTTATTGCTAGTAAACACCTCTTTTATCTCTCTACATTTTACTCTAATATTAAATTCCTGAAAAGATAAAACTCTTTCCTAATATATCCTTTGATAAAAAATTACCCACACCAAATTGGCGACCATGTTGGGAGGCGACGGTGCCTGAATTCCATATTCAAAACTAACGAAAGAAGCAGTAGTTCGGATATCATCAAGGCAGATGGATCCCAATCCACAAGAAGTTCCTCCGGAGGTGGAAGGGGCGAGAGAAATTAATGAGCACACTATTGTGTCTAATGTCAAACCAATTTATTAAAAAAACTCAAACAAACAATGAAAATGTTATGTTAATCTACTTCATATGTTAGATATAATAAACCTGATAACATCATTCTTTTTAGTTCCTGCCAAAAGTTTGGCCTCTAATCACTTAGAACAATAATGAATGATCAATAGTTATAATTGACGTCACCCGTAAGACATACGTAACATCCCAACTAAATCAAGTATCATTCTATCAAATAGAAATGCTTTGGAGATTGATTTAAGTAGTACTGCTGGCATATGTCTGGGATTGACAAATCGCTAGCATGTATCATAACTTTTTGGAATCAGTCATGATGGAACCCCAATAATATACAACCAATTAAACCCACAATGAGCCTATCTTTCACCATTATGAAGTTTGGATAGTATCATATGTGATTCATCCGTTCTGAGGCATCAAAGCAAAGATTGGTTTAAATACTTTTTGTAAAGAACATCCCTGAAGACTGCAAAACCATGTGCTTTAAATCTCAAATTTTTATCCAATGTTTTATCATCTAGCAAAGTCCCTCTAACTAGAAATTCTATAATCTCATGCATCTACCCTTTCTCTATATTTGTGTATAAAAAAACTATTTATATCAACCTGTATGATAAATTTCTTTAAAATAATTAAAATACAATATGCCTCCACTTAGTCAAACTTATATTTTATTATGATTTTTTTAAACATAAAACATATTCTAAGTTTCTAACCAAACCAAAAGATTCATATAAAATTATTAATCTGACGTGAAAATATTTAAATTTATTTTATATTATTGTACTAATTATTATTATTTTGACAAAATATTAATATTAGAATAATATTTTTCATATTGAATATATAAAGGCCAAAGCGAAAGTAATAAAGGGGTTGAATTTATGAGATTAGATTACTTCGTACTTTTATTTTTTCTCTCTAAAATCTATTTATCTCTCTAGAACACTTCTTCTCTTCTTTACTAAAGCAATTTTAAATAATCAAACTCACCAAATTGGCGACCTCACTGGGGACGACTGACAATCAGTGTCTTTTCTACTAGTTCGAATTTTGTTAACCTAGAAAACGATCTTAAGACTTTGCAATGAATCCTGAAAACAACCCGTTGGTTCGATCAGCAATTGAAACACTAAAAGAAGATTTACAGTGGAATGAAAATAGAGCAGAAGGATCTGTTCTGATCCAAACTCAATCTGATATAGAAATGCATATGAACCAGCTCCTTGATAAAATAAAGGCATTAAATGAGAAATACGAGCAAAGAGAACAAGAAATTGACTCGGCGAAGCTAAAGTCCGAAGTGAGACAAGTAAATAAGCGAACTGAAATTGGAAACTAATCTAATCGATCTTGCACTGATCGACAGATCAGGAATAAGCAGAATAAAGCGTGCTTCGAAGGTTCAAAAGAGCGCTATTCTTCTCGGAAATGAAAGAAATACAAGCAAAAGTGTGTCACATCAAGTGACAATGAGGTTGAGAGCTCTGCCTCAGGTTTTAGAAGGTATATGGGTTCTTCGAAAGAAGAAAAAAAATATCCCCAAAAATATAAGAAGGAACACAGATCTAGGAGGGACTAAATTCCTCGTTGTTTGAGGGAATCTAATTGGTGTGAGAGGAACGCATCGAATCAGTGCACGGAGACTGATCGGAATTTGTATGCAGTCATGGGAGTTGAAGATAAGTACGTGCATGGTGTCGACTGGAGGAACTCTTCATTGACAAGTGAAATTAGATTTATTACGCTTCTGAAGCGTTTTGATATTACCAAGGTTGAAAAGTTCGATGGGATACAGGATCCATGCGATCACATCAAACAATTCAAAAAATACATGATGAACTTCGAAGACGACGACATGTTAGTGTGTCGTGCCTTTTTTACAAACTTTTATAGGAACATCTTTGAAGTGGTACAATCGGATTCTGAGGGGATCTATTTCGAATTTTATGGATTTTATACTGTTTTTCTAAGGCAGTTTGTTGGTAGCAAAGAGATGAGGGAAAATGGTGATACAACTATCCAATTTAAGCAGGTAGTTGGAGAAAAATTGAAGGAGGACACAAAATGATTTGTTTTGACGAAGGCAAGTTTGGATAATTATGAAGAAGGATTGGCGATGGCAGCTTTTCGCCAAGGGTTACTGTAAGGGGAACTCGCTAATAAGACAAAAAAAAGGAGAGCTTTAACATTTGGAGCATTAATAACTCATGTTGAAGTTTAGATTAAAATCGAAGAATTAACCAGGGTCCAAGGCAGACCGGTTAATGTTCCAAAAAATTCAGTTCAGGTGGCCCATAATCAAGGGCAATCTTCAAATGTTAATCAGCAGGCGCGTCCGATGAATAATAATTTTCATCCTCGAACCGGGAGATATTCAAATCAAGCCCCATCTTACAACTATAATAGGTCGAGGCCAAATCAATAGATAAGGCTATAGTATTATGCAGACTTAACTGAGAGCGTGGCCGCAATTTTTGAAAACAATAAAAGTTTCTAGAATTTCAGGAAGCCAACTCTAATTAATATGCCAAGGGAGGAATGTAACAACGAATTCTGCAGATATCACAATGATATTGGTCATGATACCAATGATTTCATTTTTTTGAAGAAATAGGTTCAAATTCTGATTGAAAATGGAAAGCTTTTGACTTATGTGAAGTCACAGGGAAACGCATCAGAAACTCCAACATCGAATTCAAAGTCGGCCAACCAAAATGCACACGCTGGGAATTTGATGATTTTAGATTCAAAGGCTGATGAGTTTGATGTTGCTTCAGAATACTTGCATAAGGATCCAGATAGGTTGATTCTGATGGCTGTTGAAGATCCAGTAAAGAAAGGACATGTTCGAAGTCTTTGTGAGTTTTTTTAGTCATTGACCATCTTCAGAGGTGACTCAATGGCTGTTAATAGTGATAGTTCAAGGAAGAGACATATTGTCAATTTGACAACTCAGATTGAAGAGAGAATATCCACGCATTTGTATGGAAAAAATGACATTTCTTTTATTTTGTTCGATGAGGGCAATTTGTGAGGTACTGCGGGACTGCATGAGGATGCAGTAGTTATTAGGGCAGAAGTTTCTAGTGTTGAAATCAAACGCGTGCTCATAGACACCAAGAATTCTGCGAATGTCATTTTCAAAGAAACATATGACAAGATGCGCAATCCTCCTCGAATTTCTCAATCCAAGCGCACGATCATTGGATTCACTGCTATGACAACACGAATTATTGTAGAATTCGAGGGGGAAGTGAGTTTAGGGAAGGGACCCTTCAAAAAGAAATTTCAAGTGCTCTTTATGGTACTAGACTGTCCCATAAGTTACAATGTTATTTTGGAAGGTCTTGGCTACCTAGAATGTATGGGGCTGTGTCGACAATGCACCAGTGTTTAAAATACGTGGTCATTGATCGTGTGGGAGTCGTTCGGATTGACCAGAAAGTTGCAAGAGAATGTTATGCCACTGCACTTCGGATTCGAGGATCCAGCAGTGAAGATATGATGAAAGAATAACAGTCAGAGGGGTTAACCTAGGATTTTAATGAAAAGGTTGACGATCTGAGGGAAACCCTGGGGCCTTTAAGAGTAAGTGAAGAAATTGAGGAGTACACTTTTTCTGAGGGAAAAGCACTTCGGAGAGGAACCTTACTGACCTCAGTTATACATCAACGATTGTTAGAATTTTTGTCTTATAATTTGGACGCTTTCGCTTGGAAAACGTAGGATGTGATAAGTGTGCCGATCGAAGTAATCTGCCATAGTTTGTTTGTTAACTCAAAGGTGAAGCCGGTAATTCAAAAAATAAGGGAATTTTCATCAGAAAAACATAAGCAATTATTTCCAAAGTGGATCGTTTATCCCGGGTCAGACATATAAGGGAGTCTCAGTGCGAATCCAGTTGTGGTCAAGAAGAAGAACGGAAAGTGAAGAATGTGTGTGGATTTTACAGACTTAAATCGAGCTTGTCCTAAATACCCAAATTATTGCTCCTCGGATAGATCAGTTGATTGAGTCTATTTTGAGAAACAAAATATTAACTTTCATGGCTTCTTTTACATGATATAACTAAATCCAAATGGATCTGAAGGATCAAGAATGCACTACTTTCATTACTGATAGGGGTTTGCATTGTTATAAGGTTATGCCTTTTGGATTGAAAAACACAGGAGTTACTTATCAAAGGTTAATGAATAGAGCATTTTCCACTCAGATCAGAAGAAACATGGAGGTGTATATTGATGATATGATGAAAATAAATTGGTGGGCGATGCACATCTGAAGGATTTAGAGAAGACAATCTTGAATCTAAGAGTAATCATGCTAAACCTTAATCCTAAAAAATGTACTTTCGGAGTTCGATCTGGGAAGTTCTTGGGTTATGTTATCAGCAAAAGAGGTATATAATCTGATCCAGAATAGTTGAAAGCTGTAATTGCAATTAATTTACCTCGAACAGTTAAAGAAGTGCAAGTTTTGACAGGAAGGTTAGCAACACTTATAAATTTATTTTTAGATTTTCTGACAAATGTTTTCCTTTATTTTGAGTGTTGTGATGGCCAAAATGATTTGAGTGAACTTCAGATTGTGAAGCAGTGTTTACAAGCACTAAAAACTTATTATCATCACCCGAAATTTTATCAAAGCCTCGAAGTTGAGAGAAGCTCATTTTGTACATTGCGGTATCAGATTTTGCAGTAAGTGTAGTATTAATCAATGAATATTAATGAATTCCGAAATCGGTAACTATGTCAGCAAAAGTTTGGTGGCAGCAAAAATAGATATTTGAAGCTTGAGAAAATTAGCATTATCGTTGGTGGTGGCTGCTAGAAAGATGCGCCCTTATTTCCAAGCTCATACCATTGAAGTTCGAACTTCATTTCCCTTGAAAAATGTTTTGCAACATCCTCATATTTCAGGGTGAATGACCAAGTGGTCAATAAAGTTGGTAGATTATGATATCTTATTTACACCTCGAACTACAATTAAAGCTCAAACTTTGGCAGGTTTTCTTG
>JAUPFV010000354.1:20000-22500 GCA_036936605.1 Limnanthes douglasii subsp. nivea | reverse complement strand
TAAAAAATACCGAAACTTTACCATCTCACGGATATCGGAAAATATTGTGGAATAAAAAAAATCACATGATTCGGACATCCGAAGCCAAAGGTACGGACTTGCAAAGGTTTGGAGCTACGGTTTTAAAAAAAACCGATATAACCCGGATTTATAGGAACAAACCAAAAGGTAATAATTTACCGAAACTTCACCATCGCTTAGATACCGAAAAATAATGCGGAATGAAAAAATAATTCGGAAAATTCCGACATCCTAACCCAAAGTTACGGACTTGCAGGTGTGATGGCAAAAAAATCATGAGTTATAAAATAAAGTCCTATTTTTCGGCGTTGGTTAAAAAATACCGAAACTTTACCATATCGTTGTTTCTACCACGCGGTAAACTCTACCAAGCTCCACGAATTTACTTCGAAAGGAGGGACAAAAAATAATTAAAGAAAAAAAAGCGACCAGCGAGGTTCGAACCCACACCGTTGGGATATAAAAAGTCACTACGTCACTAACCGCTACACCAAACCTACATTGACGATAAAGCTCGTATCCACTAGTATACAAACATACGGTAAGACTTCCTTAAATTGGGGCTTTCCGAAATTGATTCGATATTCGGATAGTGTCGGCCATAAAATATGAAGCTATGCGGTGAAATCGGAATTCAAATCGAAAAATCGAGCCAATATTAGGGTTTCTATTTCCTAAAATCCCTAAATAATTCTAAAAATCTAAAATTAACATGCAAAACGGCGTTTTTTTGGGTCCACACTTCGGTTAATCACCGTAGGTAATTAACCAGCGCGTAGATCTCGAAAAACTGCATGGAATCCATATATAGAAATCCGCATTCGGACAACCGATAAATCCATACAAGATATTGGAACCGAGCCATTGTTGGCCGGTTTTTTGCTGGCCAGCAATGTGGCGCAAGTGGCCGGCCAATGTGGCGCCATTGGCCAGCATTGTGGCGCCATTGGCCGGTATTGTTGCACCAGTGACCGGCCAATGTGGCACCAGTGGCCGGCCAGTGTGGCACCACTGTGGCCAGCAATGTGGCGCCAGTGGCCGGCCACTTCGGCCAGCAATGTGGCGCCAGTGGCCAGCAATGTGGCGCCAGTGGCCAGCATTGTGGCGCCAGAGCCAGCATTTGAGGCGCCAGTGGCCAGTGCTGTGGCACCAGTGGCCAGCAATGTGGCGCCAGTGGCCAGCATTGCGGCGCCAGAGCCAGCATTTGAGGCGCCAGTGGCCGGCCAATGTGGTGCAAGTGGCCCGCATTGTGGCGCCAGTGGCAGGCCACACTGGGCTGTGTGGTGCCAGCAGCGCCCCAAATTGGGCCAAAGCATATAAAAAATGTGATATCTTTTTTTCTACTCGTGCAAAACTCAAAATACTTTCCATCATACAATCCTTATAACATGTAGGATTTTTAAGAGTCGAGTTTGTAATTTTTAAACCAAAAGTAAATTTGTTATGATTTTTCTAACGTTTTTCGTTAAAAAAATATATATAAAATACTTATGGTTTGAATTTTTAGTTCAAACTTTGTGAACACTTGTTTTTATCCATTGTTAACATAACTGCAAAGTTTCATAACCAAATTCCTTCGGATTCCCCACTTTTGAAGGTAGGGTGATGGTTCAAACATAAAAGCACTACCTAGTGTTTTAGCTAAAACAGCCTATTAAGCTACTTAGGGGGGGTGAGCCAACTGGTGAAAGTTGGAGTTGCCCCAAAGGTGCTTGTTTTAGCCGGCAAGCACCGAATGTCGCACATACTAGTGCGGCATTGGTAGCCTTTGTAGCCTTTTAAGCACAAATTGTCCGAGGTGGGAAGTAAAAGACCAAAATACCCCTCTTACGGCTAAAGGACAATTTGTGCTTAACGAGTGAGGAAGCGGGCGGATTCCTCCCGATGCGAAGGTGGGGATTAGTAGGAACTCGTTTTTGTGGTGGATGTGTTGCGGTTTTGGCCTTCCATAGGAAAAGACCAAAATACCCCTACGACAAAAAGTAAGAGGTAGTCTATGGTTTTGCGTTGTTGCATTCCACAGACCCTCTTATGATTCCTAGTAGTCCTAGTTGGCCCTACTTTTCACCGAAGAGGGTAGGGCAGTCGGTCATAGAGAGGGGTTGGAGCTATTGGTTATTACGATTCCAAATCATTTTAATCAGCAGCAATGGTGGGATTTGCCTTTAGACGATGGTTGTTTGCGGGCGTTGGAAGGGGTACGTAGCATAAATTTTTGGGACGGATCGGAGATGCTGTCGCTATAAGTCTCTAAACATCGAATGACGGGACGCGGAGACGTGATTCTGGAGGTGTTTAGAGCCGGTCCTTCGGAGATCTACGGCATGATTTTTGCTACTGCCAACTGAAATTCCCACAAACATACTTGATAACAGGTGTATCCTATTGTTGTGAATGATTCGTGATGCGGGATTGTGAAGTACGCCGTAGTTGCGCCTCGTATGGATGATCGGCTTCTATTCGGTAGGGAAAGGCAAGG
>JAUPFV010000353.1:0-63921 GCA_036936605.1 Limnanthes douglasii subsp. nivea | reverse complement strand
GGGCAAAATGAATTAAGGTTTGGTTAGACCAATTTATAGTTAGTGAGAATATAGTTCGCTTAGTTATCGATTGGGCCAGTGGTTTCATCTTCAACATAATCATTAGCCCAACTAATATCTATATTTATATACTTTCACGAGACTTAAATCTAAAATTTTGCTATAGTAAAACTTCGATAAGTTTAAACACAAGGAATACATAATATCATATATTATGGTAAATACCACGAATAATTTATCATATTTTCTTACCAAACTGCCTTTGTAAATGTTGAAAAAACCGACCATATCAGTTTTCTTCTTAAAAAAATTATCTTTACTCTAAAGATTTTACCTATTAGACGTGACATGAAAAAATTTCGTATTTAACTCTCGTACCTCCGCTCAATTTGTTTTATTAAAACTTTTAACGGTATTTTGCAAGTTTTAGTTCATCCGACTATATGAGCAATAATTTCTAGACAGCTTTATAAAAAATTGTACTTGGATATATTTTTGTGTTTTTTCTTATAAAACTAGTCAATGCGAGTATACTTTTATTAATAAGAAATAAAATTACAAATGATAGAGAGGAGTATACCAAAGCTTCACTAAAAAACATCCAAATAATAAATCGTACATGAAGTTTCAATGTTTTCAACATACCCACCTGCAGGAGACTTAAAATAACAAGTCATTATAATTGCTTGCAGACACAATCGCATAGACTCCATGAAATAGAAATAGTTGGGCAGAATAACCCAATAATACTTGGTGTCGAAGAAACGATAAATATATAAATTGGCGATATAACAATCCTAAAAGCAAAAATAAATCAAAAGTCAATCTGATCATCGGCATCGCATGAACCGAAATGTAGAGCACCAAGTTTCAAAATCATCTTCTTTACTCAATATAAAATCAAATTAGAACATGTTAAAAACCAATATAATCTGTAAATTAAATCAAATATGATAAAAAAAAAGAATGTTATCCATTTTGAAAAGATGTCAAACCCACGAATATTTCCTTATAAGGGCTCTTAGCTCAACACCATCAATAGCAAAAATGATATTATCCTCAGTGCCTCAATGTTCCCATTTAGCCAACCTATCAGCAACATTATTGGCTCTCCACCAACATGTTCAAATTTAACCTCAAAACTAAGATCAATAATATCAAATAATTCAGTTTTTAGAACCCAAGTTTACTACTTCCGCAACTATTCTACTTGCAAAGTATTGAAAAACTCCACTAAAACCTCATAATGATCCGTTGTTTATCAAGTAATACCTAATTTTTTTATGTTCTACTTTACGTCATTATGTTTTTCTTAATACAAAAGCTATTTGAGAAGCCATGACAAACTTTTGCTGAATAAAAAAAAATACAACTGCACTTCATGTAGTTGCCTTGTATTACGTTTATGTTAGAGTCCAAAAGCACGGTCTCCAAATATAAACAATTTGTCTTACCAAAAGTGGCATATCTTGTTTTTTGTCGTTATGAAAGTCTTTTAGAAGCCAAGTTACGTTTGCGATCCTCATCCATTCGGTTCTGAAATCATCAATACATTTTAAATATAATAAAATTAATTAATGTAAACAAAAATCATAACAAGTTATTTTAAATACAAAAGAGTTCATTTAATATCTCTTGAAACCAAACGATAAAATTATGCTCGGAGCAGATCAAGAATACAATTACTCAAAATCTTATAAAATTTGAAAGTATTATGTCGTTAAACCAATAATGGGAACAATATTTTTCTACACAACCTTACGGCTTTCTTTTTTAATACTTAGAGATATGTTTTGTGTTTTTATTTATAAAACTACTCAATGCGACTATATGTATATTATTAAAAAATAAAATTACAAATCATAGAGAGGACTAGACCAAAGCCTCTCAAAAACAAGATACAAATAAACAATCGTACATGACCTTTCAATATTTTAAGCATACACACCTGCAAGAGACTTAATATAACAAGTCAATATAATTACTTGCAGACACAATCACATAGACTCCATGAAATGTAGAAAATAGTTAGAAGAATAACCTAATAATACTTGGAGCCTAAGAAACGATAAATATATAAGTTAGGGAAATAATAACCCTAAAAGAAACATTAAATTAAAGTGAACATAAATCAAGTTTTATGCTCCACAAATGATTGAAAGAAATGAAAGTGAATCCGATCATCTGCATCGAATTAGCCAAAATGTTCAACAACGAGTTTCAAAAGGGTCTTCTTTACTCAAGATAACACATGGGAACATGTGAAAGACCTATAACATGCATATCGAATCAAGTATGATAACAAAGAATGTTACAAAAAGATTCAAAATCTCACAAATCCTTCCATATACGGGATTTTAGCTCAACGTCATCAATAGAAACAATGATGTTATCCTCAAAGAATCTATGTCCCCATTTAGCCAGTCATTCAGCAACTTCATTTCCTCTCCACCAACGTGTCCAAACTGTACCTCAAAAGTAAGATCACGAATTTCAAAAAATTCATTATATAGAGCCCAAATTTATTAATTTCGCAACTTTACTATTTGTGACGTATTCAAAAACTCTACTAAAACTTCAAAAAGATCCATTGTTTATTGAGTAAATCTTAAAAAAATTCATGTTCTCCTTTCCTTCATAATGCTTTCTTGATACAAAAGTCATCATAAGAATCCGTGATAAACTATTTCGTTATAAAAGAAATATGGAACCCCACTTAATGTACATGTCTTGTATTATGCTCGCTAATAAAAAAGTGCGATTTTTAAATATATACAATGTGTCTTAAAAAATTGGCAAACGACATTGCTTTTTTATAGCTTGTTTGTTATTGTTACGAAAGTTATTTGGAAGCCAGATTGCGCTTTATATAGTATTCATCATTTGATTATCACATATTCTCTTCTAAACCCATGAATATATTTTGTTAAAAAAAATCTATTGAATGTAAAAAAGAATTCATAAATAAATAGTATTCCACTTAAGATCTCATAAACCATACCATAAAATTGTGTTGGAAGAATATCAAGAATACAATAACTCAAAATCTAGTGCAATTTAAAAGTACTCGATCCATATTCCAATAAACGGATAGTTTAAATTGATCGAATGTTGAAAAGTATTTATGCATACTTCCTTTTTTAACAAAGGAAAACTATATTTTTTGTTAATACGTGAGAATGGTTTATGAATACGACTAAGGTCGCTGATTTCAAAAATATATGATGTTCATACGTTCCAATCAGTTAAGACTTAAAATTTAAAAGAAATAAGATATACGCATACTCTAAGTATACTAAATGAATCCATGCCTTTCATATTTTAAATTGATACGCATTGATAAGATCTCACGATGTGCCTATTTAGGTGGTATTTATTTTTTCAAACTCAAACTCTCTCGCAACCAAGAATTCATCCATGGTATTAGAAAAGAAAACATGTATAGTTAGTATTGATGAGGATTGAATTGATTCAACCCACGAACTAAACTGGTGGAATATTGAACCAATATCTAGTTTATAATATAGACCCAACAAATGTATAATGTCAAGGGTCTTTTGTGTAATAAAGAATAATTTAGGTTTATTTAGCAAGTTAGCTGAGGGATTAGCCTCAAATGGAAAAAATATTTAGGTCCAATGGCCTAAACGCCCAATAGGCCCAATAGGCCCAAAACACCTACATATCCTACTTGCTATATAAACCGTTTATCTTGACTATTCGAATGATTTGATTGCATTAAATATGTGTTGCCTTCAAATGTCTTGATTGCTTTGAATTCGTATTTCTTTCCAATAGTCTGGTTGCATTCAATTCGAATTGTCTTCGAAAGGTTTTGTTGCATTGAATTCGCGTTGTCCTTCGAATGACTTGATTGCTAAATTCGCATTGCCTTCGAATGGTATGGTTGCATTAAATCAGTGTTGCCTTCGATTGGTTTGATTGAATTGAATTCGTTTTGCCTTCAAATATCTGAATATGGTCTATAAATTAGTTGGTACTACACGATCTAAATATTATCAATCATCGATTTCAAAAATAGATGATATTTTAAATTGATCGATAGGACAATATCAACGAATGTCAGCTAACATGATAACCTAAAGCAAATTAAACTCAAACTATCCCACTGTTATAAATCAACATATTTAGTTAGCTCTTCCAAATTGAATAGAAAACCAGATTATAATCGTTTTGTTTCATAACATCGACCTAAGAATATCTTTGTGAGATTATCTAACCATACCTTATTTTAGAAACCTAGATGAGTTTGGTTCTTTAATTTTTTTTTTATCTAGTTTGGTTTTCCATTGTCATTAAAACCTAGATGAGTTTGGTTCTTTAAATTTTTTTATCTAGTTTGGTTTTCAATTGTGATTAAAACCTAGATGAATTTGATTCTTTAAATGTTTAAAAAACACTGCATCATCCACACATGCATGGGAATGGATAGAAAAACATGGTTAGTGTGTGATTTTGGATGTTGAGGGGTTACTTTAATAGTAATGTAGCCAGACTTAATACGCTTAAAATGCAAAGTTGGTGACAGTAACAACTATTTCCATCATCACATCTTTCATCTCACAACAAAATAAAAAGAGCATTGATCATAACAATATTTTGTCTTTATAAAACTCTTAGGAGAGAATGCAATTGTATTAATAAGGCAAAAAGTTTTAAACCTAGCGCTCATCTGATTCTTCATGTTTTTTGTTAGGGTTAAGATGGATGCTATACATAATTTATGGGCAGTGGCGGATTTACTATGGGGCTAGGGGGGGCGCGAGCCCCCCTAGCCTCAAAGACGATTAGTATTGGAGAAATTTTTATTTTCGGAATTTTTAAAGAAGTCATGTTTAAAATGTTTGATCAATGGTCAAACGGTGTCGGTTTTGGCTGAAATTTGGACAGCATGTTTGGGACATATAAAGCTTCAATATGTCCGGTTGGATTGTTATTTGATGCTACGGTTCGGGAGAAATTATTTTGGAATAGTGGAGTAGTTTTTGTAATATTATTCATTTTTGTTACTTTTTTTTGTTAGTTTATTATGTTTAAAATTGTTGGTGGATTGTAGATATTTATTATATTAAATTGGATATACTTTTACCTTCAACTTATCATAATAGTAGAAGTGTTTTTGGCGGAATCTTCATAAGTCTCATGGTCTTTTACTCTTCACAACGAAGTGGTCTTTTCATATAAATGTTTTGGTTGTTGATTTATTTTACCGTTGATTATTTTTCAGTGATTAGGTTTGTGGTTTTATTTTGTTAATAAATCGGTTGTTTTATTATTTGGTTGGTTGTTTTGAAGTTAATCTCGCGTGTGGTTGATATACTATTATTTGGGTCTAATAGTTGGTATTAGAGCTCCATACCTAGACGAAAATGGATACAAATGAAATTCCTTGGATGTCGAATATGATGAACCATCAGTCATGCTCATCAAATAGAGTGACATTATTAGAGTGTATAAAGATAGTGTGACTTGATTAATTGAAGTGACGCTAAGGAATTTCTAAGATGCTCTAATAAGAGTGAACAAATATATCCATTGTAAAACTTTATGACTTAGATATGAATCATCAAACAACCTAATTAGAGTGAGCATTAGGTAAGTCAACTGAGGGGAGGTAAGTGGTCGAATTTGTTATGTGCGACCAAATTTCCATATCGGATAGGTATGAGAAGGATCAATGAAAAATAAGTAAGAACATATTTCAACTAGTATGAAGCTTTTTGATTTTATACATAAATGTTATAACTCGTACTAACTCATATATAAACTTGAGATTATTTAGACATATGCCCCATAAATCAAATGTATAATTTTTTATATATATTTAATTTCAATAAATATTCATGATTTTCTTAATCAATAAAAATGTCATGATTAATTTTTTTAATATTTCCTAACAAACTATTAAAAAATCAATTAAAAGTACGATGTGAATGAAAAAAAAAAAAACATGTCTAGTTTATGTAATACTTCAGCCCCTCCAAACCTGGATTTCTGGTTCCGCCACTGTTTATGGGTACCTGTTTTAACTGTGATAGCATGCCCTATTTGACAAAACATTCCAAGACCACTTTACCCAATGTGTATGCACTCATTGTAAGTAGTTGACCTAGAAAACAAAAGGATTGATTCCGACCTGCCGGATTCGAACCAGCGACCTAAGGATTTTCTGTTAGGATCAACTTACTACAGTCCTCCGCTCTACCAACTGAGCTAAGGTCGGTTTCTTTGGTTGCATTAATCGAGTTCTGCTTTTGAGCTGTGATGAAAAAACTATTTTCAAAACATTTTTACACAACTCAAACATAGCACCTTTAGATGCTTTAGTGAATTAGAACAGCCTGAACAATTGATTCTTCATGCCTAAAACAGTATTTGTTTGCAATGAAATTGGCACAGCGAACTGGAATCAGTACTTAAAAAGGCTATTCCTCTTGCAACAGAATGTAAATAGCATTGAACATTTCGTATAAAACAAGCTTCAAGCTAAGAATAATGACACGGGACCATCAGGTTGTAGATTGCGTTGCTGATTGGTAACACGACAAATAGTTTGATTATGTCAGTTCGTTTTAATAGCTGAATCAAGTAGTTGCAATGTCTAAATTCCTGCACATATCCATTAAGTCAGAGTTAACTCTTTATCATAAATATTTTATACTCCAATCCAAGAAAAAACAAATGCGTTCTTCCAATAAAAATAGTCTGAAGGAATGGAGATCTACAATGCCAACTTGATGCAGCCTCATAATGGTGAGGTCATTAAAAAAATAAAACAAGTCATGTGGTTCCTAAGAGATAATCAATTAATTAATGATTTCAAACATCATGTAGTTTAGTTGAAGGATTTAAAAATCCGAAATGTTGAAAGTATGCATCCCTAAATCAACGACGGAATAGTGTATGTGTTCTGGTTTTGGAGTTGAATATAGAGGTCAAACTCCCATGTTTAAAGTATTCAGGCAAGCTTCCTTTTTTACTAAAGGAAAACTGTAATTTCCGTAAACACATAGACTTAGGTCACAGTGACACAATCGAGATATTAAAATAGCTGGTTTCAATGGAAAAATACTTAAATTAGAAAAAAAAATAATGGCTTAATTTTAAATGTAGTTGAACGATTCTATACTAATTATATTTTAAATTTATGCCTATCCACTAAATTACCCCCAACGATTTCGTATACCTATGTGGTATTTTTTTAAATCAAACTATCTCATGATCAAGAGTTCATGCTTGGGGTTATAAAACGTATTTAGTCAGCATTTTAAATAGAAAAAATAAAATATTAAATTTGATCGATTCGTTTTTTACAAAACATTGATTTATAAAATTTATGGTACACGGTCTTCTAATAACATAATAGAGTTCGGCTTTTTAATATTTTTTATCCGCTTCAGTTTTACATTATAAGTAATTTGAAAGACGTGATTTCGGTTCGTCTAGATTATCTTAATTATTAAATTATTATTATCTCTGATCAATACTAATTGATGAAATATGATAAAAATAACTTTAAATTATAAGATGAACTTACTTTTGGATAAAACTTTGTGTGTTGTATATGATAAACACTATACTCATTTTTTCGTAAAATATATTACTACATTTTGGTTTAAAAAAATTATACAACACAACTATTTAGGTTAATAAACATACATGCTCATTGGGTAGAACAATCTTTGTCGATCTTGAGATTTATATATGAGTAATCTAAGGGAAATATGCTAATTTCCTGTCAAATCAGATCAAAAGAAAAAAAAGAAAAGGAAAGCACAAAAACAAAAGTGAAATCAAAGACATAATTGTTAACGGAGTTCAGCAAATTATGCCTACGTCTCCGGACCTGCTGCAGATCGATTTTATTAGGAAGAATACAGTGACTGCCGTTTTTTTGGTGAATACACAAAACCCTAACACTAGGTTTTATAGAGACTGTAACACTTAAAGAAGGGAAAAATATTACAGTCCTTAATGTGTAATTTATAACCCCCTAAAATTACACTGTCTTTTCAATTCACTCCAGTTCTCTTTAATGTGCCTACCACTTGCCTCATCTCCACTGTTTTCACATTCTACTTGAAGGTTATGATATATCTTACTCAAGTGATGGCAAGCACTGGCTTCATTGGAAATGCAGATAAGTTCAGAAAAACTTAACAATATCCCACTTGAAGACTGGTTTCAACCTGTCTTCACACCTTGATCTATGCAGCAGATCTTTCTGGTCTTATTACTCTTGTAGACCAACTGAAGCTGAACACAACTTCAGTTTTTCAATGGCTACTGTCTTTGTCAACATATCAGCTGGATTCTTGCTTCCTTGGATCTTTTCCAGTATTAGCACCTCATCTTCCAATAAAGATCTAATGAAATGATAACGAAGACTGATGTGCTTGGTTCTTGAATGAAATGTTGAATTCTTCGCCAATTGAATTGCACTTTGACTATCACTATGCAGAACGTTGTTCTTCTGTTTGAATCCCAACTCGGTCAACAAACCTTGAAGCCATATCATCTCTTTACTGGCTTCGGTCACTGCTACATACTCAGCCTCTGTAGTTGATAAAGTGACAATTTTTTGTAATTTTGACATCCAACTAACAGCTGTAGTTCCAACAGTAAATATATAACCGGTAGTGCTTTTCCGGTGATCAACTTCACCTCCAAAATCTGCATCTACATAGCCTTGTACCTTTAACTCACCCTTACCAAAGTACAAACACTTTTCCATGGTACCTAGTAGGTACCTCAAAATCCATTTGACAGCTTCCCAATGAATTTTCCCTGGGTTTGACATAAACCTACTCACAACTCCCACTGCATAACTAATGTCTGGTCTTGTACAGACCATTGCATACATCAAACTTCCAATAGCTGAGGCGTAAGGAACCTTAGCCATGAAGTCTTTTTCTTCATCTGTCTTAGGGGATTGATCCTTGGATAAACGAAAGTGACCTGCCAATGGTGTACTAACTGGCTTTGCATCACACATGTTAAATCTCTTCAAAACGCGATCGATGTACTCTGACTGAGATAACTGCAGAACTTTTCTATGCTTATCTCTTATGATTTGCATTCCAAGAATCTTCTTCGCCGGACCCAAGTCCTTCATGTCAAATTCTTTTGACAATTGTAGCTTCAATCTTCTAATATCATCCATATCTGAACCTGCTACTAACATATCATCAACATAAAGTAGCAAAATGATATAACTGGACTTACATCTTTTAAAATAGCAACAATGGTCCGCATTACACTTCTGAAAACTCTCTTTGTGCATAAAACCGTCAAATTTCTTGTACCACTGTCTTGGAGCTTGTTTTAAACCATACAAACTTTTCTTAAGTCTGCATACCATGTTTTCTTTCCCTTCTTTTAAGAAACCTTCTGGTTGATACATGTATATCTCCTCATCCAAATCCCCGTGAAGAAATGCAGTCTTCACATCTAACTGTTCAAGATAAAGGTCTTCAATGGCAACAATACTCAACACTGATCTAATAGTATTGAGCTTCACAACTGGAGCAAAAATATTGGTGTAATCAATTCCTTCCTTTTGCTGGAACCCTTTGACAACTAGTCGTGCTTTGTATCTCTTAGAGCCATCATGCTCATCTTTCACCCGATACACCCATTTGTTATGAAGTGCCTTCTTACCCATTGGTAACTCAGTTAGGTCCCATGTATCATTTGAGATTAAAGACTTCATCTCATTTTTCATAGCAAACTCCCACTTACTAGCATCACTGGTCTGGCAAGCTTCATCATAGCATTCAGGTTCTCCTCCATCGGTAAGTAACAGATAGTTCAAGTATCTCATGTTGGGTACATGGGGTCGGGAAGATCTTCGCAAAACAGGAACTGCCTCGGTCGGCTGTAGGGTATCGGATTGCTGTCGATAGGTCTGTCCAACAGACTCTCCTTCTTGAGGGGTTAATCTGATCGACTCTAATTCTTGACTATCTGGGACTCCCTCGATATCTGCAAATACTGATTCATACGGCTTTGAGTCATTTGCTTCAGTTTTATGTCTGTCCTTGTACATCACTGTTTCATTGAAGATCACATCTCTGCTTCGTATCATCTTCTTGTTCTCCTCATCCCAAACACTATAACCGAACTCATCTTCGCCATATCCGATCTAGAAACATTTTTTCGATTTCGGATCAAGCTTGTTCCTGCCTTGGTCACTTATATGAACATATGCTGTACAACCAAAAACTCTTAGATGTGATAATTTTATATCCTTACCACTCCATACCTCCTCGGGTATTCGATGTTCTAAGGGAACCGACGGGCCTCGGTTAACCAGGTAAGCCGATGTATTGATTGCTTCTGCCCAGAACTGCTTCGGTAAACCAGACTGTATTCGAATGCTTCTGGCTCTTTCTGTCAACGTTCTGTTCATACGTTCGGCAATACCATTGTGTTGAGGCGTACCTGGAACGGTTCTCTCCATCATGATACCATGCTCATAGCAAAAGTTCTTGAATTTGGTGTCCTCATATTCACCACCATTATCAGTTCTCAGCTTTTTAATCTTCAGACCTGCCTCATTCTCAACCATAGATTTCCATCTCCTAAAAACATCAAACACTTCAGATTTATGCTTCAGAAAATAAACCCATACCTTTCGAGAATGATCATCGATAAATGTCACAAAATAGTGTTTCTCTCCTATAGATGAAACAGTTGTTGGCCCCCAAACGTCAGAGTGAACAAGCTCCAGCTTTTCTTTCTTTGGGGTTCTACCACTCGTCTGAAAACTGACCCTTTTTTGTTTTCCAAGTATGCAATCTTCACACATGTCTATATCGACTGACTTCAGACCTGGAAGCTTCCCATTTGAGTACATAATTTTCATACCCTTCACACTCATATGGCCAAGCCTCTGGTGCCAAACATTTGGATTTTCGTTTCCTGCTGCTATTGTAATTAAACAGCTCGTCTCTGATGTCTTGTAAAGAGTACCACTCTTCTTTCCGCGAGCAATCGTCATTGCTCCCTTTGAAATTTTCCAATTGTCACCATAGAAGATCGTACTATAGCCTTCGCTAGCCAACTGCCCTACTGAGATTAAGTTCTTTCTCAGACTGGGGATATGTCTGACATCTTTCAGTTCCCATACAGACCCATTCAACTTAATCTTCACAGTACCTTTACCAATAATATCACAAGGTTGATCATCACCAAGATATACTTTTCCAAGGTTACCAGGTACATACCTCTCGAAGAATTCTTTCTTCGAAGTCGCGTGAAACGATGCTCCGGAGTCTAATACCCAAGACTCTTCCCTGCTTTCTAAGGAGCATATTAACGCATCGTCTCCTTCTGAAGTGATATTTGCCTCTGTCTTCTTCTCTTGTTCCTTTGGTTCTCTCTTGCACTGAAATTTAAGGTGCCCGGTCTTCCCACAATTCCAACACTCCATGTTTCTCAACCCCTGGGAATTTTTAGGATTCCTAGACTTGGACCTCCAGTCTCTTGATTTGCCTCGGTAGTTCGATTTACCACGTCCATATACTCTGGTTGAATTTCTTCCTCTTGATTCTGTCTGTAAGACTGAGGAGATTGATGACTCACCTGATTCTCTCCTTCGAATCTCTTCACTGAGAACTAGGTCACGAACATCATCAAATTTCAACTTATTGCTTCCTGATGAGCTACTCACCGCAGTGACAGTAGCATTCCAACTATCTGGTAGTGAAGACAACAGTATCAATGCTCGTATTTCTTCATCAAAATCAATTTCAACTGAACTCAACTGGCTTGTGATTGTATTAAGTTCATTGAGGTGTTGAGCTACCGAAGCGCCTTCCATCATTCGCAAATTGAATAAACGCCTCATCAAGTGAACTTTGTTAGACGCTGATGGCTTCTCATACATACTGGAGAGAGCCTTCATAAGACCCGCCGTGGTTGTTTCCTTTATGATGTTAAAGGCAACGTTGCGGGATAGCGTCAATCGGATGACTCCAAGAGCTTGTCTATCAAGAAGGGTCCAATCTTCATCTTTCATACCTTCTGGTTTCTTTTCTGAAAGGGGTTGATAAAGTTTTTTCTGGTACAGATAATCTTCAATCTGCATCTTCCAGAACCCAAAATCTACACCATCGAATTTTTCGAGTCTCACCTTTCCTTCGTCTGTAGCCATTGCTCCCACTCAAATCTGATTTCCTTTGGATCGCTACCACCCTGGCTCTGATACTAGTTCTAAGGGAAATATGCTAATTTCCTGTCAAATCAGATCAAAAGCAAAAAAAGAAAAGGAAAGCACAAAAACAAAAGTGAAATCAAAGACACAATTGTTAACGGAGTTCAGCAAATTATGCCTACGTCTCCGGACCTGCTGCAGATCGATTTTATTAGGAAGAATTCAGTGACTGCCGTTTTTTTGGTGAATACACAAAACCCTAACACTAGGTTTTATAGAGACTGTAACACTTAAAGAAGGGAAAAATATTACAGTCCTTAATGTGTAATTTATAACCCCCTAAAATTACACTGTCTTTTCAATTCACTCCAGTTCTCTTTAATGTGCCTACCACTTGCCTCATCTCCACTATTTTCACATTCTACTTGAAGGTTATGATATATCTTACTCAAGTGATGGCAAGCACTGGCTTCATTGGAAATGCAGATAAGTTCAGAAAAACTTAACAAGTAACCCTATATAATCAAATCGAGTAACCATATAAATAAAACATATGCTACACTTTTTATAAGATCTCTATTTTTGATACCGTTTTTTCAAAAACCATATGCCATTAAATATAGATAGAAATATTATTTCTAAATTCTTGATATTAAAAGTTTTTAAATATCGTGTAAGTCAACCAATAAATCTAATCTCCCGTTAAGAATAGTCTTCTAACTAATTACTTTACGTACATTTAGAAGAGATATCATCCTTATTTCTAGATTGTCACGAATACACAATACCAAAAATACAATATGACTTTGCATAACATTTTTCAAAACAAAAATTCCGTTTTTGTTCGCGATTAGTCTATATATTTTTACTAATCGTAAAAATAAACATTCTCACATCTTGATGCATGTTTTAAAATAAATTCATTAATTATGTAAGTAATCTCATTTAGGTTTCCATAAATAGATTGTATTATGACATCTATTTTCAAAATTTTATATCTTTGATGAACCCTTAAAACTAAGTCGTGACTCTACTACATGAATCACAATGGTTAGAAACCCTTAATCGTCATGAGATCATAACTACTCATACATACATGTGTGTGTATCTATATATAAATATAAAAATAAGAAGAGTATTATATACCTCTTTACATCTTCAAGACCTGAGAATACATGTAGCAGCCGAAGCGACTGTCTAATTTTTGGAAGCCAGTAGCGGTAATGTTCTGACACCTATGTTAGTTGCTCGCTAGAATGTTCTCAAATTATTATGAAAAATCTCCTTGATGGAGTCGTTGGAAAAAACCGACAAATAGAAGCTAAGATAGAAGATAAAAAACAACATTAGAAATGACATATTTGATTCGATATTCAGGGCAAAATGAATTAAGGTTTGGTTAGACCAATTTATAGTTAGTGAGCATATAGTTCGCTTAGTTATCGATTGGGCCAGTGGTTTCATCTTCAACATAATCATTAGCCCAACTAATATCTATATTTATATACTTTCACGAGACTTAAATCTAAAATTTTGCTATAGTAAAACTTCGATAAGTTTAAACACAAGGAATACAGAATATCATATATTATGGTAAATACCACGAATAATTTATCATATTTTCTTACCAAACTGCCTTTGTAAATGTTGATAAAACCGACCATATCAGTTTTCTTCTTAAAAAAAATTATCTTTACTCTAAAGATTTTACCTATTAGACGTGACATGAAAAAATTTCGTATTTAACTCTCGTACCTCCGCTCAATTTGTTTTATTAAAACTTTTAACGGTATTTTGCAACTTTTAGTTCATCCGACTATATGAGCAATAATTTCTAGACAGCTTTATAAAAAATTGTACTTGGATATATTTTTGTGTTTTTTCTTATAAAACTAGTCAATGCGAGTATACTTATATTAATAAGAAATAAAATTACAAATGATAGAGAGGAGTATACCAAAGCTTCACTAAAAAACATCCAAATAATAAATCGTACATGAAGTTTCAATGTTTTCAACATACCCACCTGCAGGAGACTTAAAATAACAAGTCATTATAATTGCTTGCAGACACAATCGCATAGACTCCATGAAATAGAAATAGTTGGGCAGAATAACCCAATAATACTTGGTGTCGAAGAAACGATAAATATATAATTTGGCGATATAACAATCCTAAAAGCAAAAATAAATCAAAAGTCAATCTGATCATCGGCATCGCATGAACCGAAATGTAGAGCACCAAGTTTCAAAATCATCTTCTTTACTCAATATAAAATCAAATTAGAACATGTTAAAAACCAATATAATCTGTAAATTAAATCAAATATGATAAAAAAAAAAAGAATGTTATCCATTTTGAAAAGATGCCAAACCCACGAATATTTCCTTATAAGGGCTCTTAGCTCAACACCATCAATAGCAAAAATGATATTATCCTCAGTGCCTCAATGTTCCCAGTTAGCCAACCTATCAGCAACTTTATTGGCTCTCCACCAACATGTTCAAATTTAACCTCAAAACTAAGATCAATAATATCAAATAATTCAGTTTTTAGAACCCAAGTTTACTACTTCCGCAACTATTCTACTTGCAAAGTATTGAAAAACTCCACTAAAACCTCATAATAATCCGTTGTTTATCAAGTAATACCTAATTTGTTTATGTTCTACTTTACGTCATTATGTTTTTCTTAATACAAAAGCTATTTTAGAAGCCATGACAAACTTTTGCTGAATAAAAAAAAATACAACCGCACTTCATGTAGTTGCCTTGTATTACGTTCACGTTAGAGTCCAAAAGCACGGTCTCCAAATATAAACAATTTGTCTTACCAAAAGTGGCATATCTTGTTTTTTGTCGTTATGAAAGTCTTTTAGAAGCCAAGTTACGTTTGCGATCCTCATCCATTCGGTTATGAAATCATCAATACATTTTAAATATAATAAAATTAATTAATGTAAACAAAAATCATAACAAGTTATTTTAAATACAAAAGAGTTCATTTAATATCTCTTGAAACCAAACGATAAAATTATGCTCGGAGCAGATCAAGAATATAATTACTCAAAATCTTATAAAATTTGAAAGTATTATGTCGTTAAACCAATAATGGGAACAATATTTTTCTACACAACCTTACGGCTTTCTTTTTTAATACTTAGAGATATGTTTTGTGTTTTTATTTATAAAACTACTCAATGTGACTATATGTATATTATTAAAAAATAAAATTACAAATCATAGAGAGGACTAGACCAAAGCCTCTCAAAAACAAGATACAAATAAACAATCGTACATGACCTTTCAATATTTTAAGCATACACACCTGCAAGAGACTTAATATAACAAGTCAATATAATTACTTGCAGACACAATCACATAGACTCCATGAAATGTAGAAAATAGTTAGAAGAATAACCTAATAATACTTGGAGCCTAAGAAACGATAAATATATAAGTTAGGGAAATAATAACCCTAAAAGAAACATTAAATTAAAGTGAACATAAATCAAGTTTTATGCTCCACAAATGATTGAAAAAAATGAAAGTGAATCTGATCATCTGCATCGAATTAGCCAAAATGTTCAACAACGAGTTTCAAAAGCGTCTTCTTTACTCAAGATAACACATGAGAACATGTGAAAGACCTATAACATGCATATCGAATCAAGTATGATAACAAAGAATGTTACAAAAAGATTCAAAATCTCACAAATCCTTCCATATACGGGATTTTAGCTCAACGTCATCAATAGAAACAATGATATTATCCTCAAAGAATCTATGTCCCCATTTAGCCAGTCATTCAGCAACTTCATTTCCTCTCCACCAACGTGTCCAAACTGAACCTCAAAAGTAAGATCATGAATTTCAAAAAATTCATTATATAGAGCCTAAATTTATTAATTTCGCAACTTTACTATTTGTGACGTATTCAAAAACTCTACTAAAACTTCAAAAAGATCCATTGTTTATTTAGTAAATCTTAAAAAAATGCATGTTCTCCTTTCCTTCATAATGTTTTTCTTGATACAAAAGTCATCATAAGAATCCGTGATAAACTATTTCGTTATAAAAGAAATATGGAACCCCACTTAATGTACCTGTCTTGTATTATGCTCGCTAATAAAAAAGTGCGATTTTTAAATATATACAATGTGTCTTAAAAAATTGGCAAACGACATTGCTTTTTTATAGCTTGTTTGTTATTGTTACGAAAGTTATTTGGAAGCCAGATTGCGCTTTATATAGTATTCATCATTTGATTATCACATATTCTCTTCTGAACCCATGAATATATTTTGTTAAAAAAAATCTATTGAATGTAAAAAAGAATTCATAAATAAATAGTATTCCACTTAAGATCTCATAAACCATACCATAAAATTGTGTTGGAAGAATATCAAGAATACAATAACTCAAAATCTAGTGCAATTTAAAAGTACTCGATCCATATTCCAATAAACGGATAGTTTAAATTGATCGAATGTTGAAAAGTATTTATGCATACTTCCTTTTTTAACAAAGGAAAACTATATTTTTTGTTAATACGTGAGAATGGTTTATGAATACGACTAAGGTCGCTGATTTCAAAAATATATGATGTTCATACGTTCCAATCAGTTAAGACTTAAAATTTAAAAGAAATAAGATATACGCATACTCTAAGTATACTAAATGAATCCATGCCTTTCATATTTTAAATTGATACGCATTGATTAGATCTCACGTTGTGCCTATTTAGGTGGTATTTATTTTTTCAAACTCAAACTCTCTCGCAACCAAGAATTCATCCATGGTATTAGAAAAGAAAACATGTATAGTTAGTATTGATGAGGATTGAATTGATTCAACCCACGAACTAAACTGGTGGAATATTGAACCAATATCTAGTTTATAATATAGACCCAACAAATGTATAATGTTAAGGGTCTTTTGTGTAATAAAGAATAATTTAGGTTTATTTAGCAAGTTAGCTCAGGGATTAGCCTCAAATGGAAAAAATATTTAGGTCCAATGGCCTAAACGCCCAATAGGCCCAATAGGCCCAAAACACCTACATATCCTACTTGCTATATAAACCGTTTATCTTGACTATTCGAATGATTTGATTGCATTAAATATGTGTTGCCTTCAAATGTCTTGATTTCTTTGAATTCGTATTTCTTTCCAATAGTCTGGTTGCATTCAATTCGGATTGTCTTCGAAAGGTTTTGTTGCATTGAATTCGCGTTGTCCTTCGAATGGCTTGATTGCTAAATTCGCATTGCCTTCGAATGGTTTGGTTGCATTAAATCCGTGTTGCCTTCGATTGGTTTGATTGAATTGAATTCGTTTTGCCTTCAAATATCTGAATATGGTCTATAAATTAGTTGGTACTACACGATCTAAATATTATCAATGATCGATTTCAAAAATAGATGATATTTTAAATTGATCGATAGGACAATATCAACGAATGTCAGCTAACATGATAACCTAAAGCAAATTAAACTCAAACTATCCCACTGTTATAAATCAACATATTTAGTTAGCTCTTCCAAATTGAATAGAAAACCAGATTATAATCGTTTTGTTTCATAACATCGACCTAAGAATATCTTTGTGAGATTATCTAACCATACCTTATTTTAAAAACCTAGATGAGTTTGGTTCTTTAATTTTTTTTTTATCTAGTTTGGTTTTCCATTGTCATTAAAACCTAGATGAGTTTGGTTCTTTAAATTTTTTTATCTAGTTTGGTTTTCAATTGTGATTAAAACCTAGATGAATTTGATTCTTTAAATGTTTAAAAAACACTGCATCATCCACACATGCATGGGAATGGATAGAAAAACATGGTTAGTGTGTGATTTTGGATGTTGAGGGGTTACTTTAATAGTAATGTAGCCAGACTTAATACGCTTAAAATGCAAAGTTGGTGACAGTAACAACTATTTCCATCATCACATCTTTCATCTCACAACAAAATAAAAAGAGCATTGATCATAACAATATTTTGTCTTTATAAAACTCTTAGGAGAGAATGCAATTGTATTAATAAGGCAAAAAGTTTTAAACCTAGCGCTCATCTGATCTTCATGTTTTTTGTTAGGGTTAAGATGGATGCTATACATAATTTATGGGTACCTGTTTTAACTGTGATAGCGTGCCCTATTTGACAAAACATTCCAAGACCACTTTACCCAATGTGTATGCACTCATTGTAAGTAGTTGACCTAGAAAACAAAAGGATTGATTCCGACCTGCCGGATTCGAACCAGCGACCTAAGGATTTTCTGTTAGGATCAACTTACTACAGTCCTCCGCTCTACCAACTGAGCTAAGGTCGGTTTCTTTGGTTGCATTAATCGAGTTCTGCTTTTGAGCTGTGATGAAAAAACTATTTTCAAAACATTTTTACACAACTCAAACATAGCACCTTTAGATGCTTTAGTGAATTAGAACAGCCTGAACAATTGACTCTTCATGCCTAAAACAGTATTTGTTTGCAATGAAATTGGCACAGCGAACTGGAATCAGTACTTAAAAAGGCTATTCCTCTTGCAACAGAATGTAAATAGCATTGAACATTTCGTATAAAACAAGCTTCAAGCTAAGAATAATGACACGGGACCATCAGGTTGTAGATTGCGTTGCTGATTGGTAACACGACAAATAGTTTGATTATGTCAGTTCGTTTTAATAGCTGAATCAAGTAGTTGCAATGTCTAAATTCCTGCACATATCCATTAAGTCAGAGTTAACTCTTTATCATAAATATTTTATACTCCAATCCAAGAAAAACAAATGCGTTCTTCCAATAAAAATAGTCTGAAGGAATGGAGATCTACAATGCCAACTTGATGCAGCCTCATAATGGTGAGGTCATTAAAAAAATAAAACAAGTCATGTGGTTCCTAAGAGATAATCAATTAATTAATGATTTCAAACATCATGTAGTTTAGTTGAAGGATTTAAAAATCCGAAATGTTGAAAGTATGCACTCCCTAAATCAACGACGGAATAGTGTATGGGTTCTGTAAACCCTTTTATGTTCAATGTGATAGACACAAAGAGAAAGTGTATGTTGCCCTACAAATCTATTATCCCTTTTGAGAAAGTGAAACTGTGGTACTTCTTTATTAATCAAATGCAGCGTACAAAGGAAATAAATAGGCAATAAACGAGGTGGGAGTTACAAAATAAGATCCACTAATCCCACTTCTCTCTTCACTTAATGCCCGTTACGTAACTCCTACACCCACGTAAAACTCTAAAACTCAGTTTAATGCTAACGGTTACTATAACTTAAATAAATAAATAAAACATGTTTAGATTAAATACATAAAATGCAACATGTCCCCCCTAATCTCAACATGTTTTCCGAACCTCGACTTCGTAACCCATTCCTTGACGACTGCCATAAAGTCCATGTGAATCCTGACTTGATGCAGAAATTCTGCTGCTTCCATATCCTAGACTAGATCTTTCGAATCTATCACCATATGCATCTCCGTAGGGAGAAGTACTTCCCCCAAGCTCATAGTCCAAACGGGACCTTGAATGCCGGACACCAGGATCAGTATAACGTGGGGAGGAACATCATCCATCTCAGAATATGGCCGTTTGGACCCAGAAACAGAGTCATAATCACGGCTTCGTAATTCACGATAACCAGAAGGGCATCTTTGGCGCCGCGGCCTTCTTGTTGTCTTTCCCCAACCAGTAAGACTTCTGTCTTCGATATTATGAAGCTGCTGTACCAAAGGAGCAGGAGTCGCTTCCGCAACAGCAACAGATGAGTTCTTATTAACCGATTTCTTTCTCCCTCTTCCACATCCATTCCTTGTTGTCAAACTCGAATTCCATGAGTAGCCTGTTGCTTTCATAATCCCACCAAATGTCTGAAAATCTTCTGTTACCTCGTGCCTTGACAAAGAAGTCAGACCTGGAAGGATGTCTCTTTGGAAATCCCTTCGCGGCCTCCCTCTTCTTGCTTGGCCTCTTCTTGGGCGGCTGTGTGATGCAGTGCTTTCTTTTTGTTCCAGCTTCAAACTCTCCGGAACTAAAGGCTTAGGCATGAATTCCTCTTCTTGCATCTCTTTCAGTTTCAACGTCACGGACTCGAAGTAATCAGATTCTTCTGAGGAAGATTCTTCGTTACCGTTATTGTCCTCAATGAGAGCAGCAAGCTTCATCTCCAGATTCTTGCCACAAGAGTCAATCGTCTCGACAAACCAATCGAGGATGGGAGCTTCATCCAAATCACCGAAACTGATCATTGCATCAGCTGCGACTCTGATAAGTTCGTCCGGTGTCTCTTCGTCTTGACAGTGTAGTGCTTTTCTACATTTGTCCTCCTCTTTAATCCCGTAACCATCATTTTCACCAGGGTCGAAAACAGCGGGGACTTCCAGATCAATCCATGCAGTTGAGGTTCCCAGACGAGGGAAAGTAAAAGAAGGCTCATCCTCGCTCAAACAAAAATTTAAATCAATGTGATGTCTTGAATCGGCTACTCTCTTATCTTTTTTATTTTCTAAAGCCATAACTTCTGCAGTTTGTTCATCTTCAATGGTGTCCGCAGGATCCAAAGGCACATTAATATCAATCATTAAATTCTTCCCCTTGTTTCCTTCTTGTCCAGATGAATGAGGGACGCATACAGAAGAAGATGTACGAGAGGAAGGGTTGTCTTTACAAAAGTAAGGTTTATCGAAAATCGGAAAACCCAGAATTTTTGTGTTACTTGGTTGTTCACTTTTTTCAGTCCTGCTGGCCTCCACTGGATTAGAATATAAGTCTGACTTCCAATCCAGCGTACATATACGACTCTGATAATTTCCATTCTCATATTTGTTAGACAGATGGGACACTGATGACTTCAAGACAGTCAAATCCACCCTATTCAGCTCTCTCTGCATACTGATTATTTCAGGCTTGCAAGGAGGCTTAGCTCTTAACCAAGGCAATGCAGCAACATTATCTTCGTGCCTTTTATCACAATCCTCTCCACCATATTCTTCGGGTTCATATTCAGGATCATTATCATCTAAATCGAGTCTCTCATCTTTTCCATATTCCTCCATGGAGGTATCATTTAAGCCATCCTCTTTTTTAGAGGATCCAATCCCTTTCACCTCGACATCATCAGGATCTGCTTCGATCTTGTTAAACAAACATGTTGCTCTACTTTCTTCAAGACTGATCTTATATAGTCGATTCTCTGTCCTTTTCACCTTCATCAATAGTCTTCCACTCGCCTCGCGAATCCACAAATAATCCCCATCAAGTACGACTTTATTCCCTGCCTCAGAAAGTTGTCCCAAGCTTATAACATTATTACAGAGATTTGGGATATAGTATACCTCTTCAAGCATCCTTTCTTCACCATTCTTGCACTGGAACGCCACTGTTCCCTTTCCCTTGATACACACGGTCGATCCATCGCCAAACTTCACTTTTCCGGAGACACGCTCATCCAAGCTTTTGAATTTTCCACGTTGCCCAGTCATGTGATTGCTGGCGCCGTTATCCAAGTACCACACCTGTGACTCCTTTTGTTCACCTGCGTTTGTTCGTAGCTTTGGAACCACTCCATCCTCCTTCAGAAGCATAGATTCGATATCCATTTGTCCGACCTCAACAACCAACAAGGCTGGCTCATCTTCTTGGATTTTCGAGAGATTTGCTTCTCTCGTCATGTCTTTCTCCTTCCTTGGTTTACGACAGTCCGCAGCAAAGTGTCCCAGTGTTTGACAGTTAAAGCACCTCACTCTACTTCTGTCTCGTACTCCACGAGTACTTCCTCCACCTCGAGTCCCTTCTCTATTGGTTTTCCTTAACCATTCTTCTCGAGTCAACAAAAGCTGCCCCTCGCCGCTTTCTTTCTTCCTCCACTCATCTTCTGTCAGCAGCAATTGTCCCTGGTGTTTCTCCGTTGTCCCTCGCAATCTTTCCTCGTGGGCTTTCAAAGAACCAACGACTTCTTCTACCGACATCTCTTCCAGATCTCCGAATTGCTCAATAGCAGATGCAATCTGTAAGAATTTTGTGGGAACCGCTCTGAGAAGTTTCTTAACCACATATGTCTCTTCCACTTTCTCTCCCAACACTCGAATATTGGTAACCAGGCTGTTCAGCTTCAGATAGAATTCGTCTAATGGCTCATCGTCTTTCATGCTTAGAGCTTCGAATTCGCTCTTGAGGGTCTGGGCTCTAGCTGCTTTTACCTTGTCTGCTCCCAGGTACATGGTTTTGACAGCCTTCCACGCATCCTTGGCCGTCTTCTTTTCTGCAAGTGACATCAGGACATCTTCTGGAACTCCCTGGTAAATAGCAGCGAGTGCCTTTTTGTCGACCTTGTCTTCCACAGGAGCATTAGGGTCCTTGGGTTCGATTGCCTCCCACACTCCTTGGGCTTGCATGAATACCGTCATTTTGAGAGCCCATGCAGTGTAGTTGGTTTTGCTCAACATCGGGTAGCTGAGACCAAAGGAGCTTTTGCTGGTCGTCTCCATCTGAAGTTATGAACACCTCCTGAAGCTCTGATACCAAGTGTAAACCCTTTTATGTTCAATGTGATAGACACAAAGAGAAAGTGTATGTTGCCCTACAAATCTATTATCCCTTTTGAGAAAGTGAAACTGTGGTACTTCTTCATTAATCAAATGCAGCGTACAAAGGAAATAAATAGGCAATAAACGAGGTGGGAGTTACAAAATAAGATCCACTAATCCCACTTCTCTCTTCACTTAATGCCCGTTACGTAACTCCTACACCCACGTAAAACTCTAAAACTCAGTTTAATGCTAACGGTTACTATAACTTAAATAAATAAATAAAACATGTTTAGATTAAATACATAAAATGCAACATGTTCTGGTTTTGGAGTTGAATATAGAGGTCAAACTCCCATGTTTAAAGTATTCAGGCAAGCTTCCTTTTTTACTAAAGGAAAACTGTAATTTCCGTAAACACATAGACTTAGGTCACAGTGACACAATCGAGATATTAAAATAGCTGGTTTCAATGGAAAAATACTTAAATTAGAAAAAATTTAAATGTAGTTGAACGATTCTATACTAATTATATTTTAAATTTATGCCTATCCACTAAATTACCCCAACGATTTCGTATACCTATGTGGTATTTTTTTAAATCAAACTATCTCATGATCAAGAGTTCATGCTTGGGGTTATAAAACGTATTTAGTCAGCATTTTAAATAGAAAAAATAAAATATTAAATTTGATCGATTCGTTTTTTACAAAACATTGATTTATAAAATTTATGGTACACGATCTTCTAATAACATAATAGAGTTCGGTTTTTTAATATTTTTTATCCGCTTCAGTTTTACATTATAAGTAACTTGAAAGACGTGATTTCGGTTCGTCTAGATTATCTTAATTGTTAAATTATTATTATCTCTCATCAATACTAATTGATGAAATATGATAAAAGTAACTTTAAATTATAAGATGAACTTACTTTTGGATAAAAATTTGTGTGTTGTATATGATAAACACTATACTCATTTTTTCGTAAAATATATTACTACATTTTGGTTAAAAAAATTTATACAACACAACTATTTAGGTTAATAAACATACATGCTCATTGCGTAGAACAATCTTTGTCGATCTTGAGATTTATATATGAGTAACCCTATATAATCAAATCGAGTAACCATATAAATAAAACATATGCTACACTTTTTATAAGATCTCTATTTTTTTAAGATAGATACCGTTTTTTCAAAAACCATATGCCATTAAATATAGATAGAAATATTATTTCTGAATTCTTGATATTAAACGTTTTTAAATATCGTGTAAGTCAACCAATAAATCTAATCTCCCGTTAAGAATAGTCTTCTAACTAATTACTTTACGTACATTTAGAAGAGATATCATCCTTATTTCTAGATTGTCACGAATACACAATACCAAAAATACAATATGACTTTGGATAACATTTTTCAAAACAAAAATTCCGTTTTTGTTCGCGATTAGTCTATATATTTTTACTAATCGTAAAAATAAACATTCCCACATCTTGATGCATGTTTTAAAATAAATTCATTAATTATGTAAGTAATCTCATTTAGGTTTCCATAAATAGATTGTATTATGACATCTATTTTCAAAATTTTATATCTTTGATGAGCCCTTAAAACTAAGTCTTGACTCTACTACATGAATCACAATGGTTAGAAACCCTTAATCGTCATGAGATCATAACTACTCATACATACATGTGTGTGTATCTATATATAAATATAAAAATAAGAAGAGTATTATATACCTCTTTACATCTTCAAGACCTGAGAACACATGTAGCAGCCGAAGCGACTGTCTGATTTTTGGAAGCCAGTAGCGGTAATGTTCTGACACCTATGTTAGTTGCTCGCTAGAATGTTCTCGAATGATTATGAAAAATCTCCTTGATGGAGTCGTTGGAAAAAACCGACAAATAGAAGCTAAGATAGAAGATAAAAAACAACATTAGAAATGACATATTTGATTCGATATTCAGGGCAAAATGAATTAAGGTTTGGTTAGACCAATTTATAGTTAGTGAGCATATAGTTCGCTAAGTTATCGATTGGGCCAGTGGTTTCATCTTCAACATAATCATTAGCCCAACTAATATCTATATTTATATACTTTCACGAGACTTAAATCTAAAATTTTGCTATAGTAAAACTTCGATAAGTTTAAACACAAGGAATACATAATATCATATATTATGGTAAATACCACGAATAATTTATCATATTTTCTTACCAAACTGCCTTTGTAAATGTTGATAAAACCGACCATATCAGTTTTCTTCTTAAAAAAATTATCTTTACTCTAAAGATTTTACCTATTAGACGTGACATGAAAAAATTTCGTATTTAACTCTCGTACCTCCGCTCAATTTGTTTTATTAAAACTTTTAACGGTATTTTGCAAGTTTTAGTTCATCCGACTATATGAGCAATAATTTCTAGACAGCTTTATAAAAAATTGTACTTGGATATATTTTTGTGTTTTTTCTTATAAAACTAGTCAATGCGAGTATACTTTTATTAATAAGAAATAAAATTACAAATGATAGAGAGGAGTATACCAAAGCTTCACTAAAAAACATCCAAATAATAAATCGTACATGAAGTTTCAATGTTTTCAACATACCCACCTGCAGGAGACTTAAAATAACAAGTCATTATAATTGCTTGCAGACACAATCGCATAGACTCCATGAAATAGAAATAGTTGGGCAGAATAACCCAATAATACTTGGTGTCGAAGAAACGATAAATATATAAATTGGCGATATAACAATCCTAAAAGCAAAAATAAATCAAAAGTCAATCTGATCATCGGCATCGCATGAACCGAAATGTAGAGCACCAAGTTTCAAAATCATCTTCTTTACTCAATATAAAATCAAATTAGAACATGTTAAAAACCAATATAATCTGTAAATTAAATCAAATATGATAAAAAAAAGAATGTTATCCATTTTGAAAAGATGCCAAACCCACGAATATTTCCTTATAAGGGCTCTTAGCTCAACACCATCAATAGCAAAAATGATATTATCCTCAGTGCCTCAATGTTCCCATTTAGCCAACCTATCAGCAACTTTATTGGCTCTCCACCAACATGTTCAAATTTAACCTCAAAACTAAGATCAATAATATCAAATAATTCAGTTTTTAGAACCCAAGATTACTACTTCCGCAACTATTCTACTGGCAAAGTATTGAAAAACTCCACTAAAACCTCATAATGATCCGTTGTTTATCAAGTAATACCTAATTTGTTTATGTTCTACTTTACGTCATTATGTTTTTCTTAATACAAAAGCTATTTGAGAAGCCATGACAAACTTTTGCTGAATAAAAAAAAATACAACCGCACTTCATGTAGTTTCCTTGTATTACGTTCACGTTAGAGTCCAAAAGCACGGTCTCCAAATATAAACAATTTGTCTTACCAAAAGTGGCATATCTTGTTTTTTGTCGTTATGAAAGTCTTTTAGAAGCCAAGTTACGTTTGCGATCCTCATCCATTCGGTTCTGAAATCATCAATACATTTTAAATATAATAAAATTAATTAATGTAAACAAAAATCATAACAAGTTATTTTAAATACAAAAGAGTTCATTTAATATCTCTTGAAACCAAACGATAAAATTATGCTCGGAGCAGATCAAGAATATAATTACTCAAAATCTTATAAAATTTGAAAGTATTATGTCGTTAAACCAATAATGGGAACAATATTTTTCTACACAACCTTACGGCTTTCTTTTTTAATACTTAGAGATATGTTTTGTGTTTTTATTTATAAAACTACTCAATGCGACTATATGTATATTATTAAAAAATAAAATTACAAATCATAGAGAGGACTAGACCAAAGCCTCTCAAAAACAAGATACAAATAAACAATCGTACATGACCTTTCAATATTTTAAGCATACACACCTGCAAGAGACTTAATATAACAAGTCAATATAATTACTTGCAGACACAATCACATAGACTCCATGAAATGTAGAAAATAGTTAGAAGAATAACCTAATAATACTTGGAGCCTAAGAAACGATAAATATATAAGTTAGGGAAATAATAACCCTAAAAGAAACATTAAATTAAAGTGAACATAAATCAAGTTTTATGCTCCACAAATGATTGAAAGAAATGAAAGTGAATCTGATCATCTGCATCGAATTAGCCAAAATGTTCAACAACGAGTTTCAAAAGCGTCTTCTTTACTCAAGATAACACATGGGAACATGTGAAAGACCTATAACATGCATATCGAATCAAGTATGATAACAAAGAATGTTACAAAAAGATTCAAAATCTCACAAATCCTTCCATATACAGGATTTTAGCTCAACGTCATCAATAGAAACAATGATGTTATCCTCAAAGAATCTATGTCCCCATTTAGCCAGTCATTCAGCAACTTCATTTCCTCTCCACCAACGTGTCCAAACTGAACCTCAAAAGTAAGATCATGAATTTCAAAAAATTCATTATATAGAGACCAAATTTATTAATTTCGCAACTTTACTATTTGTGACGTATTCAAAAACTCTACTAAAACTTCAAAAAGATCCATTGTTTATTGAGTAAATCTTAAAAAAATTCATGTTCTCCTTTCCTTCATAATGCTTTCTTGATACAAAAGTCATCATAAGAATCCGTGATAAACTATTTCGTTATAAAAGAAATATGGAACCCCACTTAATGTACCTGTCTTGTATTATGCTCGCTAATAAAAAAGTGCGATTTTTAAATATATACAATGTGTCTTAAAAAATTGGCAAACGACATTGCTTTTTTATAGCTTGTTTGTTATTGTTACGAAAGTTATTTGGAAGCCAGATTGCGCTTTATATAGTATTCATCATTTGATTATCACATATTCTCTTCTGAACCCATGAATATATTTTGTTAAAAAAAATCTATTGAATGTAAAAAAGAATTCATAAATAAATAGTATTCCACTTAAGATCTCATAAACCATACCATAAAATTGTGTTGGAAGAATATCAAGAATACAATAACTCAAAATCTAGTGCAATTTAAAAGTACTCGATCCATATTCCACTAAACGGATAGTTTAAATTGATCGAATGTTGAAAAGTATTTATGCATACTTCCTTTTTTAACAAAGGAAAACTATATTTTTTGTTAATACGTGAGAATGGTTTATGAATACGACTAAGGTCGCTGATTTCAAAAATATATGATGTTCATACGTTCCAATCAGTTAAGACTTAAAATTTAAAAGAAATAAGATATACGCATACTCTAAGTATACTAAATGAATCCATGCCTTTCATATTTTAAATTGATACGCATTGATTAGATCCCACGTTGTGCCTATTTAGGTGGTATTTATTTTTTCAAACTCAAACTCTCTCGCAACCAAGAATTCATCCATGGTATTAGAAAAGAAAACATGTATAGTTAGTATTGATGAGGATTGAATTAATTCAACCCACGAACTAAACTGGTGGAATATTGAACCAATATCTAGTTTATAATATAGACCCAACAAATGTATAATGTTAAGGGTCTTTTGTGTAATAAAGAATAATTTGGGTTTATTTAGCAAGTTAGCTGAGGGATTAGCCTCAAATGGAAAAAATATTTAGGTCCAATGGCCTAAACGCCCAATAGGCCCAATAGGCCCAAAACACCTACATATCCTACTTGCTATATAAACCGTTTATCTTGACTATTCGAATGATTTGATTGCATTAAATATGTGTTGCCTTCAAATGTCTTGATTGCTTTGAATTCGTATTTCTTTCCAATAGTCTGGTTGCATTCAATTCGGATTGTCTTCGAAAGGTTTTGTTGCATTGAATTCGCGTTGTCCTTCGAATGGCTTGATTGCTAAATTCGCATTGCCTTCGAATGGTTTGGTTGCATTAAATCCGTGTTGCCTTCGATTGGTTTGATTGAATTGAATTCGTTTTGCCTTCAAATATCTGAATATGGTCTATAAATTAGTTGGTACTACACGATCTAAATATTATCAATCATCGATTTCAAAAATAGATGATATTTTAAATTGATCGATAGGACAATATCACCGAATGTCAGCTAACATGATAACCTAAAGCAAATTAAACTCAAACTATCCCACTGTTATAAATCAACATATTTAGTTAGCTCTTCCAAATTAAATAGAAAACCAGATTATAATCGTTTTGTTTCATAACATCGACCTAAGAATATCTTTGTAAGATTATCTAACCATACCTTATTTTAAAAACCTAGATGAGTTTGGTTCTTTAATTTTTTTTTATCTAGTTTGGTTTTCCATTGTCATTAAAACCTAGATGAGTTTGGTTCTTTAATTTTTTTTTATCTAGTTTGGTTTTCAATTGTGATTAAAACCTAGATGAGTTTGATTCTTTAAATGTTTAAAAAACACTGCATCATCCACACATGCATGGGAATGGATAGAAAAACATGGTTAGTGTGTGATTTTGGATGTTTAGGGGTTACTTTAATAGTAATGTATCCAGACTTAACACGCTTAAAATGCAAAGTTGGTGACAGTAACAACTATTTCCATCATCACATCTTTCATCTCACAACAAAATAAAAAGAGCATTGATCATAACAATATTTTGTCTTTATAAAACTCTTAGGAGAGAATGCAATTGTATTAATAAGGCAAAAAGTTTTAAACCTAGCGCTCATCTGATTCTTCATGTTTTTTGTTAGGGTTAAGATGGATGCTATACATAATTTATGGGTACCTGTTTTAACTGTGATAGCATGCCCTATTTGACAAAACATTCCAAGACCACTTTACCCAATGTGTATGCACTCATTGTAAGTAGTTGACCTAGAAAACAAAAGGATTGATTCCGACCTGCCGGTTTCGAACCAGCGACCTAAGGATTTTCTGTTAGGATCAACTTACTACAGTCCTCCGCTCTACCAACTGAGCTAAGGTCGGTTTCTTTGGTTGCATTAATCGAGTTCTGCTTTTGAGCTGTGATGAAAAAACTATTTTCAAAACATATTTACACAACTCAAACATAGCACCTTTAGATGCTTTAGTGAATTAGAACAGCCTGAACAATTGATTCTTCATGCCTAAAACAGTATTTGTTTGCAATGAAATTGGCACAGCGAACTGGAATCAGTACTTAAAAAGGCTATTCCTCTTGCAACAGAATGTAAATAGCATTGAACATTTCGTATAAAACAAGCTTCAAGCTAAGAATAATGACACGGGACCATCAGGTTGTAGATTGCGTTGCTGATTGGTAACACGACAAATAGTTTGATTATGTCAGTTCGTTTTAATAGCTGAATCAAGTAGTTGCAATGTCTAAATTCCTGCACATATCCATTAAGTCAGAGTTAACTCTTTATCATAAATATTTTATACTCCAATCCAAGAAAAACAAATGCGTTCTTCCAATAAAAATAGTCTGAAGGAATGGAGATCTACAATGCCAACTTGATGCAGCCTCATAATGGTGAGGTCATTAAAAAAATAAAACAAGTCATGTGGTTCCTAAGAGATAATCAATTAATTAATGATTTCAAACATCATGTAGTTTAGTTGAAGGATTTAAAAATCCGAAATGTTGAAAGTATGCACTCCCTAAATCAACGACGGAATAGTGTATGTGTTCTGGTTTTGGAGTTGAATATAGAGGTCAAACTCCCATGTTTAAAGTATTCAGGCAAGCTTCCTTTTTTACTAAAGGAAAACTGTAATTTCCGTAAACACATAGACTTAGGTCACAGTGACACAATCGAGATATTAAAATAGCTGGTTTCAATGGAAAAATACTTAAATTAGAAAAAAAAAATAATGGCTTAATTTTAAATGTAGTTGAACGATTCTATACTAATTATATTTTAAATTTATGCCTATCCACTAAATTACCCCAACGATTTCGTATACCTATGTGGTATTTTTTTAAATCAAACTATCTCATGATCAAGAGTTCATGCTTGGGGTTATAAAACGTATTTAGTCAACATTTTAAATAGAAAAAATAAAATATTAAATTTGATCGATTCGTTTTTTACAAAACATTGATTTATAAAATTTATGGTACACGATCTTCTAATAACATAATAGAGTTCGGCTTTTTAATATTTTTTATCCGCTTCAGTTTTACATTATAAGTAATTTGAAAGACGTGATTTCGGTTCGTCTGGATTATCTTAATTATTAAATTATTATTATCTCTGATCAATACTAATTGATGAAATATGATAAAAATAACTTTAAATTATAAGATGAACTTACTTTTGGATAAAACTTTGTGTGTTGTATATGATAAACACTATACTCATTTTTTCGTAAAATATATTACTACATTTTGGTTAAAAAAATTTATACAACACAACTATTTAGGTTAATAAACATACATGCTCATTGGGTAGAACAATCTTTGTCGATCTTGAGATTTATATATGAGTAATCTAAGGGAAATATGCTAATTTCCTGTCAAATCAGATCAAAAGAAAAAAAAGAAAAGGAAAGCACAAAAACAAAAGTGAAATCAAAGACACAATTGTTAACGGAGTTCAGCAAATTATGCCTACGTCTCCGGACCTGCTGCATATCGATTTTATTAGGAAGAATACAGTGACTGCCGTTGTTTTGGTGAATACACAAAACCCTAACACTAGGTTTTATAGAGACTGTAACACTTAAAGAAGGGAAAAATATTACAGTCCTTAATGTGTAATTTATAACCCCCTAAAATTACACTATCTTTTCAATTCACTCCAGTTCTCTTTAATGTGCCTACCACTTGCCTCATCTCCACTGTTTTCACATTCTACTTGAAGGTTATGATATATCTTACTCAAGTGATGGCAAGCACTTGCTTCATTGGAAATGCAGATAAGTTCAGAAAAACTTAACAATCTCCCACTTGAAGACTGGTTTCAACCTGTCTTCACACCTTGATCTATGCAGCAGATCTTTCTGGTCTTATTACTCTTGTAGACCAACTGAAGCTGAACACAACTTCAGTTTTTCAATGGCTACTGTCTTTGTCAACATATCAGCTGGATTCTTGCTTCCTTGGATCTTTTCCAGTATTAGCACCTCATCTTCCAATAAAGATCTAATGAAATGATAACGAAGACTGATGTGCTTGGTTCTTGAATGAAATGTTGAATTCTTCGCCAATTGAATTGCACTTTGACTATCACTATGCAGAACGTTGTTCTTCTGTTTGAATCCCAACTCGGTCAACAAACCTTGAAGCCATATCATCTCTTTACTGGCTTCGGTCACTGCTACATACTCAGCCTCTGTAGTTGATAAAGTGACAATTTTTTGTAATTTTGACATCCAACTAACAGCTGTAGTTCCAACAGTAAATATATAACCGGTAGTGCTTTTCCGGTGATCAACTTCACCTCCAAAATCTGCATCTACATAGCCTTGTACCTTTAACTCACCCTTACCAAAGTACAAACACTTTTCCATGGTACCTAGTAGGTACCTCAAAATCCATTTGACAGCTTCCCAATGAATTTTCCCTGGGTTTGACATAAACCTACTCACAACTCCCACTGCATAACTAATGTCTGGTCTTGTACAGACCATTGCATACATCAAACTTCCAATAGCTGAGGCGTAAGGAACCTTAGCCATGAAGTCTTTTTCTTCATCTGTCTTAGGGGATTGATCCTTGGATAAACGAAAGTGACCTGCCAATGGTGTACTAACTGGCTTTGCATCACACATGTTAAATCTCTTCAAAACGCGATCGATGTACTCTGACTGAGATAACTGCAGAACTTTTCTATGCTTATCTCTTATGATTTGCATTCCAAGAATCTTCTTCGCCGGACCCAAGTCCTTCATGTCAAATTCTTTTGACAATTGTAGCTTCAATCTTCTAATATCATCCATATCTGAACCTGCTACTAACATATCATCAACATAAAGTAGCAAAATGATATAACTGGACTTACATCTTTTAAAATAGCAACAGTGGTCCGCATTACACTTCTGAAAACTCTCTTTGTGCATAAAACCGTCAAATTTCTTGTACCACTGTCTTGGAGCTTGTTTTAAACCATACAAACTTTTCTTAAGTCTGCATACCATGTTTTCTTTCCCTTCTTTTAAGAAACCTTCTGGTTGATACATGTATATCTCCTCATCCAAATCCCCGTGAAGAAATGCAGTCTTCACATCTAACTGTTCAAGATAAAGGTCTTCAATGGCAACAATACTCAACACTGATCTAATAGTATTGAGCTTCACAACTAGAGCAAAAATATTGGTGTAATCAATTCGTTCCTTTTGCTGGAACCCTTTGACAACTAGTCGTGCTTTGTATCTCTTAGAGCCATCATGCTCATCTTTCACCCGATACACCCATTTGTTATGAAGTGCCTTCTTACCCATTGGTAACTCAGTTAGGTCCCATGTATCATTTGAGATTAAAGACTTCATCTCATTTTTCATAGCAAACTCCCACTTACTAGCATCACTGGTCTGGCAAGCTTCATCATAGCATTCAGGTTCTCCTCCATCGGTAAGTAACAGATAGTTCAAGTATCTCCTGTTGGGTACATGGGGTCGGGAAGATCTTCGCAAAACAGGAACTGCCTCGGTCGGCTGTAGGGTATCGGATTGCTGTCGATAGGTCTGTCCAACAGACTCTCCTTCTTGAGGGGTTAATCTGATCGACTCTAATTCTTGACTATCTGGGACTCCCTCGATATCTGCAAATACTGATTCATACGGCTTTGAGTCATTTGCTTCAGTTTTATGTCTGGCCTTGTACATCACTGTTTCATTGAAGATCACATCTCTGCTTCGTATCATCTTCTTGTTCTCCTCATCCCAAACACGATAACCGAACTCATCTTCGCCATATCCGATCTAGAAACATTTTTTCGATTTCGGATCAAGCTTGTTCCTGCCTTGGTCACTTATATGAACATATGCTGTACAACCAAAAACTCTTAGATGTGATAATTTTATATCCTTACCACTCCATACCTCCTCGGGTATTCGATGTTCTAAGGGAACCGACGGGCCTCGGTTAACCAGGTAAGCCGATGTATTGATTGCTTCTGCCCAGAACTGCTTCGGTAAACCAGACTGTATTCGAATGCTTCTGGCTCTTTCTGTCAACGTTCTGTTCATACGTTCGGCAATACCATTGTGTTGAGGCGTACCTGGAACGGTTCTCTCCATCATGATACCATGCTCATAGCAAAAGTTCTTGAATTTGGTGTCCTCATATTCACCACCATTATCAGTTCTCAGCTTTTTAATCTTCAGACCTGCCTCATTCTCAACCATAGATTTCCATCTCCTAAAAACATCAAACACTTCAGATTTATGCTTCAGAAAATAAACCCATACCTTTCGAGAATGATCATCGATAAATGTCACAAAATAGTGTTTCCCTCCTATAGATGAAACAGTTGTTGGCCCCCAAACGTCAGAGTGAACAAGCTCCAGCTTTTCTTTCTTTGGGGTTCTACCACTCGTCTGAAAACTGACCCTTTTTTGTTTTCCAAGTATGCAATCTTCACACATGTCTATATCGACTGACTTCAGACCTGGAAGCTTCCCATTTGAGTACATAATTTTCATACCCTTCACACTCATATGGCCAAGCCTCTGGTGCCAAACATTTGGATTTTCGTTTCCTGCTGCTATTGTAATTAAACAGCTCGTCTCTGATGTCTTGTAAAGAGTACCACTCTTCTTTCCGCGAGCAATCGTCATTGCTCCCTTTGAAATTTTCCAATTGTCACCATAGAAGATCGTACTATAGCCTTCGCTAGCCAACTGCCCTACTGAGATTAAGTTCTTTCTCAGACTGGGGATATGTCTGACATCTTTCAGTTCCCATACAGACCCATTCAACTTAATCTTCACAGTACCTTTACCAATAATATCACAAGGTTGATCATCACCAAGATATACTTTTCCAAGGTTACCAGGTACATACCTCTCTAAGAATTCTTTCTTCGAAGTCGCGTGAAACGATGCTCCGGAGTCTAATACCCAAGACTCTTCCCTGCTTTCTAAGGAGCATATTAACGCATCGTCTCCTTCTGAAGTGATATTTGCCTCTGTCTTCTTCTCTTGTTCCTTTGGTTCTCTCTTGCACTGAAATTTAAGGTGCCCGGTCTTCCCACAATTCCAACACTCCATGTTTCTCAACCCCTGGGAATTTTTAGGATTCCTAGACTTGGACCTCCAGTCTCTTGATTTGCCTCGGTAGTTCGATTTACCACGTCCATATACTCTGGTTGAATTTCTTCCTCTTGATTCTGTCTTTAAGACTGAGGAGATTGATGACTCACCTGATTCTCTCCTTCGAATCTCTTCACTGAGAACTAGGTCACGAACATCATCAAATTTAACCTTATTGCTTCTTGATGAGCTACTCACCGCAGTGACAGTAGCATTCCAACTATCTGGTAGTGAAGACAACAGTATCAATGCTCGTATTTCTTCATCAAAATCAATTTCAACTGAACTCAACTGGCTTGTGATTGTATTAAGTTCATTGAGGTGTTGAGCTACCGAAGCGCCTTCCATCATTCGCAAATTGAATAAACGCCTCATCAAGTGAACTTTGTTAGACGCTGATGGCTTCTCATACATACTGGAGAGAGCCTTCATAAGACCCGCCGTGGTTGTTTCATTTATGATGTTAAAGGCAACGTTGCGGGATAGCGTCAATCGGATGACTCCAAGAGCTTGTCTATCAAGAAGGGTCCAATCTTCATCTTTCATACCTTCTGGTTTCTTTTCTGAAAGGGGTTGATAAAGTTTTTTCTGGTACAGATAATCTTCAATCTGCATCTTCCAGAACCCAAAATCTACACCATCGAATTTTTCGAGTCTCACCTTTCCTTCGTCTGTAGCCATTGCTCCCACTCAAATCTGATTTCCTTTGGATCGCTACCACCCTGGCTCTGATACTAGTTCTAAGGGAAATATGCTAATTTCCTGTCAAATCAGATCAAAAGCAAAAAAAGAAAAGGAAAGCACAAAAACAAAAGTGAAATCAAAGACACAATTGTTAACGGAGTTCAGCAAATTATGCCTACGTCTCCGGACCTGCTGCAGATCGATTTTATTAGGAAGAATTCAGTGACTGCCGTTTTTTTGGTGAATACACAAAACCCTAACACTAGGTTTTATAGAGACTGTAACACTTAAAGAAGGGAAAAATATTACAGTCCTTAATGTGTAATTTATAACCCCCTAAAATTACACTGTCTTTTCAATTCACTCCAGTTCTCTTTAATGTGCCTACCACTTGCCTCATCTCCACTGTTTTCACATTCTACTTGAAGGTTATGATATATCTTACTCAAGTGATGGCAAGCACTGGCTTCATTGGAAATGCAGATAAGTTCAGAAAAACTTAACAAGTAACCCTATATAATCAAATCGAGTAACCATATAAATAAAACATATGCTACACTTTTTATAAGATCTCTATTTTTGATACCGTTTTTTCAAAAACCATATGCCATTAAATATAGATAGAAATATTATTTCTAAATTCTTGATATTAAAAGTTTTTAAATATCGTGTAAGTCAACCAATAAATCTAATCTCCCGTTAAGAATAGTCTTCTAACTAATTACTTTACGTACATTTAGAAGAGATATCATCCTTATTTCTAAATTGTCACGAATACACAATACCAAAAATACAATATGACTTTGGATAACATTTTTCAAAACAAAAATTCCGTTTTTGTTCGCGATTAGTCTATATATTTTTACTAATCGTAAAAATAAACATTCTCACATCTTGATGCATGTTTTAAAATAAATTCATTAATTATGTAAGTAATCTCATTTAGGTTTCCATAAATAGATTGTATTATGACATCTATTTTCAAAATTTTATATCTTTGATGAACTCTTAAAACTAAGTCGTGACTTTACTACATGAATCACAATGGTTAGAAACCCTTAATCGTCATGAGATCATAACTACTCATACATACATGTGTGTGTATCTATATATAAATATAAAAATAAGAAGAGTATTATATACCTCTTTACATCTTCAAGACCTGAGAATACATGTAGCAGCCGAAGCGACTGTCTGATTTTTGGAAGCCAGTAGCGGTAATGTTCTGACACCTATGTTAGTTGCTCGCTAGAATGTTCTCGAATTATTATGAAAAATCTCCTTGATGGAGTCGTTGGAAAAAACCGACAAATAGAAGCTAAGATAGAAGATAAAAAACAACATTAGAAATGACATATTTGATTCGATATTCAGGGCAAAATGAATTAAGGTTTGGTTAGACCAATTTATAGTTAGTGAGCATATAGTTCGCTTAGTTATCGATTGGGCCAGTGGTTTCATCTTCAACATAATCATTAGCCCAACTAATATCTATATTTATATACTTTCACGAGACTTAAATCTAAAATTTTGCTATAGTAAAACTTCGATAAGTTTAAACACAAGGAATACAGAATATCATATATTATGGTAAATACCACGAATAATTTATCATATTTTCTTACCAAACTGCCTTTGTAAATGTTGATAAAACCGACCATATCAGTTTTCTTCTTAAAAAAAATTATCTTTACTCTAAAGATTTTACCTATTAGACGTGACATGAAAAAATTTCGTATTTAACTCTCGTACCTCCGCTCAATTTGTTTTATTAAAACTTTTAACGGTATTTTGCAACTTTTAGTTCATCCGACGATATGAGCAATAATTTCTAGACAGCTTTATAAAAAATTGTACTTGGATATATTTTTGTGTTTTTTCTTATAAAACTAGTCAATGCGAGTATACTTATATTAATAAGAAATAAAATTACAAATGATAGAGAGGAGTATACCAAAGCTTCACTAAAAAACATCCAAATAATAAATCGTACATGAAGTTTCAATGTTTTCAACATACCCACCTGCAGGAGACTTAAAATAACAAGTCATTATAATTGCTTGCAGACACAATCGCATAGACTCCATGAAATAGAAATAGTTGGGCAGAATAACCCAATAATACTTGGTGTCGAAGAAACGATAAATATATAATTTGGCGATATAACAATCCTAAAAGCAAAAATAAATCAAAAGTCAATCTGATCATCGGCATCGCATGAACCGAAATGTAGAGCACCAAGTTTCAAAATCATCTTCTTTACTCAATATAAAATCAAATTAGAACATGTTAAAAACCAATATAATCTGTAAATTAAATTAAATATGATAAAAAAAAGAATGTTATCCATTTTGAAAAGATGCCAAACCCACGAATATTTCCTTATAAGGGCTCTTAGCTCAACACCATCAATAGCAAAAATGATATTATCCTCAGTGCCTCAATGTTCCCATTTAGCCAACCTATCAGCAACTTTATTGGCTCTCCACCAACATGTTCAAATTTAACCTCAAAACTAAGATCAATAATATCAAATAATTCAGTTTTTAGAACCCAAGTTTACTACTTCCGCAACTATTCTACTTGCAAAGTATTGAAAAACTCCACTAAAACCTCATAATGATCCGTTGTTTTCAAGTAATACCTAATTTGTTTATGTTCTACTTTACGTCATTATGTTTTTCTTAATACAAAAGCTATTTTAGAAGCCATGACAAACTTTTGCTGAATAAAAAAAAATACAACCGCACTTCATGTAGTTGCCTTGTATTACGTTCACGTTAGAGTCCAAAAGCACGGTCTCCAAATATAAACAATTTGTCTTACCAAAAGTGGCATATCTTGTTTTTTGTCGTTATGAAAGTCTTTTAGAAGCCAAGTTACGTTTGCGATCCTCATCCATTCGGTTCTGAAATCATCAATACATTTTAAATATAATAAAATTAATTAATGTAAACAAAAATCATAACAAGTTATTTTAAATACAAAAGAGTTCATTTAATATCTCTTGAAACCATACGATAAATTATGCTCGGAGCAGATCAAGAATACAATTACTCAAAATCTTATAAAATTTGAAAGTATTATGTCGTTAAACCAATAATGGGAACAATATTTTTCTACACAACCTTACGGCTTTCTTTTTTAATACTTAGAGATATGTTTTTTGTTTTTATTTATAAAACTACTCAATGCGACTATATGTATATTATTAAAAAATAAAATTACAAATCATAGAGAGGACTAGACCAAAGCCTCTCAAAAACAAGATACAAATAAAGAATCGTACATGACCTTTCAATATTTTAAGCATACACACCTGCAAGATACTTAATATAACAAGTCAATATAATTACTTGCAGACACAATCACATAGACTCCATGAAATGTAGAAAATAGTTAGAAGAATAACCTAATAATACTTGGAGCCTAAGAAACGATAAATATATAAGTTAGGGAAATAATAACCCTAAAAGAAACATTAAATTAAAGTGAGCATAAATCAAGTTTTATGCTCCACAAATGATTGAAAGAAATGAAAGTGAATTTGATCATTTGCATCGAATTAGCCAAAATGTTCAACAACGAGTTTTGAAAAGCGTCTTCTTTACTCAAGATAACACATGGGAACATGTGAAAGACCTATAACATGCATATCGAATCAAGTATGATAACAAAGAATGTTGCAAAAAGATTCAAAATCTCACAAATCCTTCCATATACGAGATTTTAGCTCAACATCATCAATAGAAACAATGATATTATCCTCAAAGAATCTATGTCCCCATTTAGCCAGTCGTTTAGCAACTTCATTTCCTCTCCACCAACGTGTCCAAACTGAACCTCAAAAGTAAGATCATGAATTTCAAAAAATTCATTATATAGAGCCCAAATTTATTAATTTCGCAACTTTACTATTTGTGACGTATTCAAAAACTCTACTAAAACTTCAAAAAGATCCATTGTTTATTTAGTAAATCTTAAAAAAAATTCATGTTCTCCTTTCCTTCATAATGTTTTTCTTGATACAAAAGTCATCATAAGAATCCGTGATAAACTATTTCGTTATAAAAGAAATATGGAACTCCACTTAATGTACCTGTCTTGTATTATGCTCGCTAATAAAAAAAGTGCGATTTTTAAATACATACAATGTGTCTTAAAAAATTGGCAAACGACATTGTTTTTTTATAGCTTGTTTGTTATTGTTACGAAAGTTATTTGGAAGCCAGATTGCGCTTTATATAGTATTCATCATTTGATTATCACATATTCTCTTCTGAACCCATCAATATATTTTGTTAAACAAAATCTATTGAATGTAAAAAAGAATTCATAAATAAATAGTATTCCACTTAAGATCTCATAAACCATACCATAAAATTGTGTTGGAAGAATATCAAGAATACAATAACTCAAAATCTAGTGCAATTTAAAAGTACTCGATCCATATTCCAATAAACTGATAGTTTAAATTGATCGAAGGTTGAAAAGTATTTATGCATACTTCCTTTTTTAACAAAGGAAAACTATATTTTTTGTTAATACGTGAGAATGGTTTATGAATACGACTAAGGTCGCTGATTTCAAAAATATATGATGTTCATACGTTCCAATCAGTTAAGACTTAAAATTTAAAAGAAATAAGATATACGCATACTCTAAGTATACTAAATGAATCTATGCCTTTCATATTTTAAATTGATACGCATTGATTAGATCCCATGTTGTGCCTATTTAGGTGGTATTTATTTTTTCAAACTCAAACTCTCTCGCAACCAAGAATTCATCCATGGTATTAGAAAAGAAAACATGTATAGTTAGTATTGATGAGGAGTGAATTAATTCAACCCACGAACTAAACTGGGGGAATATCGAACCAATATCTAGTTTATAATATAGACCCAACAAATGTATAATGTTAAGGGTCTTTTGTGTAATAAAGAATAATTTAGGTTTATTTAGCAAGTTAGCTGAGGGATTAGCCTCAAATGGAAAAAAAAATTCTAGGTGCAATGGCCTAAACCCCCAATAGGCCCAATAGGCCCAACAGGCCCAATAGACCCAAAACACCTACATATCCTACTTGCTATATAAACCGTTTATCTTGACTATTCGAATGATTTGATTGCATTAAATATGTGTTGCCTTCAAATGTCTTGATTGCTTTGAATTCGTATTTCTTTCCAATAGTCTGGTTGCATTCAATTCGGATTGTCTTCGAAAGGTTTTGTTGCATTGAATTCGCGTTGTCCTTCGAATGGCTTGATTGCTAAATTCGCATTGCCTTCGAATGGCTTGATTGCTAAATTCGCATTGCCTTCGAATGGTTTGGTTGCATTAAATCCGTGTTGCCTTCGATTGGTTTGATTGAATTCGTTTTGCCTTCAAATATCTGAATATGGTCTATAAAGTAGTTGGTACTACACGATCTAAATATTATCAATCATCGATTTTAAAAATAGATGATATTTTAAATTGATCGATAGGACAATATCACCGAATGTCAGCTAACATGATAACCTAAAGCAAATTAAACTCAACCTATCCCACTGTTATAAATCAACATATTTAGTTAGTTCTTCCAAATTGAATAGAAAACCAGATTATAATCGTTTTGTTTCGTAACATCGACCTAAGAATATCTTTGTAAGATTATCTAACCATACCTTATTTTAAATACCTAGATGAGTTTGGTTCTTTAATTTTTTTTTTATCTAGTTTGGTTTTTCATTGTGATTAAAACCTAGATGAGTTTGGTTCTTTAAATTTTTTTATCTAGTTTAGTTTTCAATTGTGATTAAAACCTAGATGAATTTGATTCTTTAAATGTTTAAAAAACACTGCATCATCCACACATGCATGGGAATGGATAGAAAAACATGGTTAGTGTGTGATTTTGGATGTTGAGGGGTTACTTTAATAGTAATGTAGCCAGACTTAATACGCTTAAAATGCAAAGTTGGTGACAGTAACAGCTATTTCCATCATCACATCTTTCATCTCACAACAAAATAAAAAGAGCACTGATCATAACAATATTGTGTCTTTATAAAACTCTTAGGAGAGAATGCAATTGTATTAATAAGGCAAAAAGTTTTAATCCTAGCGCTCATCTGATCTTCATGTGTTTTGTTAGGGTTAAGATGGATGCTATACATAATTTATGGGTACCTGTTTTAACTGTGATAGCATGCCCTATTCGACAAAACATTCCAAGACCACTTTACCCAATGTGTATGCACTCATTGTAAGTAGTTGACCTAGAAAACAAAAGGATTGATTCCGACCTGCCGGATTCGAACCAGCGACCTAAGGATTTTCTGTTAGGATCAACTTACTACAGTCCTCCGCTCTACCAACTGAGCTAAGGTCGGTTTCTTTGGTTGCATTAATGGAGTTCTGCTTGTGAGCTGTGTTGAAAAAACTATTTTCAAAACATTTTTACACAACTCAAACATAGCACCTTTAGATGCTTTAGTGAATTAGAACAGCCTGAATAATTGATTCTTCATGCCTAAAACAGTATTTGTTTGCAATGAAATTGGCACAGCGAACTGGAATCAGTACTTAAAAAGGCTATTCCTCTTGCAACAGAATGTAAATAGCATTGAACATTTCGTATAAAACAAGCTTCAAGCTAAGAATAATGACACGGGACCATCAGGTTGTAGATTGCGTTGCTGATTGGTAACACGACAAATAGTTTGATTATGTCAGTTCGTTTTAATAGCTGAATCAAGTAGTTGCAATGTCTAAATTCCTGCACATATCCATTAAGTCAGAGTTAACTCTTTATCATAAATATTTTATACTCCAATCCAAGAAAAACAAATGCGTTCTTCCAATAAAAATAGTCTGAAGGAATGGAGATCTACAATGCCAACTTGATGCAGCCTCATAATGGTGAGGTCATTAAACAAATAAAACAAGTAGGAAGGATGGATACCGTCATGTGGTTCCTAAGAGATAATCAATTAATTAATGATTTCAAACATCATGTAGTTTAGTTGAAGGATTTAAAAATCCGAAATGTTGAAAGTATGCACTCCCTAAATCAACGACGGAATAGTGTATGTGTTCTGGTTTTGGAGTTGAATATAGAGGTCAAACTCCCATGTTTAAAGTATTCAGGCAAGCTTCCTTTTTTACTAAAGGAAAACTGTAATTTCCGTAAACACATAGACTTAGGTCACGGTGACACAATCGAGATATTAAAATAGCTGGTTTCAATGGAAAAATACTTAAATTAGAGAAAAAAAAATGGCTTAATTTTAAATGTAGTTGAACGATTCTATACTAATTATATTTTAAATTTATGCCTAACCACTAAATTACCCCAACGATTTCGTATACCTATGTGGTATTGTTTTTAAATCAAACTATCTCATGATCAAGAGTTCATGCGGGGTTATAAAACGTATTTAGTCAGCATTTTAAATTGAAAAAATAAAATATTAAATTTGATCGATTCGTTTTTTACAAAACATTGATTTATAAAATTTATGGTACACGATCTTCTAATAACATAATAGAGTTCGGCTTTTTAATATTTTTTATCCACTTCAGTTTTACATTATAAGTAACTTGAAAGACGTGATTTCGGTTCGTCTAGATTATCTTAATTATTAAATTATTATTATCTCTGATCAATACTAATTGATGAAATATGATAAAAATAACTTTAAATTATAAGATGAACTTACTTTTGGATAAAACTTTGTGTGTTGTATATGATAAACACTATACTCATTTTTTTCGTAAAATATATTACTACATTTTGGTTAAAAAAATTTATACAACACAACTATTTAGGTTAATAAACATACATGCTCATTGGGTAGAACAATCTTTGTCGATCTTGAGATTTATATATGAGTAACCCTATATAATCAAATCGAGTAACCATATAAATAAAACATATGCTACACTTTTTATAAGATCTCTATTTTTTAAGATAGATACCGTTTTTTCAAAAACCATATGCCATTAAATATAGATAGAAATATTATTTCTAAATTCTTGATATTAAACGTGTTTAAATATCGTGTAAGTCAACCAATAAATCTAATCTCCCGTTAAGAATAGTCTTCTAACTAATTACTTTACGTACATTTAGAAGAGATATCATCCTTATTTCTAGATTGTCACGAATACACAATACCAAAAATACAATATGACTTTGGATAACATTTTTCAAAACAAAAATTCCGTTTTTGTTCGCGACTAGTCTATATATTTTTACTAATCGTAAAAATAAACATTCCCACATCTTGATGCATGTTTTAAAATAAATTCATTAATTATGTAAGTAATCTCATTTAGGTTTCCATAAATAGATTGTATTTTGACATCTATTTTCAAAATTTTATATCTTTGATGAACCCTTAAAACTAAGTCTTGACTCTACTACATGAATCACAATGGTTAGAAACCCTTAATCGTCATGAGATCATAACTACTCATACATACATGTGTGTGTATCTATATATAAATATAAAAATAAGAAGAGTATTATATACCTCTTTACATCTTCAAGACCTGAGAATACATGTAGCAGCCGAAGCGACTCTCTGATTTTTGGAAGCCAGTAGCGGTAATGTTCTGACACCTATGTTAGTTGCTCGCTAGAATGTTCTCGAATGATTATGAAAAATCTCCTTGATGGAGTCGTTGGAAAAAACCGACAAATAGAAGCTAAGATAGAAGATAAAAAACAACATTAGAAATGACATATTTGATTCGATATTCAGGGCAAAATGAATTAAGGTTTGGTTAGACCAATTTATAGTTAGTGAGCATATAGTTCGCTTAGTTATCGATTGGGCCAGTGGTTTCATCTTCAACATAATCATTAGCCCAACTAATATCTATATTTATATACTTTTACGAGACTTAAATCTAAAATTTTGCTATAGTAAAACTTCGATAAGTTTAAACACAAGGAATACAGAATATCATATATTATGGTAAATACCACGAATAATTTATCATATTTTCTTACCAAACTGCCTTTGTAAATGTTGATAAAACCGACCATATCAGTTTTCTTCTTAAAAAAATTATCTTTACTTTAAAGATTTTACGTATTAGACGTGACATGAAAAAATTTCGTATTTCACTCTCGTACCTCCGCTCAATTTGTTTTATTAAAAATTTTAACGGTATTTTGCAAGTTTTAGTTCATCCGACTATATGAGCAATAATTTCTAGACAGCTTTATAAAAAATTGTACTTGGATATATTTTTGTGTTTTTTCTTATAAAGCTAGTCAATGCGAGTATACTTATATTAATAAGAAATAAAATTACAAATGATAGAAAGGAGTATACCAAAGCTTCACTAAAAAACATCCAAATAATAAATCGTACATGAAGTTTCAATGTTTTCAACATACCCACCTGCAGGAGACTTAAAATAACAAGTCATTATAATTGCTTGCAGACACAATCGCATAGACTCCATGAAATAGAAATAGTTGGGTAGAATAACCCAATAATACTTGGTGTCGAAGAAACGATAAATATATAAATTGGCGATATAACAATCCTAAAAGCAAAAATAAATCAAAAGTCAATCTGATCATCGACATCGCATGAACCGAACTGTAGAGCACCAAGTTTCAAAATCATCTTCTTTACTCAATATAGAATCAAATTAGAACATGTTAAAAACCAATATAATCTGTAAATTAAATCAAATATGATAAAAAAAAGAATGTTATCCATTTTGAAAAGATGCCAAACCCACGAATATTTCTTTATAAGGGATTTTAGCTCAACACCATCAATAGCAAAAATGATATTATCCTCAGTGCCTCAATGTTCCCATTTAGCCAACCTATCAGCAACTTTATTGGCTCTCCACCAACATGTTCAAATTTAACCTCAAAACTAAGATCAATAATATCAAATAATTCAGTTTTTAGAACCCAAGTTTACTACTTCCGCAACTATTCTACTTGCAAAGTATTGAAAAACTCCACTAAAACCTCATAATGATCCGTTGTTTATCAAGTAATACCTAATTTGTTTATGTTCTACTTTACGTCATTATGTTTTTCTTAATACAAAAGCTATTTGAGAAGCCATGACAAACTTTTGCTGAATAAAAAAAAAATACAGCCGCACTTCATGTAGTTGCCTTGTATTACGTTCGCGTTAGAGTCCAAAAACACGGTCTCCAAATATAAACAATTTGTCTTACCAAAAGTGGCATATCTTGTTTTTTGTCGTTATGAAAGTCTTTTAGAAGCCAAGTTACGTTTGCGATCCTCATCCATTCGGTTCTGAAATCATCAATACATTTTAAATATAATAAAATTAATTAATGTAAACAAAAATCATAACAAGTTATTTTAAATACAAAAGAGTTCATTTAATATCTCTTGAAACCATACGATAAAATTATGCTCGAGCAGATCAAGAATACAATTACTCAAAATCTTATAAAATTTGAAAGTATTATGTCGTTAAACCAATAATGGGAACAATATTTTTCTACACAACCTTACGGCTTTCTTTTTTAATATTAGAGATATGTTTTGTGTTTTTATTTATAAAACTACTCAATGCGACTATATGTATATTATTAAAAAATAAAATTACAAATCATAGAGAGGACTAGACCAAAGCCTCTAAAAAACAAGATACAAATAAACAATTATACATGACCTTTCAATATTTTAAGCATACACACCTGCAAGAGACTTAATATAACAAGTCAATATAATTACTTGCACACACAATCACATAGACTCCATGAAATGTAGAAAATAGTTAGAAGAATAACCTAATAATACTTGGAGCCTAAGAAACGATAAATATATAAGTTAGGGAAATAATAACCCTAAAAGAAACATTAAATTAAAGTGAGCATAAATCAAGTTTTATGCTCCACAAATGATTGAAAGAAATGAAAGTGAATCTGATCATCTGCATCGAATTAGCCAAAATGTTCAACAACGAGTTTCAAAAGCGTCTTCTTTACTCAAGATAACACATGGGAACATGTGAAATACCTATAACATGCATATCGAATCAAGTATGATAACAAAGAATGTTACAAAAAGATTCAAAATCTCACAAATCCTTCCATATACGGGGTTTTAGCTCAACATCATCAATAGAAACAATGATATTATCCTCAAAGAATCTATGTCCCCATTTAGCCAGTCGTTTAGCAACTTCATTTCCTCTCCACCAACGTGTCCAAACTGAACCTCAAAAGTAAGATCATGAATTTCAAAAAATTCATTATATAGAGCCCAAATTTATTAATTTCGCAACTTTACTATTTGTGACGTATTCAAAAACTCTACTAAAACTTCAAAAAGATCCATTGTTTATTTAGTAAATCTTAAAAAAAATTCATGTTCTCCTTTCCTTCATAATGTTTTTCTTGATACAAAAGTCATCATAAGAATCCGTGATAAACTATTTCGTTATAAAAGAAATATGGAACCCCACTTAATGTACCTGTCTTGTATTATGCTCGCTAATAAAAAAGTGCGATTTTTAAATATATACAATGTGTCTTAAAAAATTGGCAAACGACATTGTTTTTTTATAGCTTGTTTGTTATTGTTACGAAAGTTATTTGGAAGCCAGATTGCGCTTTATATAGTATTCATCATTTGATTATCACATATTCTCTTCTGAACCCATCAATATATTTTGTTAAAAAAAATCTATTGAATGTAAAAAAGAATTCATAAATAAATAGTATTCCACTTAAGATCTCATAAACCGTACCATAAAATTGTGTTGGAAGAATATCAAGAATACAATAACTCAAAATCTAGTGCAATTTAAAAGTACTCGATCCATATTCTAATAAACGGATAGTTTAAATTGATCGAATGTTGAAAAGTATTTATGCATTCTTCCTTTTTTAACAAAGGAAAACTATATTTTTTGTTAATACGTGAGAATGGTTTATGAATACGACTAAGGTCGCTGATTTCAAAAATATATGATGTTCATACGTTCCAATCAGTTAAGACTTAAAATTTAAAAGAAATAAGATATACGCATACTCTAAGTATACTAAATGAATCCATGCCTTTCATATTTTAAATTGATACGCATTGATTAGATCCCACGTTGTGCCTATTTAGGTGGTATTTATTTTTTCAAACTCAAACTCTCTCGCAACCAAGAATTCATCCATGGTATTAGAAAAGAAAACATGTATAGTTAGTATTGATGAGGATTGAATTAATTCAACCCACGAACTAAACTGGTGGAATATTGAACCAATATCTAGTTTATAATACAGACCCAACAAATGTATAATGTTAAGGGTCTTTTGTGTAATAAAGAATAATTTAGGTTTATTTAGCAAGTTAGCTGAGGGATTAGCCTCAAATGGAAAAAATATTTAGGTCCAATGGCCTAAACGCCCAATAGGCCCAATAGGCCCAAAACACCTACATATCCTACTTGCTATATAAACCGTTTATCTTGACTATTCGAATGATTTGATTGCATTAAATATGTGTTGCCTTCAAATGTCTTGATTGCTTTGAATTCGTATTTCTTTCCAATAGTCTGGTTGCATTCAATTCGGATTGTCTTCGAAAGGTTTTGTTGCATTGAATTCGCGTTGTCCTTCGAATGGCTTGATTGCTAAATTCGCATTGCCTTCGAATGGTTTGGTTGCATTAAATCCGTGTTGCCTTCGATTGGTTTGATTGAATTGAATTCGTTTTGCCTTCAAATATCTGAATATGGTCTATAAATTAGTTGGTACTACACGATCTAAATATTATCAATCATCGATTTCAAAAATAGATGATATTTTAAATTGATCGATAGGACAATATCACCGAATGTCAGCTAACATGATAACCTAAAGCAAATTAAACTCAAACTATCCCACTGTTATAAATCAACATATTTAGTTAGCTCTTCCAAATTGAATAGAAAACCAGATTATAATCGTTTTGTTTCATAACATCGACCTAAGAATATCTTTGTAAGATTATCTAACCATACCTTATTTTAAAAACCTAGATGAGTTTGGTTCTTTAATTTTTTTTTTATCTAGTTTGGTTTTCCATTGTCATTAAAACCTAGATGAGTTTGGTTCTTTAATTTTTTTTTATCTAGTTTGGTTTTCAATTGTGATTAAAACCTAGATGAATTTGATTCTTTAAATGTTTAAAAAACACTGCATCATCCACACATGCATGGGAATGGATAGAAAAACATGGTTAGTGTGTGATTTTGGATGTTGAGGGGTTACTTTAATAGTAATGTAGCCAGACTTAATACGCTTAAAATGCAAAGTTGGTGACAGTAACAACTATTTCCATCATCACATCTTTCATCTCACAACAAAATAAAAAGAGCATTGATCATAACAATATTTTGTCTTTATAAAACTCTTAGGAGAGAATGCAATTGTATTAATAAGGCAAAAAGTTTTAAACCTAGCGCTCATCTGATTCTTCATGTTTTTTGTTAGGGTTAAGATGGATGCTATACATAATTTATGGGTACCTGTTTTAACTGTGATAGCATGCCCTATTTGACAAAACATTCCAAGACCACTTTACCCAATGTGTATGCACTCATTGTAAGTAGTTGACCTAGAAAACAAAAGGATTGATTCCGACCTGCCGGATTCGAACCAGCGACCTAAGGATTTTCTGTTAGGATCAACTTACTACAGTCCTCCGCTCTACCAACTGAGCTAAGGTCGGTTTCTTTGGTTGCATTAATCGAGTTCTGCTTTTGAGCTGTGATGAAAAAACTATTTTCAAAACATTTTTACACAACTCAAACATAGCACCTTTAGATGCTTTAGTGAATTAGAACAGCCTGAACAATTGATTCTTCATGCCTAAAACAGTATTTGTTTGCAATGAAATTGGCACAGCGAACTGGAATCAGTACTTAAAAAGGCTATTCCTCTTGCAACAGAATGTAAATAGCATTGAACATTTCGTATAAAACAAGCTTCAAGCTAAGAATAATGACACGGGACGATCAGGTTGTAGATTGCGTTGCTGATTGGTAACACGACAAATAGTTTGATTATGTCAGTTCGTTTTAATAGCTGAATCAAGTAGTTGCAATGTCTAAATTCCTGCACATATCCATTAAGTCAGAGTTAACTCTTTATCATAAATATTTTATACTCCAATCCAAGAAAAACAAATGCGTTCTTCCAATAAAAATAGTCTGAAGGAATGGAGATCTACAATGCCAACTTGATGCAGCCTCATAATGGTGAGGTCATTAAAAAACTAAAACAAGTCATGTGGTTCCTAAGAGATAATCAATTAATTAATGATTTCAAACATCATGTAGTTTAGTTGAAGGATTTAAAAATCCGAAATGTTGAAAGTATGCACTCCCTAAATCAACGACGGAATAGTGTATGTGTTCTGGTTTTGGAGTTGAATATAGAGGTCAAACTCCCATGTTTAAAGTATTCAGGCAAGCTTCCTTTTTTACTAAAGGAAAACTGTAATTTCCGTAAACACATAGACTTAGGTCACAGTGACACAATCGAGATATTAAAATAGCTGGTTTCAATGGAAAAATACTTAAATTAGAAAAAAAAATAATGGCTTAATTTTAAATGTAGTTGAACGATTCTATACTAATTATATTTTAAATTTATGCCTATCCACTAAATTACCCCAACGATTTCGTCTACCTATGTGGTATTTTTTTAAATCAAACTATCTCATGATCAAGAGTTCATGCTTGGGGTTATAAAACGTATTTAGTCAGCATTTTAAATAGAAAAAATAAAATATTAAATTTGATCGATTCGTTTTTTACAAAACATTGATTTATAAAATTTATGGTACACGATCTTCTAATAACATAATAGAGTTCGGCTTTTTAATATTTTTTATCCGCTTCAGTTTTACATTATAAGTAATTTGAAAGACGTGATTTCGGTTCGTCTAGATTATCTTAATTATTAAATTATTATTATCTCTGATCAATACTAATTGATGAAATATGATAAAAATAACTTTAAATTATAAGATGAACTTACTTTTGGATAAAACTTTGTGTGTTGTATATGATAAACACTATACTCATTTTTTCGTAAAATATATTACTACATTTTGGTTAAAAAAAATTATACAACACAACTATTTAGGTTAATAAACATACATGCTCATTGGGTAGAACAATCTTTGTCGATCTTGAGATTTATATATGAGTAATCTAAGGGAAATATGCTAATTTCCTGTCAAATCAGATCAAAAGAAAAAAAAGAAAAGGAAAGCACAAAAACAAAAGTGAAATCAAAGACACAATTGTTAACGGAGTTCAGCAAATTATGCCTACGTCTCCGGACCTGCTGCAGATCGATTTTATTAGGAAGAATACAGTGACTGCCGTTTTTTTGGTGAATACACAAAACCCTAACACTAGGTTTTATAGAGACTGTAACACTTAAAGAAGGGAAAAATATTACAGTCCTTAATGTGTAATTTATAACCCCCTAAAATTACACTGTCTTTTCAATTCACTCCAGTTCTCTTTAATGTGCCTACCACTTGCCTCATCTCCACTGTTTTCACATTCTACTTGAAGGTTATGATATATCTTACTCAAGTGATGGCAAGCACTGGCTTCATTGGAAATGCAAATAAGTTCAGAAAAACTTAACAATCTCCCACTTGAAGACTGGTTTCAACCTGTCTTCACACCTTGATCTATGCAGCAGATCTTTCTGGTCTTATTACTCTTGTAGACCAACTGAAGCTGAACACAACTTCAGTTTTTCAATGGCTACTGTCTTTGTCAACAAATCAGCTGGATTCTTGCTTCCTTGGATCTTTTCCAGTATTAGCACCTCATCTTCCAATAAAGATCTAATGAAATGATAACGAAGACTGATGTGCTTGGTTCTTGAATGAAATGTTGAATTCTTCGCCAATTGAATTGCACTTTGACTATCACTATGCAGAACGTTGTTCTTCTGTTTGAATCCCAACTCGGTCAACAAACCTTGAAGCCATATCATCTCTTTACTGGCTTCGGTCACTGCTATATACTCAGCCTCTGTAGTTGATAAAGTGACAATTTTTTGTAATTTTGACATCCAACTAACAGCTGTAGTTCCAACAGTAAATATATAACCGGTAGTGCTTTTCCGGTGATCAACTTCACCTCCAAAATCTGCATCTACATAGCCTTGTACCTTTAACTCACCCTTACCAAAGTACAAACACTTTTCCATGGTACCTAGTAGGTACCTCAAAATCCATTTGACAGCTTCCCAATGAATTTTCCCTGGGTTTGACATAAACCTACTCACAACTCCCACTGCATAACTAATGTCTGGTCTTGTACAGACCATTGCATACATCAAACTTCCAATAGCTGAGGCGTAAGGAACCTTAGCCATGAAGTCTTTTTCTTCATCTGTCTTAGGGGATATATCCTTGGATAAACGAAAGTGACCTGCCAATGGTGTACTAACTGGCTTTGCATCACACATGTTAAATCTCTTGAAAACGCGATCGATGTACTCTAACTGAGATAACTGCAGAACTTTTCTATGCTTATCTCTTATGATTTGCATTCCAAGAATCTTCTTCGCCGGACCCAAGTCCTTCATGTCAAATTCTTTTGACAATTGTAGCTTCAATCTTCTAATATCATCCATATCTGAACCTGCTACTAACATATCATCAACATAAAGTAGCAAAATGATATAACTGGACTTACATCTTTTAAAATAGCAACAGTGGTCCGCATTACACTTCTGAAAACTCTCTTTGTGCATAAAACCGTCAAATTTCTTGTACCACTGTCTTGGAGGTTGTTTTAAACCGTACAAACTTTTCTTAAGTCTGCATATCATGTTTTCTTTCCCTTCTTTTAAGAAACCTTCTGGTTGATACATGTATATCTCCTCATCCAAATCCCCGTGAAGAAATGCAGTCTTCACATCTAACTGTTCAAGATAAAGGTCTTTAATGGCAACAATACTCAACACTGATCTAATAGTATTGAGCTTCACAACTGGAGCAAAAATATTGGTGTAATCAATTCCTTCCTTTTGCTGGAACCCTTTGACAACTAGTCGTGCTTTGTATCTCTTAGAGCCATCATGCTCATCTTTCACCCGATACACCCATTTGTTATGAAGTGCCTTCTTACCCATTGGTAACTCAGTTAGGTCCCATGTATCATTTGAGATTAAAGACTTTATCTCATTTTTCATAGCAAACTCCCACTTACTAGCATCACTGGTCTGGCAAGCTTCATCATAGCATTCAGGTTCTCCTCCATCGGTAAGTAACAGATAGTTCAAGTATCTCCTGTTGGGTACATGGGGTCGGGAAGATCTTCGCAAAACAGGAACTGCCTCGGTCGGCTGTAGGGTATCGGATTGCTGTCGATAGGTCTGTCCAACAGACTCTCCTTCTTGAGGGGTTAATCTGATCGACTCTAATTCTTGACTATCTGGGACTCCCTCGATATCTGCAAATACTGATTCATACGGCTTTGAGTCATTTGCTTCAGTTTTATGTCTGTCCTTGTACATCACTGTTTCATTGAAGATCACATCTCTGCTTCGTATCATCTTCTTGTTCTCCTCATCCCAAACACGATAACCGAACTCATCTTCGCCATATCCGATCTAGAAACATTTTTTCGATTTCGGATCAAGCTTGTTCCTGCCTTGGTCACTTATATGAACATATGCTGTACAACCAAAAACTCTTAGATGTGATAATTTTATATCCTTACCACTCCATACCTCCTCGGGTATTCGATGTTCTAAGGGAACCGACGGGCCTCGGTTAACCAGGTAAGCCGATGTATTGATTGCTTCTGCCCAGAACTGCTTCGGTAAACCAGACTGTATTCGAATGCTTCTGGCTCTTTCTGTCAACGTTCTGTTCATACGTTCGGCAATACCATTGTGTTGAGGCGTACCTGGAACGGTTCTTTCCATCCTGATACCATGCTCATAGCAAAAGTTCTTGAATTTGGTGTCCTCATATTCACCACCATTATCAGTTCTCAGCTTTTTAATCTTCAGACCTGTCTCATTCTCAACCATAGATTTCCATCTCCTAAAAACATCAAACACTTCAGATTTATGCTTCAGAAAATAAACCCATACCTTTCGAGAATGATCATCGATAAATGTCACAAAATAGTGTTTCCCTCCTATAGATGAAACAGTTGTTGGCCCCCAAACGTCAGAGTGAACAAGCTCCAGCTTTTCTTTCTTTGGGGTTCTACCACTCGTCTGAAAACTGACCCTTTTTTGTTTTCCAAGTATGCAATCTTCACACATGTCTATATCGACTGACTTCAGACCTGGAAGCTTCCCATTTGAGTACATAATTTTCATACCCTTCACACTCATATGGCCAAGCCTCTGGTGCCAAACATTTGGATTTTCGTTTCCTGCTGCTATTGTAATTAAACAGCTCGTCTCTGATGTCTTGTAAAGAGTACCACTCTTCTTTCCGCGAGCAATCGTCATTGCTCCCTTTGAAATTTTCCAATTGTCACCATAGAAGATCGTACTATAGCCTTCGCTAGCCAACTGCCCTACTGAGATTAAGTTCTTTCTCAGACTGGGGATATGTCTGACATCTTTGAGTTCCCATACAGACCCATTCAACTTAATCTTCACAGTACCTTTACCAATAATATCACAAGGTTGATCATCACCAAGATATACTTTTCCAAGGTTACCAGGTACATACCTCTCGAAGAATTCTTTCTTCGAAGTCGCGTGAAACGATGCTCCAGAGTCTAATACCCAAGACTCTTCCCTGCTTTCTAAGGAGCATATTAACGCATCGTCTCCTTCTGAAGTGATATTTGCCTCTGTCTTCTTCTCTTGTTCCTTTGGTTCTCTCTTGCACTGAAATTTAAGGTGCCCGGTCTTCCCACAATTCCAACACTCCATGTTTCTCAACCCCTGGGAATTTTTAGGATTCCTAGACTTGGACCTCAAGTCTCTTGATTTGCCTCGGTAGTTCGATTTACCACGTCCATATACTCTGGTTGAATTTCTTCCTCTTGATTCTGTCTGTAAGACTGAGGAGATTGATGACTCACCTGATTCTCTCCTTCGAATCTCTTCACTGAGAACTAGGTCACGAACATCATCAAATTTCAACTTATTGCTTCCTGATGAGCTACTCACCGCAGTGACAGTAGCATTCCAACTATCTGGTAGTGAAGACAACAGTATCAATGCTCGTATTTCTTCATCAAAATCAATTTCAACTGAACTCAACTGGCTTGTGATTGTATTAAGTTCATTGAGGTGTTGAGCTACCGAAGCGCCTTCCATCATTCGCAAATTGAATAAACGCCTCATCAAGTGAACTTTGTTAGACGCTGATGGCTTCTCATACATACTGGAGAGAGCCTTCATAAGACCCGCCGTGGTTGTTTCCTTTATGATGTTAAAGGCAACGTTGCGGGATAGCGTCAATCGGATGACTCCAAGAGCTTGTCTATCAAGAAGGGTCCAATATTCATCTTTCATACCTTCTGGTTTCTTTTCTGAAAGGGGTTGATAAAGTTTTTTCTGGTACAGATAATCTTCAATCTGCATCTTCCAGAACCCAAAATCTACACCATCGAATTTTTCGAGTCTCACCTTTCCTTCGTCTGTAGCCATTGCTCCCACTCAAATCTGATTTCCTTTGGATCGCTACCACCCTGGCTCTGATACCAGTTCTAAGGGAAATATGCTAATTTCCTGTCAAATCAGATCAAAAGAAAAAAAAGAAAAGGAAAGCACAAAAACAAAAGTGAAATCAAAGACACAATTGTTAACGGAGTTCAGCAAATTATGCCTACGTCTCCGGAGCTGCTGCAGATCGATTTTATTAGAAAGAATTCAGTGACTGCCGTTTTTTGGTGAATACACAAAACCCTAACACTAGGTTTTATAGAGACTGTAACACTTAAAGAAGGGAAAAATATTACAGTCCTTAATGTGTAATTTATAACCCCCTAAAATTACACTGTCTTTTCAATTCACTCCAGTTCTCTTTAATGTGCCTACCACTTGCCTCATCTCCACTGTTTTCACATTCTACTTGAAGGTTATGATATATCTTACTCAAGTGATGGCAAGCACTGGCTTCATTGGAAATGCAAATAAGTTCAGAAAAACTTAACAAGTAACCCTATATAATCAAATCGAGTAACCATATAAATAAAACATATGCTACACTTTTTATAAGATCTCTATTTTTGATACCGTTTTTTCAAAAACCATATGCCATTAAATATAGATATAAATATTATTTCTAAATTCTTGATATTAAACGTTTTTAAATATCGTGTAAGTCAACCAATAAATCTAATCTCCCGTTAAGAATAGTCTTCTAACTAATTACTTTACGTACATTTAGAAGAGATATCATCCTTATTTCTAGATTGTCACGAATACACAATACCAAAAATACAATATGACTTTGGATAACATTTTTCAAAACAAAAATTCCGTTTTTGTTCGCGATTAGTCTATATATTTTTACTAATCGTAAAAATAAACATTCTCACATCTTGATGCATGTTTTAAAATAAATTCATTAATTATGTAAGTAATCTCATTTAGGTTTCCATAAATAGATTGTATTATGACATCTATTTTCAAAATTTTATATCTTTGATGAACCCTTAAAACTAAGTCTTGACTCTACTACATGAATCACAATGGTTAGAAACCCTTAATCGTCATGAGATCATAACTACTCATACATACATGTGTGTGTATCTATATATAAATATAAAAATAAGAAGAGTATTATATACCTCTTTACATCTTCAAGACCTGAGAATACATGTAGCAGCCGAAGCGACTGTCTGATTTTTGGAAGCCAGTAGCGGTAATGTTCTGACACCTATGTTAGTTGCTCGCTAGAATGTTCTCGAATTATTATGAAAAATCTATTTGATAGAGTCGTTGGAAAAAACCGACAAATAGAAGCTAAGATAGAAGATAAAAAACAACATTAGAAATGACATATTTGATTCGATATTCAGGGCAAAATGAATTAAGGTTTGGTTAGACAAATTTATAGTTAGTGAGAATATAGTTCGCTTAGTTATCGATTGGGCCAGTGGTTTCATCTTCAACATAATCATTAGCCCAACTAATATCTATATTTATATACTTTCACGAGACTTAAATCTAAAATTTTGCTATAGTAAAACTTCGATAAGTTTAAACACAAGGAATACAGAATATCATATATTATGGTAAATACCACGAATAATTTATCATATTTTCTTACCAAACTGCCTTTGTAAATGTTGATAAAACCGACCATATCAGTTTTCTTCTTAAAAAAAATTATCTTTACTCTAAAGATTTTACCTATTAGACGTGACATGAAAAAATTTCGTATTTAACTCTCGTACCTCCGCTCAATTTGTTTTATTAAAACTTTTAACGGTATTTTGCAAGTTTTAGTTCATCCGACTATATGAGCAATAATTTATAAACAGCTTTATAAAAAATTGTACTTGGATATATTTTTGTGTTTTTTCTTATAAAACTAGTCAATGCGAGTATACTTATATTAATAAGAAATAAAATTACAAATGATAGAGAGGAGTATACCAAAGCTTCACTAAAAAACATCCAAATAATAAATCGTACATGAAGTTTCAATGTTTTCAACATACCCACCTGCAGGAGACTTAAAATAACAAGTCATTATAATTGCTTGCAGACACAATCGCATAGACTCCATGAAATAGAAATAGTTGGGCAGAATAACCCAATAGAACTTGGTGTCGAAGAAACGATAAATATATAAATTGGCGATATAACAATCCTAAAAGCAAAAATAAATAAAAAGTCAATCTGATCATCGGCATCGCATGAACCGAAATGTAGAGCACCAAGTTTCAAAATCATCTTCTTTACTCAATATAAAATCAAATTAGAACATGTTAAAAACCAATATAATCTGTAAATTAAATCAAATATGATAAAAAAAAGAATGTTATCCATTTTGAAAAGATGCCAAACCCACGAATATTTCCTTATAAGGGCTCTTAGCTCAACACCATCAATAGCAAAAATGATAGTATCCTCAGTGCCTCAATGTTCCCATTTAGCCAACCTATCAGCAACTTTATTGGCTCTCCACCAACATGTTCAAATTTAACCTCAAAACTAAGATCAATAATATCAAATAATTCAGTTTTTAGAACCCAAGTTTACTACTTCCGCAACTATTCTACTTGCAAAGTATTGAAAAACTCCACTAAAACCTCATAATGATCCGTTGTTTATCAAGTAATACCTAATTTTTTTAAGTTCTACTTTACGTCATTATGTTTTTCTTAATACAAAAGCTATTTGAGAAGCCATGACAAACTTTTGCTGAATAAAAAAAAATACAACCGCACTTCATGTAGTTGCCTTGTATTACGTGTACGTTAGAGTCCAAAAGCACGGTCTCCAAATATAAACAATTTGTCTTACCAAAAGTGGCATATCTTGTTTTTTGTCGTTATGAAAGTCTTTTAGAAGCCAAGTTACGTTTGCGATCCTCATCCATTCGGTTCTGAAATCATCAATACATTTTAAATATAATAAAATTAATTAATGTAAACAAAAATCATAACAAGTTATTTTAAATACAAAAGAGTTCATTTAATATCTCTTGAAACCAAACGATAAAATTATGCTCGGAGCAGATCAAGAATACAATTACTCAAAATCTTATAAAATTTGAAAGTATTATGTCGTTAAACCAATAATGGGAACAATATTTTTCTACACAACCTTACGGCTTTCTTTTTTAATACTTAGAGATATGTTTTGTGTTTTTATTTATAAAACTACTCAATGCGACTATATGTATATTATTAAAAAATAAAATTACAAATCATAGAGAGGACTAGACCAAAGCCTCTCAAAAACAAGATACAAATAAACAATCGTACATGACCTTTCAATATTTTAAGCATACACACCTGCAAGAGACTTAATATAACAAGTCAATATAATTACTTGCAGACACAATCACATAGACTCCATGAAATGTAGAAAATAGTTAGAAGAATAACCTAATAATACTTGGAGCCTAAGAAACGATAAATATATAAGTTAGGGAAATAATAACCCTAAAAGAAACATTAAATTAAAGTGAACATAAATCAAGTTTTATGCTCCACAAATGATTGAAAGAAATGAAAGTGAATCCGATCATCTGCATCGAATTAGCCAAAATGTTCAATAACGAGTTTCAAAAGCGTCTTCTTTACTCAAGATAACACATGGGAACATGTGAAAGACCTATAACATGCATATCGAATCAAGTATGATAACAAAGAATGTTACAAAAAGATTCAAAATCTCACAAATCCTTCCATATACGGGATTTTAGCTCAACGTCATCAATAGAAACAATGATGTTATCCTCAAAGAATCTATGTCCCCATTTAGCCAGTCATTCAGCAACTTCATTTCCTCTCCACCAACGTGTCCAAACTGTACCTCAAAAGTAAGATCATGAATTTCAAAAAATTCATTATATAGAGCCCAAATTTATTAATTTCGCAACTTTACTATTTGTGACGTATTCAAAAACTCTACTAAAACTTCAAAAAGATCCATTGTTTATTGAGTAAATCTTAAAAAAATTCATGTTCTCCTTTCCTTCATAATGCTTTCTTGATACAAAAGTCATCATAAGAATCCGTGATAAACTATTTCGTTATAAAAGAAATATGGAACCCCACTTAATGTACATGTCTTGTATTATGCTCGCTAATAAAAAAGTGCGATTTTTAAATATATACAATGTGTCTTAAAAAATTGGCAAACGACATTGCTTTTTTATAGCTTGTTTGTTATTGTTACGAAAGTTATTTGGAAGCCAGATTGCGCTTTATATAGTATTCATCATTTGATTATCACATATTCTCTTCTGAACCCATGAATATATTTTGTTAAAAAAAATCTATTGAATGTAAAAAAGAATTCATAAATAAATAGTATTCCACTTAAGATCTCATAAACCATACCATAAAATTGTGTTGGAAGAATATCAAGAATACAATAACTCAAAATCTAGTGCAATTTAAAAGTACTCGATCCATATTCCAATAAACGGATAGTTTAAATTGATCGAATGTTGAAAAGTATTTATGCATACTTCCTTTTTTAACAAAGGAAAACTATATTTTTTGTTAATACGTGAGAATGGTTTATGAATACGACTAAGGTCGCTGATTTCAAAAATATATGATGTTCATACGTTCCAATCAGTTAAGACTTAAAATTTAAAAGAAATAAGATATACGCATACTCTAAGTATACTAAATGAATCCATGCCTTTCATATTTTAAATTGATACGCATTGATTAGATCCCAGGTTGTGCCTATTTAGGTGGTATTTATTTTTTCAAACTCAAACTCTCTCGCAACCAAGAATTCATCCATGGTATTAGAAAAGAAAACATGTATAGTTAGTATTGATGAGGATTGAATTAATTCAACCCACGAACTAAACTGGTGGAATATTGAACCAATATCTAGTCTATAATATAGACCCAACAAATGTATAATGTTAAGGGTCTTTTGTGTAATAAAGAATAATTTGGGTTTATTTAGCAAGTTAGCTGAGGGATTAGCCTCAAATGGAAAAAATATTTAGGTCCAATGGCCTAAACGCCCAATAGGCCCAATAGGCCCAAAACACCTACATATCCTACTTGCTATATAAACCGTTTATCTTGACTATTCGAATGATTTGATTGCATTAAATATGTGTTGCCTTCAAATGTCTTGATTGCTTTGAATTCGTATTTCTTTCCAATAGTTTGGTTGCATTCAATTCGGATTGTCTTCGAAAGGGTTTGTTGCATTGAATTCGCGTTGTCCTTCGAATGGCTTGATTGCTAAATTCGCATTGCCTTCGAATGGTTTGGTTGCATTAAATCCGTGTTGCCTTCGATTGGTTTGATTGAATTGAATTCGTTTTGCCTTCAAATATCTGAATATGGTCTATAAATTAGTTAGTACTACACGATCTAAATATTATCAATCATCGATTTCAAAAATAGATGATATTTTAAATTGATCGATAGGACAATATCACCGAATGTCAGCTAACATGATAACCTAAAGCAAATTAAACTCAAACTATCCCACTGTTATAAATCAACATATTTAGTTAGCTCTTCCAAATTGAATAGAAAACCAGATTATAATCGTTTTGTTTCATAACATCGACCTAAGAATATCTTTGTAAGATTATCTAACCATACCTTATTTTAAAAACCTAGATGAGTTTGGTTCTTTAATGTTTTTTTTATCTAGTTTGGTTTTCCATTGTCATTAAAACCTAGATGAGTTTGGTTCTTTAAATTTTTTTTATCTAGTTTGGTTTTCAATTGTGATTAAAACCTAGATGAATTTGATTCTTTAAATGTTTAAAAAACACTGCATCATCCACACATGCATGGGAATGGATAGAAAAACATGGTTAGTGTGTGATTTTGGATGTTGAGGGGTTACTTTAATAGTAATGTAGCCAGACTTAATACGCTTAAAATGCAAAGTTGGTGACAGTAACAACTATTTCCATCATCACATCTTTCATCTCACAACAAAATAAAAAGAGCATTGATCATAACAATATTTTGTCTTTATAAAACTCTTAGGAGAGAATGCAATTGTATTAATAAGGCAAAAAGTTTTAAACCTAGCGCTCATCTGTTTCTTCATGTTTTTTGTTAGGGTTAAGATGGATGCTATACATAATTTATGGGTACCTGTTTTAACTGTGATAGCATGCCCTATTTGACAAAACATTCCAAGACCACTTTACCCAATGTGTATGCACTCATTGTAAGTAGTTGACCTAGAAAACAAAAGGATTGATTCCGACCTGCCGGATTCGAACCAGCGACCTAAGGATTTTCTGTTAGGATCAACTTACTACAGTCCTCCGCTCTACCAACTGAGCTAAGGTCGGTTTCTTTGGTTGCATTAATCGAGTTCTGCTTTTGAGCTGTGATGAAAAAACTATTTTCAAAACATTTTTACACAACTCAAACATAGCACCTTTAGATGCTTTAGTGAATTAGAACAGCCTGAACAATTGATTCTTCATGCCTAAAACAGTATTTGTTTGCAATGAAATTGGCACAGCGAACTGGAATCAGTACTTAAAAAGGCTATTCCTCTTGCAACAGAATGTAAATAGCATTGAACATTTCGTATAAAACAAGCTTCAAGCTAAGAATAATGACACGGGACCATCAGGTTGTAGATTGCGTTGCTGATTGGTAACACGACAAATAGTTTGATTATGTCAGTTCGTTTTAATAGCTGAATCAAGTAGTTGCAATGTCTAAATTCCTGCACATATCCATTAAGTCAGAGTTAACTCTTTATCATAAATATTTTATACTCCAATCCAAGAAAAACAAATGCGTTCTTCCAATAAAAATAGTCTGAAGGAATGGAGATCTACAATGCCAACTTGATGCAGCCTCATAATGGTGAGGTCATTAAAAAAATAAAACAAGTCATGTGGTTCCTAAGAGATAATCAATTAATTAATGATTTCAAACATCATGTAGTTTAGTTGAAGGATTTAAAAATCCGAAATGTTGAAAGTATGCACTCCCTAAATCAACGACGGAATAGTGTATGTGTTCTGGTTTTGGAGTTGAATATAGAGGTCAAACTCCCATGTTTAAAGTATTCAGGCAAGCTTCCTTTTTTACTAAAGGAAAACTGTAATTTCCGTAAACACATAGACTTAGGTCACAGTGACACAATCGAGATATTAAAATAGCTGGTTTCAATGGAAAAATACTTAAATTAGAAAAAAAATAATGGCTTAATTTTAAATGTAGTTGAACGATTCTATACTAATTATATTTTAAATTTATGCCTATCCACTAAATTACCCCAACGATTTCGTATACCTATGTGGTATTTTTTTAAATCAAACTATCTCATGATCAAGAGTTCATGCTTGGGGTTATAAAACGTATTTAGTCAGCATTTTAAATAGAAAAAATAAAATATTAAATTTGATCGATTCGTTTTTTACAAAACATTGATTTATAAAATTTATGGTACACGATCTTCTAATAACATAATAGAGTTCGGCTTTTTAATATTTTTTATCCGCTTCAGTTTTACATTATAAGTAACTTGAAAGACGTGATTTCGGTTCGTCTAGATTATCTTAATTATTAAATTATTATTATCTCTTATCAATACTAATTGATGAAATATGATAAAAATAACTTTAAATTATAAGATGAACTTACTTTTGGATAAAACTTTGTGTGTTGTATATGATAAACACTATACTCATTTTTTCGTAAAATATATTACTACATTTTGGTTAAAAAAATTTATACAACACAACTATTTAGGTTAATAAACATACATGCTCATTGGGTAGAACAATCTTTGTCGATCTTGAGATTTATATATGAGTAACCCTATATAATCAAATCGAGTAACCATATAAATAAAACATATGCTACACTTTTTATAAGATCTCTATTTTTTTAAGATAGATACCGTTTTTCAAAAACCATATGCCATTAAATATAGATAGAAATATTATTTATAAATTCTTGATATTAAACGTTTTTAAATATCGTGTAAGTCAACCAATAAATCTAATCTCCCGTTAAGAATAGTCTTCTAACTAATTACTGTACGTACATTTAGAAGAGATATCATCCTTATTTCTAGATTGTCACGAATACACAATACCAAAAATACAATATGACTTTGGATAACATTTTTCAAAACAAAAATTCTGTTCTTGTTCGCGATTAGTCTATATATTTTTACTAATCGTAAAAATAAACATTCCCACATCTTGATGCATGTTTTAAAATAAATTCATTAATTATGTAAGTAACGTCATTTAGGTTTCCATAAATAGATTGTATTATGACATCTATTTTTCAAAATTTTATATCTTTGATGAGCCCTTAAAACTAAGTCTTGACTCTACTACGTGAATCACAATGGTTAGAAACCCTTAATCGTCATGAGATCATAACTACTCATACATACATGTGTGTGTATCTATATATAAATATAAAAATAAGAAGAGTATTATATACCTCTTTACATCTTCAAGACCTGAGAATACATGTAGCAGCCGAAGCGACTGTCTGATTTTTGGAAGCCAGTAGCGGTAATGTTCTGACACCTATGTTAGTTGCTCGCTAGAATGTTCTCGAATGATTATGAAAAATCTCCTTGATGGAGTCGTTGGAAAAAACCGACAAATAGAAGCTAAGATAGAAGATAAAAAACAACATTAGAAATGACATATTTGATTCGATATTCA
>JAUPFV010000352.1:2500-5000 GCA_036936605.1 Limnanthes douglasii subsp. nivea | reverse complement strand
TAATGCGGAATGAAAAAATAATTCGCACAATTCCGACATCCTAAGCCAAAGTTACGGACTTGCAAGTGTGATGGTAAAAAATTTGTGAGTTATAAAATAAAGGCCTATTTTTCGGCGTTGGTAAAAAAATACCCAAACTTTACCATAGCGTTGTTTCTACCACGCGGTAAACTCTACCAAGCACCACGAATTTACTTCGAAAGGAGGGACAAAAAATAATTAAAGAAAAAAAAACGTCCAGCGAGGTTCGAACCCACTCCATTGGGATATAAAAAGTCACTACTTCACTAACCGCTACACCAAACCTACATTAACGATATAGCTCGTATCCACTAATATACAAACATACGGTAAGACTTCCATAAATTGGGGCTTTCCGAAATTGATTCGATATCCGGATAGTGTCGGCCATAAAATATAAAGCTATGCGGTGAAATCGGAATTCAAATCGAAAAATCGAGCCAATATTAGGGTTTCTATTTCCTAAAATCCCTAAATAATTCTAAAAATCTAAAATTAACATGCAAAACGGCGTTTTTTTGGCTCCACACTTCGGTTAATCACCGTAGGTAATTAACCAGCGCGTAGATCTCGAAAAACTGCATGGAATCCATATATAGAAATCCGCATTCGGACAACCGATAAATCCATACAAGATATTGGAACCGAGCCATTGTTGGCCGGTTTTTTGCTGGCCAGCAATGTGGCGCAAGTGGCCGGCCAATGTGGCGCCATTGGCCAGCATTGTGGCGCCATTGGCCGGTATTGTTGCACCAGTGACCGGCCAATGTGGCACCAGTGGCCGGCCAGTGTGGCACCACTGTGGCCAGCAATGTGGCGCCAGTGGCCGGCCACTTCGGCCAGCAATGTGGCGCCAGTGGCCAGCAATGTGGCGCCAGTGGCCAGCATTGTGGCGCCAGAGCCAGCATTTGAGGCGCCAGTGGCCAGTGCTGTGGCACCAGTGGCCAGCAATGTGGCGCCAGTGGCCAGCATTGTGGCGCCAGAGCCAGCATTTGAGGCGCCAGTGGCCGGCCAATGTGGTGCAAGTGGCCCGCATTGTGGCGCCAGTGGCAGGCCACACTGGGCTGTGTGGTGCCAGCAGCGCCCCAAATTGGGCCAAAGCACATAAAAAATGTGATATCTTTTTTTCTACTCGTGCAAAACTCAAAATACTTTCCATCATACAATCCTTATAACATGTAGGATTTTTAAGAGTCGAGTTTGTAATTTCTAAACCAAAAGTAAATTTGTTATGATTTTTCTAACGTTTTTCGTTAAAAAAATATATATAAAATACTTATGGTATGAATTTTTAGTTCAAACTTTGTGAACACTTGTTTTTATCCATTGTTAACATAACTGCAAAGTTTCATAACCAAATTCCTTCGGATTCCCCACTTTTGAAGGTAGGGTGATGGTTCAAACATAAAAGCACTACCTAGTGTTTTAGCTAAAACAGCCTATTAAGCTACTTAGGGGGGGTGAGCCAACTGGTGAAAGTTGGAGTTGCCCCAAAGGTGCTTGTTTTAGCCGGCAAGCACCGAATGTCGCACATACTAGTGCGGCATTGGTAGCCTTTGTAGCCTTTTAAGCACAAATTGTCCGAGGTGGGAAGTAAAAGACCAAAATACCCCTCTTACGGCTAAAGGACAATTTGTGCTTAACGAGTGAGGAAGCGGGGGGATTCCTCCCGATGCGAAGGTGGGGATTAGTAGGAACTCGTTTTTGTGGTGGATGTGTTGCGGTTTTGGCCTTCCATAGGAAAAGACCAAAATACCCCTACGACAAAAAGTAAGAGGTAGTCTATGGTTTTGCGTTGCTGCATTCCACAGACCCTCTTATGATTCCTAGTAGTCCTAGTTGGCCCTACTTTTCACCGAAGAGGGTAGGGCAGTCGGTCATACAGAGGGGTTGGAGCTATTGGTTATTACGATTCCAAATCATTTTAATCAGCAGCAATGGTGGGATTTGCCTTTAGACGATGGTTGTTTGCGGGCGTTGGAAGGGGTACGTAGCATAAATTTTTGGGACGGATCGGAGATGCTGTCGCTATAAGTCTCTAAACATCGAATGACGGGACGCGGAGACGTGATTCTGGAGGTGTTTAGAGCCGGTCCTTCGGAGATCTACGGCATGATTTTTGCTACTGCCAACTGAAATTCCCACAAACATACTTGATAACAGGTGTATCCTACTGTTGTGAATGATTCGTGATGCGGGATTGTGAAGTACGCCGTAGTTGCGCCTCGTATGGATGATCGGCTTCTATTCGGTAGGGAAAGGCAAGGGTAGATTATCACGCTGCGAATCCTGTTGTTGATTTGCAAACTATCTGCAAATCTTTTGGATTCGAAGCTGAAAGTCATCATCTTGTCGTTCCTGCAAAACGGGGGAGGGGTCGGAAGAAAAAGTTGTGGCCATTGGTTTTCATGATTTGAAAGCGCATGAGTCTGCAGCAATGGTAGGATTTGCCTTTAGACGATGGTTGCTTGTGGGCGTT
>JAUPFV010000351.1:57500-60000 GCA_036936605.1 Limnanthes douglasii subsp. nivea | reverse complement strand
GTTACGGACTTGCAAGTGTGATGGTAAAAAAATCGTGAGTTATAAAATAAAGTCCTATTTTTCGGTGTTGGTTAAAAAATACCGAAACTTTACCATAGCGTTGTTTCTACCACGCGGTAAACTCTACAAAGCACTACGAATTTACTTCGAAAAGAGGGACAAAAAATAATTAAAGAAAAAAAAGCGCCCAGCAAGGTTCGAACCCACTCCGTTGGGATATAAAAAGTCACTACTTCACTAACCGCTACACCAAACCTACATTGACGATATAGCTCGTATCCACTAGTATACAAACATACGGTAAGACTTCCATAAATTGGGGCTTTCCGAAATTGATTCGATATTCGGATAGTGTCGGCCATAAAATATGAAGCTATGCGGTGAAATCGGAATTCAAATCGAAAAATCGAGCCAATATTAGGGTTTCTATTTCCTAAAATCCCTAAATAATTCTAAAAATCTAAAATTAAAATGCAAAACGGCGTTTTTTTGGGTCCACACTTCGGTTAATCACCGTAGGTAATTAACCAGCGCGTAGATCTCGAAAAACTGCATGGAATCCATATATAGAAATCCGCATTCGGACAACCGATAAATCCATACAAGATATTGGAACCGAGCCATTGTTGGCCGGTTTTTTGCTGGCCAGCAATGTGGCGCAAGTGGCCGGCCAATGTGGCGCCATTGGCCAGCATTGTGGCGCCGTTGGCCGGTATTGTTGCACCAGTGACCGGCCAATGTGGCACCAGTGGCCGGCCAGTGTGGCACCACTGTGGCCAGCAATGTGGCGCCAGTGGCCGGCCACTTCGGCCAGCAATGTGGCGCCAGTGGCCAGCAATGTGGCGCCAGTGGCCAGCATTGTGGCGCCAGAGCCAGCATTTGAGGCGCCAGTGGCCAGTGCTGTGGCACCAGTGGCCAGCAATGTGGCGCCAGTGGCCAGCATTGTGGCGCCAGAGCCAGCATTTGAGGCGCCAGTGGCCGGCCAATGTGGTGCAAGTGGCCCGCATTGTGGCGCCAGTGGCAGGCCACACTGGGCTGTGTGGTGCCAGCAGCGCCCCAAATTGGGCCAAAGCACATAAAAAATGTGATATCTTTTTTTCTACTCGTGCAAAACTCAAAATACTTTCCATCATACAATCCTTATAACATGTAGGATTTTTAAGAGTCGAGTTTGTAATTTTTAAACCAAAAGTAAATTTGTTATGATTTTTCTAACGTTTTTCGTTAAAAAAATATATATAAAATACTTATGGTTTGAATTTTTAGTTCAAACTTTGTGAACACTTGTTTTTATCCATTGTTAACATAACTGCAAAGTTTCATAACCAAATTCCTTCGGATTCCCCACTTTTGAAGGTAGGGTGATGGTTCAAACATAAAAGCACTACCTAGTGTTTTAGCTAGAACAGCCTATTAAGCTACTTAGGGGGGGTGAGCCAACTGGTGAAAGTTGGAGTTGCCCCAAAGGTGCTTGTTTTAGCCGGCAAGCACCGAATGTCGCACATACTAGTGCGGCATTGGTAGCCTTTGTAGCCTTTTAAGCACAAATTGTCCGACGTGGGAAGTAAAAGACCAAAATACCCCTCTTACGGCTAAAGGACAATTTGTGCTTAACGAGTGAGGAAGCGGGCGGATTCCTCCCGATGCGAAGGTGGGGATTAGTAGGAACTCGTTTTTGTGGTGGATGTGTTGCGGTTTTGGCCTTCCATAGGAAAAGACCAAAATACCCCTACGACAAAAAGTAAGAGGTAGTCTATGGTTTTGCGTTGCTGCATTCCACAGACCCTCTTATGATTCCTAGTAGTCCTAGTTGGCCCTACTTTTCACCGAAGAGGGTAGGGCAGTCGGTCATACAGAGGGGTTGGAGCTATTGGTTATTACGATTCCAAATCATTTTAATCAGCAGCAATGGTGGGATTTGCCTTTAGACGATGGTTGTTTGCGGGCGTTGGAAGGGGTACGTAGCATAAATTTTTGGGACGGATCGGAGATGCTGTCGCTATAAGTCTCTAAACATCGAATGACGGGACGCGGAGACGTGATTCTGGAGGTGTTTAGAGCCGGTCCTTCGGAGATCTACGGCATGATTTTTGCTACTGCCAACTGAAATTCCCACAAACATACTTGATAACAGGTGTATCCTACTGTTGTGAATGATTCGTGATGCGGGATTGTGAAGTACGCCGTAGTTGCGCCTCGTATGGATGATCGGCTTCTATTCGGTAGGGAAAGGCAAGGGTAGATTATCACGCTACGAATCCTGTTGTTGATTTGCAAACTATCTGCAAATCTTTTGGATTAGAAGCTGAAAGTCATCATCTTGTCGTTCCTGCAAAACGGGGGAGGGGTCGGAAGAAAAAGTTGTGGCCATTGGTTTTCATGATTTGAAAGCGCATGAGTCTGCAGCAATGGTAGGATTTGCCTTTAGACGATGGTTGCTTGTGGGCGTTGGAAGGGGTATGTAGCATAAATTTTTGGGACGGATCGGAGATGCTGTCGC
>JAUPFV010000350.1:35000-37500 GCA_036936605.1 Limnanthes douglasii subsp. nivea | reverse complement strand
TACCATCGCATGGATATCGGAAAATATTGTGGAATAAAAAAAAATCACATGATTCGGACATCCGAAGCCAAAGGTATGGACTTGCAAAGGTTTGGAGCTACGGTTTTAAGAAAAACCGAAATACAAGTTGCCCGGATTTATAGGAACGAACAAACCAAAGAGTAAAAAATTACCGAAACTTCACCATCGCTTAGATACCAAAAAATAATGCGGAATTAAAAAATAATTCGGAAAATTCCGACATCCTAAGCCAAAGTTACGGACTTGCAAGTGTGATGGTAAAAAAATCGTGAGTTATAAAATAAAGTCATATTTTTCGGCGTTGATAAAAAATACCGAAACTTTACCATAGCGTTGTTTCTACCACGCGGTAAACTCTACGAAGCACCACGAATTTACTCCGAAAGGAGGGACAAAAAATAATTAAAGAAAAAAAAGCGACCAGCGAGGTTCGAACCCACGCCGTTGGGATATAAAAAGTCACTACTTCACTAACCGCTACACCAAACCTACTTTGACGATATAGCTCGTATCCACTAGTATACAAACATACGGTAAGACTTCCATAAATTGGGGCTTTCCGAAATTGATTCGATATTCGGATAGTGTCGGCCATAAAATATGAAGCTATGCGGTGAAATCGGAATTCAAATCGAAAAATCGAGCCAATATTAGGGTTTCTATTTCCTAAAATCCCTAAATGATTCTAAAAATCTAAAATTAACATGCAAAACGGCGTTTTTTTGGGTCCACACTTCGGTTAATCACCGTAGGTAATTAACCAGCGCGTAGATCTCGAAAAACTGCATGGAATCCATATATAGAAATCCGCATTCGGACAACCGAGATATGGGAACCGAGCCATTGTTGGCCGGTTTTTTGCTGTCCAGCAATGTGGCGCCACTGGCCGGCCAATGTGGCACCAGTGGCCGGCCAGTGTGGCACCACTGTGGCCAGCAATGTGGCGCCAGTGGCCGGCCATTGTGGCCAGCATTTGAGGCGCCAGTGGCCAGTGCTGTGGCACCAGTGGCCGGCCAATGTGGTACCAGTGGCCAGCAATGTGGCGCCAGTGGCCAGCATTGTGGCGCCAGAGCCAGCATTTGAGGCGCCAGTGGCCAGTGCTGTGGCACCAGTGGCCGGCCATTGTGGTACCAGTGGCCAGCAATGTGGCGCCAGTGGCCAGCATTGTGGCGCCAGAGCCAGCATTTGAGGCGCCAGTGGCCGGCCAATGTGGTGCAAGTGGCCCGCATTGTGGCGCCAGTGGCAGGCCACCACTGGGCTGTGTCGTGCCAGCAGCGCCCCAAATGGGGCCAAAGAACATAGAAAATGTGATATCTTTTTTTCTACTCGTGCAAAACTCAAAATACTTTCCATCATACAATCCTTATAACATGTAGGATTTTTAAGAGTCGAGTTTGTAATTTTTAAACCAAAATTAAATTTGTTATGATTTTTCTAACGTTTTTCGTTAAATAAATATATATAAAATACTTATGGTTTGAATTTTTAGTTCAAACTTTGTGAACACTTGTTTTTATCCATTGTTAACATAACTGCAAAGTTTCATAATCAAATTCCTTCGGATTCCCCACTTTTGAAGGTAGGGTGATGGTTCAAACATAAAAGCACTACCTAGTGTTTTAGCTAAAACAGCCTATTAAGCTACTTAGGGGGGGTGAGCCAACTGGTGAAAGTTGGAGTTGCCCCAAAGGTGCTTGTTTTAGCCGGCAAGCACCGAATGTCGCACATACTAGTGCGGCATTGGTAGCCTTTGTAGCCTTTTAAGCACAAATTGTCCGAGGTGGGAAGTAAAAGACCAAAATACCCCTCTTACGGCTAAAGGACAATTTGTGCTTAACGAGTGAGGAAGCGGGCGGATTCCTCCCGATGCGAAGGTGGGGATTAGTAGGAACTCGTTTTTGTGGTGGATGTATTCCGGTTTTGACCTTCCATAGGAAAAGACCAAAATACCCCTACGACAAAAAGTAAGAGGTAGTCTACGGTTTTGTGTTGCTGCATTCCACAGACCCTCTTATGATTCCTAGTAGTCCAATTTGGCCCTACTTTTCACCGAAGAGGGTAGGGCAGTCGGTCACACAGAGGGGTTGGAGCTACTGGTTATTACAATTCCAAAGCAATTGAATCAGCAGCAATGGTAGGATTTGCCTCTAGACGATGGTTGTTTGTGGGCGTTGGAAGGGGTATGTAGCATAAATTTTTGGGACGGATCGGAGATGCTGTTGCTATAAGTCTTTAAACATCGAATGACGGGACGCGGAGACGTGATTCTGGAGGTGTTTAGAGCCGGTCCTTCGGAGATCCACGGCATGATTTTTGCTACTGCCAACTGATATTCCCACAAACATACTTGATAACAGGTGTATCCTACTGTTGTGAAAGATTCGTGATGCGGGATTGTGAAGTACGCCATAGTTACGCCTCGTATGGATGATCGGCTTCTATTCGGTAGGGAAAGGCAAGTGTAGACTAGCACGCTATG
>JAUPFV010000035.1:335000-337500 GCA_036936605.1 Limnanthes douglasii subsp. nivea | reverse complement strand
ACGGACTTGCAAAGGTGATGGTAAAAAAATCGTAAGCTATAACCCACCGGTTTAGCTAAAAAAGTCATATTTTTCCACATTGGGTAAATAATACCGAAACTTTACCATCGCATGGATATCGGAAAATATTGTGGAATAAAAAAAAATCACATGATTCGGACATCCGAAGCCAAAGGTATGGACTTGCAAAGGTTTGGAGCTACGGTTTTAAGAAAAAACGAAATACAAGTTGCCCGGATTTATAGGAACGAACAAACCAAAGGGTAAAAAATTACCGAAACTTCACCATCGCTTAGATACCGAAAAATAATGCGGAATGAAAAAATAATTCGGAAGATTCCGACATCCTTAGCCAAAGTTATGGACTTGAAAGTGTGATGGTAAAAAAATCGTGAGTTATAAAATAAAGTCATATTTTTCGGCGTTGGTTAAAAAATACCGAAACTTTACCATAGCGTTGTTTCTACCACGCGGTAAACTCTACCAAGCACCACGAATTTACTCCGAAAGGAGGGACGAAAAATAATTAAAGAAAAAAAAGCGACCAGCGAGGTTCGAACCCACGCCGTTGGGATATAAAAAGTCACTACTTCACTAACCGCTACACCAAACCTACATTGACGATATAGCTCGTATCCACTAGTATACAAACATACGGTAAGACTTCCATAAATTGGGGCTTTCCAAAATTGATTCGATATTCGGATAGTGTCGGCCATAAAATATGAAGCTATGCGGTGAAATCGGAATTCAAATCGAAAAATCGAGCCAATTTTAGGGTTTCTATTTCCTAAAATCCCTAAATAATTCTAAAAATCTAAAATTAACATGCAAAACGGCGTTTTTTTGGGTCCACACTTCGGTTAATCACCGTAGGTAATTAACCACCGCGTAGATCTCGAAAAACTGCATGGAATCCATATATAGAAATCCGCATTCGGACAACCGAGATATGGGAACCGAGCCATTGTTGGCCGGTTTTTTGCTGTCCAGCAATGTGGCGCCAATGGCCGGCCAATGTGGCACCAGTGGCCGGCCAGTGTGGCACCACTGTGGCCGGCAATGTGGCGCCAGTGGCCGGCCATTGTGGCCAGCATTTGAGGCGCCAGTGGCCAGTGCTGTGGCACCAGTGGCCAGCCAATGTGGTACCAGTGGCCAGCAATGTGGCGCCAGTGGCCAGCATTGTGGCGCCAGAGCCAGCATTTGAGGCTTGTTGCCAGTGCTGTGGCACCAGTGGCCGGCCATTGTGGTACCAGTGGGCAGCAATGTGGCGCCAGTGGCCAGCATTGTGGCGCCAGAGCCAGCATTTGAGGCTTGTGGCCAGTGCTGTGGCACCAGTGGCCGGCCATTGTGGTACCAGTGGGCAGCAATGTGGCGCCAGTGGCCAGCATTGTGGCGCCAGAGCCAGCATTTGAGGCGCCAGTGGCCGGTCAATGTGGTGCAAGTGGCCCGCATTGTGGCGCCAGTGGCAGGCCACTACTGGGCTGTGTCGTGCCAGCAGCGCCCCAAATGGGGCCAAAGAACATAGAAAATGTGATATCTTTTTTTCTACTCGTGCAAAACTCAAAATACTTTCCATCATACAATCCTTATAACATGTAGGATTTTTAAGAGTCGAGTTTGTAATTTTTAAACCAAAATTAAATTTGTTATGATTTTTCTAACGTTTTTCGTTAAATAAATATATATAAAATACTTATGGTTTGAATTTTTAGTTCAAACTTTGTGAACACTTGTTTTTATCCATTGTTAACATAACTGCAAAGTTTCATAATCAAATTCCTTCGGATTCCCCACTTTTGAAGGTAGGGTGATGGTTCAAACATAAAAGCACTACCTAGTGTTCTAGCTAAAACAGCCTATTAAGCTACTTAGGGGGGGTGAGCCAACTGGTGAAAGTTGGAGTTGCCCCAAAGGTGCTTGTTTTAGCCGGCAAGCACCGAATGTCGCACATACTAGTGCGGCATTGGTAGCCTTTGTAGCCTTTTAAGCACAAATTGTCCGAGGTGGGAAGTAAAAGACCAAAATACCCCTCTTACGGCTAAAGGACAATTTGTGCTTAACGAGTGAGGAAGCGGGCGGATTCCTCCCGATGCGAAGGTGGGGATTAGTAGGAACTCGTTTTTGTGGTGGATGTATTGCGTTTTGGCCTTCCATAGGAAAAGACCAAAATACCCCTACGACAAAAAGTAAGAGGTAGTCTATGGTTTTGTGTTGCTGCATTCCACAGACCCTCTTATGATTCCTAGTAGTCCTATTTGGCCCTACTTTTCACCGAAGAGGGTAGGGCAGTCGGTCACACAGAGGGGTTGGAGCTATTGGTTATTACAATTCCAAAGCAATTGAATCAGCAGCAATGGTAGGATTTGCCTCTAGACGATGGTTGTTTGCGGGCGTTGGAAGGGGTACGTAGCATAAATTTTTGGGACGGATCGGAGATGCTGTCGCTATAAGTCTCTAAACATCGAATGACGGGACGCGGAGACGTGATTCTGGAGGT
>JAUPFV010000035.1:250000-252500 GCA_036936605.1 Limnanthes douglasii subsp. nivea | reverse complement strand
GCAAAGGTGATGGTAAAAAAATCGTAAGCTATAACCCACCGGTTTAGCTAAAAAAGTCATATTTTTCCACATTGGGTAAATAATACCGAAACTTTACCATCGCATGGATATCGGAAAATATTGTGGAATAAAAAAAAATCACATGATTCGGACATCCGAAGCCAAAGGTATGGACTTGCAAAGGTTTGGAGCTACGGTTTTAAGAAAAAACGAAATACAAGTTGCCCGGATTTATAGGAACGAACAAACCAAAGGGTAAAAAATTACCGAAACTTCACCATCGCTTAGATACCGAAAAATAATGCGGAATGAAAAAATAATTCGGAAGATTCCGACATCCTTAGCCAAAGTTATGGACTTGAAAGTGTGATGGTAAAAAAATCGTGAGTTATAAAATAAAGTCATATTTTTCGGCGTTGGTTAAAAAATACCGAAACTTTACCATAGCGTTGTTTCTACCACGCGGTAAACTCTACCAAGCACCACGAATTTACTCCGAAAGGAGGGACGAAAAATAATTAAAGAAAAAAAAGCGACCAGCGAGGTTCGAACCCACGCCGTTGGGATATAAAAAGTCACTACTTCACTAACCGCTACACCAAACCTACATTGACGATATAGCTCGTATCCACTAGTATACAAACATACGGTAAGACTTCCATAAATTGGGGCTTTCCAAAATTGATTCGATATTCGGATAGTGTCGGCCATAAAATATGAAGCTATGCGGTGAAATCGGAATTCAAATCGAAAAATCGAGCCAATTTTAGGGTTTCTATTTCCTAAAATCCCTAAATAATTCTAAAAATCTAAAATTAACATGCAAAACGGCGTTTTTTTGGGTCCACACTTCGGTTAATCACCGTAGGTAATTAACCACCGCGTAGATCTCGAAAAACTGCATGGAATCCATATATAGAAATCCGCATTCGGACAACCGAGATATGGGAACCGAGCCATTGTTGGCCGGTTTTTTGCTGTCCAGCAATGTGGCGCCAATGGCCGGCCAATGTGGCACCAGTGGCCGGCCAGTGTGGCACCACTGTGGCCGGCAATGTGGCGCCAGTGGCCGGCCATTGTGGCCAGCATTTGAGGCGCCAGTGGCCAGTGCTGTGGCACCAGTGGCCAGCCAATGTGGTACCAGTGGCCAGCAATGTGGCGCCAGTGGCCAGCATTGTGGCGCCAGAGCCAGCATTTGAGGCTTGTTGCCAGTGCTGTGGCACCAGTGGCCGGCCATTGTGGTACCAGTGGGCAGCAATGTGGCGCCAGTGGCCAGCATTGTGGCGCCAGAGCCAGCATTTGAGGCTTGTGGCCAGTGCTGTGGCACCAGTGGCCGGCCATTGTGGTACCAGTGGGCAGCAATGTGGCGCCAGTGGCCAGCATTGTGGCGCCAGAGCCAGCATTTGAGGCGCCAGTGGCCGGTCAATGTGGTGCAAGTGGCCCGCATTGTGGCGCCAGTGGCAGGCCACTACTGGGCTGTGTCGTGCCAGCAGCGCCCCAAATGGGGCCAAAGAACATAGAAAATGTGATATCTTTTTTTCTACTCGTGCAAAACTCAAAATACTTTCCATCATACAATCCTTATAACATGTAGGATTTTTAAGAGTCGAGTTTGTAATTTTTAAACCAAAATTAAATTTGTTATGATTTTTCTAACGTTTTTCGTTAAATAAATATATATAAAATACTTATGGTTTGAATTTTTAGTTCAAACTTTGTGAACACTTGTTTTTATCCATTGTTAACATAACTGCAAAGTTTCATAATCAAATTCCTTCGGATTCCCCACTTTTGAAGGTAGGGTGATGGTTCAAACATAAAAGCACTACCTAGTGTTCTAGCTAAAACAGCCTATTAAGCTACTTAGGGGGGGTGAGCCAACTGGTGAAAGTTGGAGTTGCCCCAAAGGTGCTTGTTTTAGCCGGCAAGCACCGAATGTCGCACATACTAGTGCGGCATTGGTAGCCTTTGTAGCCTTTTAAGCACAAATTGTCCGAGGTGGGAAGTAAAAGACCAAAATACCCCTCTTACGGCTAAAGGACAATTTGTGCTTAACGAGTGAGGAAGCGGGCGGATTCCTCCCGATGCGAAGGTGGGGATTAGTAGGAACTCGTTTTTGTGGTGGATGTATTGCGGTTTTGGCCTTCCATAGGAAAAGACCAAAATACCCCTACGACAAAAAGTAAGAGGTAGTCTATGGTTTTGTGTTGCTGCATTCCACAGACCCTCTTATGATTCCTAGTAGTCCTATTTGGCCCTACTTTTCACCGAAGAGGGTAGGGCAGTCGGTCACACAGAGGGGTTGGAGCTATTGGTTATTACAATTCCAAAGCAATTGAATCAGCAGCAATGGTAGGATTTGCCTCTAGACGATGGTTGTTTGCGGGCGTTGGAAGGGGTACGTAGCATAAATTTTTGGGACGGATCGGAGATGCTGTCGCTATAAGTCTCTAAACATCGAATGACGGGACGCGGAGACGTGATTCTGGAGGTGTTTAGA
>JAUPFV010000035.1:207500-210000 GCA_036936605.1 Limnanthes douglasii subsp. nivea | reverse complement strand
AATAAAAAAAAATCACATGATTCGGACATCCGAAGCCAAAGGTATGGACTTGCAAAGGTTTGGAGCTACGGTTTTAAGAAAAAACGAAATACAAGTTGCCCGGATTTATAGGAACGAACAAACCAAAGGGTAAAAAATTACCGAAACTTCACCATCGCTTAGATACCGAAAAATAATGCGGAATGAAAAAATAATTCGGAAGATTCCGACATCCTTAGCCAAAGTTATGGACTTGAAAGTGTGATGGTAAAAAAATCGTGAGTTATAAAATAAAGTCATATTTTTCGGCGTTGGTTAAAAAATACCGAAACTTTACCATAGCGTTGTTTCTACCACGCGGTAAACTCTACCAAGCACCACGAATTTACTCCGAAAGGAGGGACGAAAAATAATTAAAGAAAAAAAAGCGACCAGCGAGGTTCGAACCCACGCCGTTGGGATATAAAAAGTCACTACTTCACTAACCGCTACACCAAACCTACATTGACGATATAGCTCGTATCCACTAGTATACAAACATACGGTAAGACTTCCATAAATTGGGGCTTTCCAAAATTGATTCGATATTCGGATAGTGTCGGCCATAAAATATGAAGCTATGCGGTGAAATCGGAATTCAAATCGAAAAATCGAGCCAATTTTAGGGTTTCTATTTCCTAAAATCCCTAAATAATTCTAAAAATCTAAAATTAACATGCAAAACGGCGTTTTTTTGGGTCCACACTTCGGTTAATCACCGTAGGTAATTAACCACCGCGTAGATCTCGAAAAACTGCATGGAATCCATATATAGAAATCCGCATTCGGACAACCGAGATATGGGAACCGAGCCATTGTTGGCCGGTTTTTTGCTGTCCAGCAATGTGGCGCCAATGGCCGGCCAATGTGGCACCAGTGGCCGGCCAGTGTGGCACCACTGTGGCCGGCAATGTGGCGCCAGTGGCCGGCCATTGTGGCCAGCATTTGAGGCGCCAGTGGCCAGTGCTGTGGCACCAGTGGCCAGCCAATGTGGTACCAGTGGCCAGCAATGTGGCGCCAGTGGCCAGCATTGTGGCGCCAGAGCCAGCATTTGAGGCTTGTTGCCAGTGCTGTGGCACCAGTGGCCGGCCATTGTGGTACCAGTGGGCAGCAATGTGGCGCCAGTGGCCAGCATTGTGGCGCCAGAGCCAGCATTTGAGGCTTGTGGCCAGTGCTGTGGCACCAGTGGCCGGCCATTGTGGTACCAGTGGGCAGCAATGTGGCGCCAGTGGCCAGCATTGTGGCGCCAGAGCCAGCATTTGAGGCGCCAGTGGCCGGTCAATGTGGTGCAAGTGGCCCGCATTGTGGCGCCAGTGGCAGGCCACTACTGGGCTGTGTCGTGCCAGCAGCGCCCCAAATGGGGCCAAAGAACATAGAAAATGTGATATCTTTTTTTCTACTCGTGCAAAACTCAAAATACTTTCCATCATACAATCCTTATAACATGTAGGATTTTTAAGAGTCGAGTTTGTAATTTTTAAACCAAAATTAAATTTGTTATGATTTTTCTAACGTTTTTCGTTAAATAAATATATATAAAATACTTATGGTTTGAATTTTTAGTTCAAACTTTGTGAACACTTGTTTTTATCCATTGTTAACATAACTGCAAAGTTTCATAATCAAATTCCTTCGGATTCCCCACTTTTGAAGGTAGGGTGATGGTTCAAACATAAAAGCACTACCTAGTGTTCTAGCTAAAACAGCCTATTAAGCTACTTAGGGGGGGTGAGCCAACTGGTGAAAGTTGGAGTTGCCCCAAAGGTGCTTGTTTTAGCCGGCAAGCACCGAATGTCGCACATACTAGTGCGGCATTGGTAGCCTTTGTAGCCTTTTAAGCACAAATTGTCCGAGGTGGGAAGTAAAAGACCAAAATACCCCTCTTACGGCTAAAGGACAATTTGTGCTTAACGAGTGAGGAAGCGGGCGGATTCCTCCCGATGCGAAGGTGGGGATTAGTAGGAACTCGTTTTTGTGGTGGATGTATTGCGGTTTTGGCCTTCCATAGGAAAAGACCAAAATACCCCTACGACAAAAAGTAAGAGGTAGTCTATGGTTTTGTGTTGCTGCATTCCACAGACCCTCTTATGATTCCTAGTAGTCCTATTTGGCCCTACTTTTCACCGAAGAGGGTAGGGCAGTCGGTCACACAGAGGGGTTGGAGCTATTGGTTATTACAATTCCAAAGCAATTGAATCAGCAGCAATGGTAGGATTTGCCTCTAGACGATGGTTGTTTGCGGGCGTTGGAAGGGGTACGTAGCATAAATTTTTGGGACGGATCGGAGATGCTGTCGCTATAAGTCTCTAAACATCGAATGACGGGACGCGGAGACGTGATTCTGGAGGTGTTTAGAGCCGGTCCTTCGGAGATCTACGGCATGATTTTTGCTACTGCCAACTGAAATTCCCACAAACATACTTGATAACAGGTGTATCCTACTGTTGTGAATGATTCGTGATGCGGGATTGTGAAGTACGCC
>JAUPFV010000035.1:165000-167500 GCA_036936605.1 Limnanthes douglasii subsp. nivea | reverse complement strand
ACCGAAACTTCACCATCGCTTAGATACCGAAAAATAATGCGGAATGAAAAAATAATTCGGAAGATTCCGACATCCTTAGCCAAAGTTATGGACTTGAAAGTGTGATGGTAAAAAAATCGTGAGTTATAAAATAAAGTCATATTTTTCGGCGTTGGTTAAAAAATACCGAAACTTTACCATAGCGTTGTTTCTACCACGCGGTAAACTCTACCAAGCACCACGAATTTACTCCGAAAGGAGGGACGAAAAATAATTAAAGAAAAAAAAGCGACCAGCGAGGTTCGAACCCACGCCGTTGGGATATAAAAAGTCACTACTTCACTAACCGCTACACCAAACCTACATTGACGATATAGCTCGTATCCACTAGTATACAAACATACGGTAAGACTTCCATAAATTGGGGCTTTCCAAAATTGATTCGATATTCGGATAGTGTCGGCCATAAAATATGAAGCTATGCGGTGAAATCGGAATTCAAATCGAAAAATCGAGCCAATTTTAGGGTTTCTATTTCCTAAAATCCCTAAATAATTCTAAAAATCTAAAATTAACATGCAAAACGGCGTTTTTTTGGGTCCACACTTCGGTTAATCACCGTAGGTAATTAACCACCGCGTAGATCTCGAAAAACTGCATGGAATCCATATATAGAAATCCGCATTCGGACAACCGAGATATGGGAACCGAGCCATTGTTGGCCGGTTTTTTGCTGTCCAGCAATGTGGCGCCAATGGCCGGCCAATGTGGCACCAGTGGCCGGCCAGTGTGGCACCACTGTGGCCGGCAATGTGGCGCCAGTGGCCGGCCATTGTGGCCAGCATTTGAGGCGCCAGTGGCCAGTGCTGTGGCACCAGTGGCCAGCCAATGTGGTACCAGTGGCCAGCAATGTGGCGCCAGTGGCCAGCATTGTGGCGCCAGAGCCAGCATTTGAGGCTTGTTGCCAGTGCTGTGGCACCAGTGGCCGGCCATTGTGGTACCAGTGGGCAGCAATGTGGCGCCAGTGGCCAGCATTGTGGCGCCAGAGCCAGCATTTGAGGCTTGTGGCCAGTGCTGTGGCACCAGTGGCCGGCCATTGTGGTACCAGTGGGCAGCAATGTGGCGCCAGTGGCCAGCATTGTGGCGCCAGAGCCAGCATTTGAGGCGCCAGTGGCCGGTCAATGTGGTGCAAGTGGCCCGCATTGTGGCGCCAGTGGCAGGCCACTACTGGGCTGTGTCGTGCCAGCAGCGCCCCAAATGGGGCCAAAGAACATAGAAAATGTGATATCTTTTTTTCTACTCGTGCAAAACTCAAAATACTTTCCATCATACAATCCTTATAACATGTAGGATTTTTAAGAGTCGAGTTTGTAATTTTTAAACCAAAATTAAATTTGTTATGATTTTTCTAACGTTTTTCGTTAAATAAATATATATAAAATACTTATGGTTTGAATTTTTAGTTCAAACTTTGTGAACACTTGTTTTTATCCATTGTTAACATAACTGCAAAGTTTCATAATCAAATTCCTTCGGATTCCCCACTTTTGAAGGTAGGGTGATGGTTCAAACATAAAAGCACTACCTAGTGTTCTAGCTAAAACAGCCTATTAAGCTACTTAGGGGGGGTGAGCCAACTGGTGAAAGTTGGAGTTGCCCCAAAGGTGCTTGTTTTAGCCGGCAAGCACCGAATGTCGCACATACTAGTGCGGCATTGGTAGCCTTTGTAGCCTTTTAAGCACAAATTGGCTGAGGTGGGAAGTAAAAGACCAAAATACCCCTCTTACGGCTAAAGGACAATTTGTGCTTAACGAGTGAGGAAGCGGGCGGATTCCTCCCGATGCGAAGGTGGGGATTAGTAGGAACTCGTTTTTGTGGTGGATGTATTGCGGTTTTGGCCTTCCATAGGAAAAGACCAAAATACCCCTACGACAAAAAGTAAGAGGTAGTCTATGGTTTTGTGTTGCTGCATTCCACAGACCCTCTTATGATTCCTAGTAGTCCTATTTGGCCCTACTTTTCACCGAAGAGGGTAGGGCAGTCGGTCACACAGAGGGGTTGGAGCTATTGGTTATTACAATTCCAAAGCAATTGAATCAGCAGCAATGGTAGGATTTGCCTCTAGACGATGGTTGTTTGCGGGCGTTGGAAGGGGTACGTAGCATAAATTTTTGGGACGGATCGGAGATGCTGTCGCTATAAGTCTCTAAACATCGAATGACGGGACGCGGAGACGTGATTCTGGAGGTGTTTAGAGCCGGTCCTTCGGAGATCTACGGCATGATTTTTGCTACTGCCAACTGAAATTCCCACAAACATACTTGATAACAGGTGTATCCTACTGTTGTGAATGATTCGTGATGCGGGATTGTGAAGTACGCCGTAGTTGCGCCTCGTATGGATGATCGGCTTCTATTCGGTAGGGAAAGGCAAGGGTAGATTATCACGCTACGAATCCTGTTGTTGATTTGCAAACTATCTGCAAATCTTTTGGATTCAAAGCTGAAAGTCATCATCTTGT
>JAUPFV010000035.1:122500-125000 GCA_036936605.1 Limnanthes douglasii subsp. nivea | reverse complement strand
AAATAAAGTCATATTTTTCGGCGTTGGTTAAAAAATACCGAAACTTTACCATAGCGTTGTTTCTACCACGCGGTAAACTCTACCAAGCACCACGAATTTACTCCGAAAGGAGGGACGAAAAATAATTAAAGAAAAAAAAGCGACCAGCGAGGTTCGAACCCACGCCGTTGGGATATAAAAAGTCACTACTTCACTAACCGCTACACCAAACCTACATTGACGATATAGCTCGTATCCACTAGTATACAAACATACGGTAAGACTTCCATAAATTGGGGCTTTCCAAAATTGATTCGATATTCGGATAGTGTCGGCCATAAAATATGAAGCTATGCGGTGAAATCGGAATTCAAATCGAAAAATCGAGCCAATTTTAGGGTTTCTATTTCCTAAAATCCCTAAATAATTCTAAAAATCTAAAATTAACATGCAAAACGGCGTTTTTTTGGGTCCACACTTCGGTTAATCACCGTAGGTAATTAACCACCGCGTAGATCTCGAAAAACTGCATGGAATCCATATATAGAAATCCGCATTCGGACAACCGAGATATGGGAACCGAGCCATTGTTGGCCGGTTTTTTGCTGTCCAGCAATGTGGCGCCAATGGCCGGCCAATGTGGCACCAGTGGCCGGCCAGTGTGGCACCACTGTGGCCGGCAATGTGGCGCCAGTGGCCGGCCATTGTGGCCAGCATTTGAGGCGCCAGTGGCCAGTGCTGTGGCACCAGTGGCCAGCCAATGTGGTACCAGTGGCCAGCAATGTGGCGCCAGTGGCCAGCATTGTGGCGCCAGAGCCAGCATTTGAGGCTTGTTGCCAGTGCTGTGGCACCAGTGGCCGGCCATTGTGGTACCAGTGGGCAGCAATGTGGCGCCAGTGGCCAGCATTGTGGCGCCAGAGCCAGCATTTGAGGCTTGTGGCCAGTGCTGTGGCACCAGTGGCCGGCCATTGTGGTACCAGTGGGCAGCAATGTGGCGCCAGTGGCCAGCATTGTGGCGCCAGAGCCAGCATTTGAGGCGCCAGTGGCCGGTCAATGTGGTGCAAGTGGCCCGCATTGTGGCGCCAGTGGCAGGCCACTACTGGGCTGTGTCGTGCCAGCAGCGCCCCAAATGGGGCCAAAGAACATAGAAAATGTGATATCTTTTTTTCTACTCGTGCAAAACTCAAAATACTTTCCATCATACAATCCTTATAACATGTAGGATTTTTAAGAGTCGAGTTTGTAATTTTTAAACCAAAATTAAATTTGTTATGATTTTTCTAACGTTTTTCGTTAAATAAATATATATAAAATACTTATGGTTTGAATTTTTAGTTCAAACTTTGTGAACACTTGTTTTTATCCATTGTTAACATAACTGCAAAGTTTCATAATCAAATTCCTTCGGATTCCCCACTTTTGAAGGTAGGGTGATGGTTCAAACATAAAAGCACTACCTAGTGTTCTAGCTAAAACAGCCTATTAAGCTACTTAGGGGGGGTGAGCCAACTGGTGAAAGTTGGAGTTGCCCCAAAGGTGCTTGTTTTAGCCGGCAAGCACCGAATGTCGCACATACTAGTGCGGCATTGGTAGCCTTTGTAGCCTTTTAAGCACAAATTGTCCGAGGTGGGAAGTAAAAGACCAAAATACCCCTCTTACGGCTAAAGGACAATTTGTGCTTAACGAGTGAGGAAGCGGGCGGATTCCTCCCGATGCGAAGGTGGGGATTAGTAGGAACTCGTTTTTGTGGTGGATGTATTGCGGTTTTGGCCTTCCATAGGAAAAGACCAAAATACCCCTACGACAAAAAGTAAGAGGTAGTCTATGGTTTTGTGTTGCTGCATTCCACAGACCCTCTTATGATTCCTAGTAGTCCTATTTGGCCCTACTTTTCACCGAAGAGGGTAGGGCAGTCGGTCACACAGAGGGGTTGGAGCTATTGGTTATTACAATTCCAAAGCAATTGAATCAGCAGCAATGGTAGGATTTGCCTCTAGACGATGGTTGTTTGCGGGCGTTGGAAGGGGTACGTAGCATAAATTTTTGGGACGGATCGGAGATGCTGTCGCTATAAGTCTCTAAACATCGAATGACGGGACGCGGAGACGTGATTCTGGAGGTGTTTAGAGCCGGTCCTTCGGAGATCTACGGCATGATTTTTGCTACTGCCAACTGAAATTCCCACAAACATACTTGATAACAGGTGTATCCTACTGTTGTGAATGATTCGTGATGCGGGATTGTGAAGTACGCCGTAGTTGCGCCTCGTATGGATGATCGGCTTCTATTCGGTAGGGAAAGGCAAGGGTAGATTATCACGCTACGAATCCTGTTGTTGATTTGCAAACTATCTGCAAATCTTTTGGATTCAAAGCTGAAAGTCATCATCTTGTCGTTCCTGCAAAACGGGGGAGGGGTCGGAAGAAGAAGTTGTGGCCATTGGTTTTCATGATTTGAAAGCGCATGAGTCTGCAGTAATGGTAGGATTTGCCTTTAGACGATGGTTGCTTGTGGGCGTTGG
>JAUPFV010000035.1:95000-97500 GCA_036936605.1 Limnanthes douglasii subsp. nivea | reverse complement strand
TACCGAAACTTTACCATAGCGTTGTTTCTACCACGCGGTAAACTCTACCAAGCACCACGAATTTACTCCGAAAGGAGGGACGAAAAATAATTAAAGAAAAAAAAGCGACCAGCGAGGTTCGAACCCACGCCGTTGGGATATAAAAAGTCACTACTTCACTAACCGCTACACCAAACCTACATTGACGATATAGCTCGTATCCACTAGTATACAAACATACGGTAAGACTTCCATAAATTGGGGCTTTCCAAAATTGATTCGATATTCGGATAGTGTCGGCCATAAAATATGAAGCTATGCGGTGAAATCGGAATTCAAATCGAAAAATCGAGCCAATTTTAGGGTTTCTATTTCCTAAAATCCCTAAATAATTCTAAAAATCTAAAATTAACATGCAAAACGGCGTTTTTTTGGGTCCACACTTCGGTTAATCACCGTAGGTAATTAACCACCGCGTAGATCTCGAAAAACTGCATGGAATCCATATATAGAAATCCGCATTCGGACAACCGAGATATGGGAACCGAGCCATTGTTGGCCGGTTTTTTGCTGTCCAGCAATGTGGCGCCAATGGCCGGCCAATGTGGCACCAGTGGCCGGCCAGTGTGGCACCACTGTGGCCGGCAATGTGGCGCCAGTGGCCGGCCATTGTGGCCAGCATTTGAGGCGCCAGTGGCCAGTGCTGTGGCACCAGTGGCCAGCCAATGTGGTACCAGTGGCCAGCAATGTGGCGCCAGTGGCCAGCATTGTGGCGCCAGAGCCAGCATTTGAGGCTTGTTGCCAGTGCTGTGGCACCAGTGGCCGGCCATTGTGGTACCAGTGGGCAGCAATGTGGCGCCAGTGGCCAGCATTGTGGCGCCAGAGCCAGCATTTGAGGCTTGTGGCCAGTGCTGTGGCACCAGTGGCCGGCCATTGTGGTACCAGTGGGCAGCAATGTGGCGCCAGTGGCCAGCATTGTGGCGCCAGAGCCAGCATTTGAGGCGCCAGTGGCCGGTCAATGTGGTGCAAGTGGCCCGCATTGTGGCGCCAGTGGCAGGCCACTACTGGGCTGTGTCGTGCCAGCAGCGCCCCAAATGGGGCCAAAGAACATAGAAAATGTGATATCTTTTTTTCTACTCGTGCAAAACTCAAAATACTTTCCATCATACAATCCTTATAACATGTAGGATTTTTAAGAGTCGAGTTTGTAATTTTTAAACCAAAATTAAATTTGTTATGATTTTTCTAACGTTTTTCGTTAAATAAATATATATAAAATACTTATGGTTTGAATTTTTAGTTCAAACTTTGTGAACACTTGTTTTTATCCATTGTTAACATAACTGCAAAGTTTCATAATCAAATTCCTTCGGATTCCCCACTTTTGAAGGTAGGGTGATGGTTCAAACATAAAAGCACTACCTAGTGTTCTAGCTAAAACAGCCTATTAAGCTACTTAGGGGGGGTGAGCCAACTGGTGAAAGTTGGAGTTGCCCCAAAGGTGCTTGTTTTAGCCGGCAAGCACCGAATGTCGCACATACTAGTGCGGCATTGGTAGCCTTTGTAGCCTTTTAAGCACAAATTGTCCGAGGTGGGAAGTAAAAGACCAAAATACCCCTCTTACGGCTAAAGGACAATTTGTGCTTAACGAGTGAGGAAGCGGGCGGATTCCTCCCGATGCGAAGGTGGGGATTAGTAGGAACTCGTTTTTGTGGTGGATGTATTGCGGTTTTGGCCTTCCATAGGAAAAGACCAAAATACCCCTACGACAAAAAGTAAGAGGTAGTCTATGGTTTTGTGTTGCTGCATTCCACAGACCCTCTTATGATTCCTAGTAGTCCTATTTGGCCCTACTTTTCACCGAAGAGGGTAGGGCAGTCGGTCACACAGAGGGGTTGGAGCTATTGGTTATTACAATTCCAAAGCAATTGAATCAGCAGCAATGGTAGGATTTGCCTCTAGACGATGGTTGTTTGCGGGCGTTGGAAGGGGTACGTAGCATAAATTTTTGGGACGGATCGGAGATGCTGTCGCTATAAGTCTCTAAACATCGAATGACGGGACGCGGAGACGTGATTCTGGAGGTGTTTAGAGCCGGTCCTTCGGAGATCTACGGCATGATTTTTGCTACTGCCAACTGAAATTCCCACAAACATACTTGATAACAGGTGTATCCTACTGTTGTGAATGATTCGTGATGCGGGATTGTGAAGTACGCCGTAGTTGCGCCTCGTATGGATGATCGGCTTCTATTCGGTAGGGAAAGGCAAGGGTAGATTATCACGCTACGAATCCTGTTGTTGATTTGCAAACTATCTGCAAATCTTTTGGATTCAAAGCTGAAAGTCATCATCTTGTCGTTCCTGCAAAACGGGGGAGGGGTCGGAAGAAGAAGTTGTGGCCATTGGTTTTCATGATTTGAAAGCGCATGAGTCTGCAGTAATGGTAGGATTTGCCTTTAGACGATGGTTGCTTGTGGGCGTTGGAAGGGGTATGTAGCATAAATTTTTGGGACGGATCG
>JAUPFV010000035.1:42500-45000 GCA_036936605.1 Limnanthes douglasii subsp. nivea | reverse complement strand
GTTGTGAAAAAAAGATCGGACAATTCCGACATCCGAAGCCAAAGTTACGGACTTGCAAAGGTGATGGTAAAAAAATCGTAAGCTATAACCCACCGGTTTAGCTAAAAAAGTCATATTTTTCCACATTGGGTAAATAATACCGAAACTTTACCATCGCATGGATATCGGAAAATATTGTGGAATAAAAAAAAATCACATGATTCGGACATCCGAAGCCAAAGGTATGGACTTGCAAAGGTTTGGAGCTACGGTTTTAAGAAAAAACGAAATACAAGTTGCCCGGATTTATAGGAACGAACAAACCAAAGGGTAAAAAATTACCGAAACTTCACCATCGCTTAGATACCGAAAAATAATGCGGAATGAAAAAATAATTCGGAAGATTCCGACATCCTTAGCCAAAGTTATGGACTTGAAAGTGTGATGGTAAAAAAATCGTGAGTTATAAAATAAAGTCATATTTTTCGGCGTTGGTTAAAAAATACCGAAACTTTACCATAGCGTTGTTTCTACCACGCGGTAAACTCTACCAAGCACCACGAATTTACTCCGAAAGGAGGGACGAAAAATAATTAAAGAAAAAAAAGCGACCAGCGAGGTTCGAACCCACGCCGTTGGGATATAAAAAGTCACTACTTCACTAACCGCTACACCAAACCTACATTGACGATATAGCTCGTATCCACTAGTATACAAACATACGGTAAGACTTCCATAAATTGGGGCTTTCCAAAATTGATTCGATATTCGGATAGTGTCGGCCATAAAATATGAAGCTATGCGGTGAAATCGGAATTCAAATCGAAAAATCGAGCCAATTTTAGGGTTTCTATTTCCTAAAATCCCTAAATAATTCTAAAAATCTAAAATTAACATGCAAAACGGCGTTTTTTTGGGTCCACACTTCGGTTAATCACCGTAGGTAATTAACCACCGCGTAGATCTCGAAAAACTGCATGGAATCCATATATAGAAATCCGCATTCGGACAACCGAGATATGGGAACCGAGCCATTGTTGGCCGGTTTTTTGCTGTCCAGCAATGTGGCGCCAATGGCCGGCCAATGTGGCACCAGTGGCCGGCCAGTGTGGCACCACTGTGGCCGGCAATGTGGCGCCAGTGGCCGGCCATTGTGGCCAGCATTTGAGGCGCCAGTGGCCAGTGCTGTGGCACCAGTGGCCAGCCAATGTGGTACCAGTGGCCAGCAATGTGGCGCCAGTGGCCAGCATTGTGGCGCCAGAGCCAGCATTTGAGGCTTGTTGCCAGTGCTGTGGCACCAGTGGCCGGCCATTGTGGTACCAGTGGGCAGCAATGTGGCGCCAGTGGCCAGCATTGTGGCGCCAGAGCCAGCATTTGAGGCTTGTGGCCAGTGCTGTGGCACCAGTGGCCGGCCATTGTGGTACCAGTGGGCAGCAATGTGGCGCCAGTGGCCAGCATTGTGGCGCCAGAGCCAGCATTTGAGGCGCCAGTGGCCGGTCAATGTGGTGCAAGTGGCCCGCATTGTGGCGCCAGTGGCAGGCCACTACTGGGCTGTGTCGTGCCAGCAGCGCCCCAAATGGGGCCAAAGAACATAGAAAATGTGATATCTTTTTTTCTACTCGTGCAAAACTCAAAATACTTTCCATCATACAATCCTTATAACATGTAGGATTTTTAAGAGTCGAGTTTGTAATTTTTAAACCAAAATTAAATTTGTTATGATTTTTCTAACGTTTTTCGTTAAATAAATATATATAAAATACTTATGGTTTGAATTTTTAGTTCAAACTTTGTGAACACTTGTTTTTATCCATTGTTAACATAACTGCAAAGTTTCATAATCAAATTCCTTCGGATTCCCCACTTTTGAAGGTAGGGTGATGGTTCAAACATAAAAGCACTACCTAGTGTTCTAGCTAAAACAGCCTATTAAGCTACTTAGGGGGGGTGAGCCAACTGGTGAAAGTTGGAGTTGCCCCAAAGGTGCTTGTTTTAGCCGGCAAGCACCGAATGTCGCACATACTAGTGCGGCATTGGTAGCCTTTGTAGCCTTTTAAGCACAAATTGTCCGAGGTGGGAAGTAAAAGACCAAAATACCCCTCTTACGGCTAAAGGACAATTTGTGCTTAACGAGTGAGGAAGCGGGCGGATTCCTCCCGATGCGAAGGTGGGGATTAGTAGGAACTCGTTTTTGTGGTGGATGTATTGCGGTTTTGGCCTTCCATAGGAAAAGACCAAAATACCCCTACGACAAAAAGTAAGAGGTAGTCTATGGTTTTGTGTTGCTGCATTCCACAGACCCTCTTATGATTCCTAGTAGTCCTATTTGGCCCTACTTTTCACCGAAGAGGGTAGGGCAGTCGGTCACACAGAGGGGTTGGAGCTATTGGTTATTACAATTCCAAAGCAATTGAATCAGCAGCAATGGTAGGATTTGCCTCTAGACGATGGTTGTTTGCGGGCGTTGGAAGGGGTACGTAGCATAAATTTTTGGGACGGATCGGAGATGCTGTCGCTATAA
>JAUPFV010000035.1:0-2500 GCA_036936605.1 Limnanthes douglasii subsp. nivea | reverse complement strand
AAAAAAGTCATATTTTTCCACATTGGGTAAATAATACCGAAACTTTACCATCGCATGGATATCGGAAAATATTGTGGAATAAAAAAAAATCACATGATTCGGACATCCGAAGCCAAAGGTATGGACTTGCAAAGGTTTGGAGCTACGGTTTTAAGAAAAAACGAAATACAAGTTGCCCGGATTTATAGGAACGAACAAACCAAAGGGTAAAAAATTACCGAAACTTCACCATCGCTTAGATACCGAAAAATAATGCGGAATGAAAAAATAATTCGGAAGATTCCGACATCCTTAGCCAAAGTTATGGACTTGAAAGTGTGATGGTAAAAAAATCGTGAGTTATAAAATAAAGTCATATTTTTCGGCGTTGGTTAAAAAATACCGAAACTTTACCATAGCGTTGTTTCTACCACGCGGTAAACTCTACCAAGCACCACGAATTTACTCCGAAAGGAGGGACGAAAAATAATTAAAGAAAAAAAAGCGACCAGCGAGGTTCGAACCCACGCCGTTGGGATATAAAAAGTCACTACTTCACTAACCGCTACACCAAACCTACATTGACGATATAGCTCGTATCCACTAGTATACAAACATACGGTAAGACTTCCATAAATTGGGGCTTTCCAAAATTGATTCGATATTCGGATAGTGTCGGCCATAAAATATGAAGCTATGCGGTGAAATCGGAATTCAAATCGAAAAATCGAGCCAATTTTAGGGTTTCTATTTCCTAAAATCCCTAAATAATTCTAAAAATCTAAAATTAACATGCAAAACGGCGTTTTTTTGGGTCCACACTTCGGTTAATCACCGTAGGTAATTAACCACCGCGTAGATCTCGAAAAACTGCATGGAATCCATATATAGAAATCCGCATTCGGACAACCGAGATATGGGAACCGAGCCATTGTTGGCCGGTTTTTTGCTGTCCAGCAATGTGGCGCCAATGGCCGGCCAATGTGGCACCAGTGGCCGGCCAGTGTGGCACCACTGTGGCCGGCAATGTGGCGCCAGTGGCCGGCCATTGTGGCCAGCATTTGAGGCGCCAGTGGCCAGTGCTGTGGCACCAGTGGCCAGCCAATGTGGTACCAGTGGCCAGCAATGTGGCGCCAGTGGCCAGCATTGTGGCGCCAGAGCCAGCATTTGAGGCTTGTTGCCAGTGCTGTGGCACCAGTGGCCGGCCATTGTGGTACCAGTGGGCAGCAATGTGGCGCCAGTGGCCAGCATTGTGGCGCCAGAGCCAGCATTTGAGGCTTGTGGCCAGTGCTGTGGCACCAGTGGCCGGCCATTGTGGTACCAGTGGGCAGCAATGTGGCGCCAGTGGCCAGCATTGTGGCGCCAGAGCCAGCATTTGAGGCGCCAGTGGCCGGTCAATGTGGTGCAAGTGGCCCGCATTGTGGCGCCAGTGGCAGGCCACTACTGGGCTGTGTCGTGCCAGCAGCGCCCCAAATGGGGCCAAAGAACATAGAAAATGTGATATCTTTTTTTCTACTCGTGCAAAACTCAAAATACTTTCCATCATACAATCCTTATAACATGTAGGATTTTTAAGAGTCGAGTTTGTAATTTTTAAACCAAAATTAAATTTGTTATGATTTTTCTAACGTTTTTCGTTAAATAAATATATATAAAATACTTATGGTTTGAATTTTTAGTTCAAACTTTGTGAACACTTGTTTTTATCCATTGTTAACATAACTGCAAAGTTTCATAATCAAATTCCTTCGGATTCCCCACTTTTGAAGGTAGGGTGATGGTTTCAAACATAAAAGCACTACCTAGTGTTCTAGCTAAAACAGCCTATTAAGCTACTTAGGGGGGGTGAGCCAACTGGTGAAAGTTGGAGTTGCCCCAAAGGTGCTTGTTTTAGCCGGCAAGCACCGAATGTCGCACATACTAGTGCGGCATTGGTAGCCTTTGTAGCCTTTTAAGCACAAATTGTCCGAGGTGGAAGTAAAAGACCAAAATACCCCTCTTACGGCTAAAGGACAATTTGTGCTTAACGAGTGAGGAAGCGGGCGGATTCCTCCGATGCGAAGGTGGGGATTAGTAGGAACTCGTTTTTGTGGTGGATGTATTGCGGTTTTGGCCTTCCATAGGAAAAGACCAAAATACCCCTACGACAAAAAGTAAGAGGTAGTCTATGGTTTTGTGTTGCTGCATTCCACAGACCCTCTTATGATTCCTAGTAGTCCTATTTGGCCCTACTTTTCACCGAAGAGGGTAGGGCAGTCGGTCACACAGAGGGGTTGGAGCTATTGGTTATTACAATTCCAAAGCAATTGAATCAGCAGCAATGGTAGGATTTGCCTCTAGACGATGGTTGTTTGCGGGCGTTGGAAGGGGTACGTAGCATAAATTTTTGGGACGGATCGGAGATGCTGTCGCTATAAGTCTCTAAACATCGAATGACGGGACGCGGAGACGTGATTCTGGAGGTGTTTAGAGCCGGTCCTTCGGAGATCTACGGCATGATTTTTGCTACTGCCAACTGAAA
>JAUPFV010000349.1:0-64172 GCA_036936605.1 Limnanthes douglasii subsp. nivea | reverse complement strand
TATTTCACTCAGATAATGGAAATTGGGGATTCTTGTCATTGTACATCAAGATTCACCATCAAATACATCTTGTGATCATAAAATATCACCAACAAAGAGGTTATAAGCCAAGCTATGGCATCAATGTAAAAAAACAGAGAAAAGCTCGAAATCAGGCTATGGCATCTAAAAACAGTAAAATATAACTTATTCCAACTAATAAAACCAATAAAATAACTTCGAAATCAGTAGGTAATTACATAGAAACACGATTACTTGCAAAACAACATATTCATGTACGTAGAAACACGATCAGTTCTTGTACGTAGAAGACAGTGGTTAGATAGGTTTTACACCGAAAAATGTGATTTCAACCGTGTTTCGTGGTGGTTCGCAGGGTTAGGTGGTTAGAGCGGCTAACAAATTCAAATCTTCAAAAAGCTAAAAAAATAATAAGAAAACAGAAAATTATATTTATATAGTGGGTTAAGAGTAGTTAAGGTAAGTTAAGGTATTAAAATAATAATAGGTAGTAAGTGACAATAAGGTAGTCGAATTGGGTATTAAATAACAATTGATCAAACTTTGGATAGTAAACGACAATTGAATAGTTAAGTGCGTACTTTAAGTACAATTTTCCATTAAAAAAATTGCATATATATATATATATAAATGAATTTTAATAACAACACCAACAAATTCTCTCATTTCGTTACTTGTATTTACTCAGATGCAAGGAAGCGATCCATCTTAAATTAAGTAGAATGATAAGATGACAACATTTCCTTTAAAGCTTAAGGAAAAGTCATGTAATTCAGTAAGTATCAAGAACTAGAGTAACGTAAATTTTTAATACTTGCACTGTGACAGAGTAATTATAAACAAGATCATAATTTCTCCCAAATTCTAATTTGACCAAAAGCTTGTGTCATCATGAAACATCCTATATAATTCTCATACAGAACATGAAGCGATGCTCCATTCTACTAACAAAGTTTAGCTTGCCTCCAATATGCTGAAGGAAAAAAGAGCCCAGGAAAAAGCAGATTGAGCATTCATCCCAGCCATCGATCATTTACACTAAATTTTTACAATTTTCAGCACGAGAATATAACGACTTGAATAAACTTGTAAACTTTTCACTATTGAGTAGGGTTATTTCGGTGCTTGAAAAAATGTGGCGCAGCCTCTTTTAGCCAAGAAGGATCGATAGAAATGACATTGTGAATATAGTGTTTATCCGTCGAGACAATGGACTGGTAGACAACCCACTTTGGATTCACTCTGCATAACAATAAACATATACTTGAATGACATAATAAATCATCAATGCCTCGTGTCCCAGACACAAGTAAGAACTAATAAAAAGTTGTCAAAATGTGGGAAAATGTGGGAAACAAAGAGAATAAAAGCAAGGAATCAGCGATACAGATTGCTTTTGATTGCTTATGGTAACTGTTAAGAATATATCAATTTTATATCTAAGCGGTGAACGATAGGATCAAGTTAACTCTTCCACGCTCTCCTTTAAACTTGATCCGACGGAACCGCACGGAATGACATAGCGGAGGCGGAGGCGGAAAGGAACTGCACAGGATGATCATCGCAGGTGCAGAGGAACTGCACAGAATGGTCATCACTAGGGGGTATGGAAACACCCCGGAATGATCATCACTAGGCGAATCGAATTAGAACACATGGTTTAGAAACTGGCTCTTATACCATATTAAGAATATATTATTGGGAATTGCTAAAAAAACGGCCAAAACTGCTCCGCGAAGTCGCTTATTTTCGATTTTAAAAATTACTCTGTGAAGTTATTTTTTTTGGCGATTTTACCCTTCACGAAATCCTTTAAATAGAAGAAATTACTCCGTGAAGTTATCATAATCTCTAAAAAAAATTGTGTTTTCTCTACCTTCTCTCTAGAAAAAATCACCAATTTTGGAAAACTCTAACCAATTTTCAAAATCCTAACATGTAACTTAAAATCTAAACTAAGAACAAAATTAAAACTATATTAAAATCAATTTTATTTTTTTTGACGAAACACACAGAATATGTTTTTTTTTTTATTTCTGAATCAAGAACAAAGATGAATATGATGCATGTACAATCGAGCTTTTACATATTCAAAGAAAGAAAGAAAAACAACAATGGACAGATGATGAACATTATTAATGATTTTGTCAGTTTTTTTGCGGAGTTCTTTAACCCAGGAGGTGAAAAGCGTTTTGGCAAGACTTTTGTCTCCGTCTTTTCCTTTCTTTCTGTTCTTCTCGGATTCCGACTCCGGTAGGGGATCGGGATTGTTATCCCACTGATCAGCCCACGACGGTCCTGAATCCATCTTCCTTTTGGTTCTTTTCTCCGCTCTCTCGCACACAAGATTTTGTTTTGTTCTATATTAAAATCAATTTAAACTAAGAAAACCCATTGCTTTCTCTCTCATCTATCTGGCTTTCTCTCAGAACCCACAAAGAAGCATGGTTTCTGTTTCGAATTTATTCTACTGTGTTGAGAGAAAGCAATGGGTTATGGCGACGGAAAACCCACTGCTTTCTCTCAACACAGTGTAATAAATTCGAAACACAGAAACCATGCTTTCTCTCACCCGTTTTTCTCACCTTCGACTCTTTACCCAGAAACAAAAAAAGTAACCACACCATTCTTCGCCAGGTTATGGCGAAGAACAGACTATTTCCGCCAATCTGTGGCGGAAAGGTAGGTCCATACGCCATATGTATAGATTTACGGCGTGTATGCTCTTTTCTACGCCATTTAGTGGCGTACCAGAGCGTCTACACGCCACATGAGTGGCGTAGACAAGGGTTGTCACGCCAAGATGTGGCGTGCGTAGCGTTTTCTTCGCCAACGTATGACGAAGAACACACAAAAACGGGTTTTTTTAAAAAAATTCATTTTTTTTTTTCAAAAAAAAAGGTGAAAAGTAATGTATATCCCCAGCGTTCATGCTGGTCTGTAAGGGAACTCGTTCCGACTCAATTTTAGTCATGTTATGAAGGTTTTTAGAAAATGGGTTTATATGGTTAGAGTTTTGAAGTTTTTGGTAGTTTGGAGAAGATGATTATAGTTGGTGTTTGAAATTGTGTTTGCAACTTCATGGAGTAGTTAGAAGTCCTCAATGGCATGGGTTGTAATTAAATAGAGTTTCAAGGGTCTTTTAGATTTTTTGCCTAATGGCAATTTTGTAAATATTAAAAAATAGAAACAGGCGACTTCGCGGAGTAGTTTTGGCTGTTTTTTTAGCAATTCCCTATATTATTTTGATATCTAAACGATGTGGAATAGGATCAAGTTTAATTCTTCAACAGCAACCAAATTTTTAACTTCCGGAATTGAGCAGTAAGCAGTATTGAAAATGAATTAATAGAAAAACCAAGCTTATCTGTCTTCAGGAAGTGAATGAACCAAAAAAGAAGCACCTCGATAAGATAGCTGTTTATTTTTTATAGAAAAAGTAAAATAAAAAAAATAGTACACGGAAAACAAGGCCTCAACAACACTGTTTTACGTGTCCAACTGTACTGTAATTGGATCTAGAGAGCCAGCCACCAAGTGGCAAAACCAACCGATCTTAATGTAAGCATAGTTGTTAAAATCGCAATATTTATCAGATTTTAGAACCCCAACGATTAATATTATATGGGTTTATTTATCAGACGAGTATCGTACGATACGTATCCACAATACCGGTCCAATAAATGAATTTTTCACAATTCAGGAATTCTACTTTTAGAATAGGCGTCTGGAGAACTGTCTCGTTCCATAAATGTTCAGTTTAAACTTAAATTTTTAAGGTTTGCAATTAAAAATTTAGAATTTACTCTAGTAACTGTATGTCACGTGTAAACCTAAAACCTATTATAATTTCTAAGTTGAAGTAACTGTAACTCTAATTTCTATCTCTATACCTTTAGTCCTGTAGGTCTTTCAACGGCAAAAATATAAAAAAGACACTATACTGCACTCTTTAAGCCTTAAGACATAGTGCATTATGTTATATGACTAATATCGTCTAAAATTATTTGAACTATCGGTTAATCGATATTTAACATAGTGAAATTATATGACTACTACCGGCATAAATTATTTGAACTATTGGTTAATTTATATTAACCATAGTGTTATATCACAATTATCATCTAATATTATTGAATTGTCTTATAATATATTTTGATTATTATATATATATATATATATATTATTTTTTTAATAGATCACTCGTGAAACACGATACAGAAAAAACCAAAATCGATACACGATATGATACACTATTTGACAACTAGAAAACGTTGCTGCATCATTTTTTGATGATGCAATTCTTGAACAAACCTGAATAATATCGAAGACGGATGAATGTAAACTTCTTGAGAACCCCGAAGAGTCTTGTATATTCCATTGCTGTGTGCCTTTCGAAAATAAACAAGGAAAAGTGACCAAAATATAGACAAAACAGAATATCAAGAAAGTTTGGAGTCACAAGAACATTAATGACATAATAGAAGTCTATTGGCGAGTACAGACTCACTTGTAACTGGCATGCATTAGCAAAGAACCCAGCAGTGACTGCCTTTCTCACTACCTATAACGAGCACACAAGTTTTACCATTTTATGTACAGGTGCATAATCAGATGCAAAGAAAAGCTAAAGCAGAATATAAGATGGTTTTGGTGAATTATCTAACAAAGTTAAAAATTGGTGAAGTCAATTATTTTTAGGTGTTCAAGTAATAAAACGAAATACAACTAAATTTTTAAGTAACATGTAGAAAGATAATTGAAGTTTTTAAGTAAATTTCATTAATGCCCTTTAAGAGACTATTTATAGGTTAAAACAAATCTTAATGGGCTGAACGTGATTTAAGCCCAAATATTAGTATTAGGCCCCTAAATATATAAAAATTAATTACCTAAATTAATCAACTAAACTCATTTAAATAAATAAATAAAATACATATTTAACATAGATAATGTTGAAGTCATTCCTTTGTCGATTTGTCCGTTTGTCCATCGCCCTCAACATAGTTAACTTCCTAGGTCCTCAGTCACATATTACAGATCCCATACGAAAACACATGCAACATTTTTAATTAAGGAAGCAATCTTTATTTCGTTTTGTGTAAAGGTTCACAAAACTACCTGGGTATCTCTATCAGAAGATTTTGAGGCGATGCCTAATCTGTGCGCTATTCTTCTTAGCTGCTCCCTAATTTCAATCACCTTTTTCTGCAGAATATATAGCATCACATAGATTCACAAATTTTTTCTCAACTACTCTATAGGTAAAAAGGATTAAAAGATTTATTGTGCACCATAGCTTGATAGTTCACGGAGTTTCTGTAACACCACTGTGAAGATTTCCGAGACTCAAGAAACCCTTTATAAACATTTAAAAAAGTAATATGATCACCCTGCAAGAGAAACAAAAATTAGAAATTTAGTTAGGCCACTAAAACCAAAATATACTACATAATATTTAAAACAAACTAAAGTAACAGAAATATCAAAAGAGGAATAGTCCCTAAACACAAATAGTGTGGCATATTAGCATAATGAAATTCTATTTTCTTCGTTTTGAACAAGTCCAGAGCCATGATGGAAACCGAAGCAGACGTTCCGAAGAAGTACACAAGAAACATTGACAGAAATAAGTATAAGAAGTCGGACAATGAATGAATACCAACACATAGATGAGTACATGAAGACAAAGTAAAGGATTATAAGACAAATTCTAAAGAAAGAGAATATAACAAGGCAGCGAAGTTTTTTGCGAATAATCTACCATGAATAATCTACCATGTTCGCAGGACAATTGACAATCCAAAACGCCAAGGCATATGCCTCTTCTTATATCACAAATCAATTCCGGATATCCACAAAGTGAAAAGGTAAAGTTGAATAGAGTACCTCAGCGGCAGCAAATCTCAATTTCGCTTCATCTAATTGCTTTTGCATACCCCTGCTAGAAACCCAAATAGACTGCAAAAACACATCTATTCTTAAATTTACATATAGATAATATGATATTTGCTCTAATTTTTCGGTAGGAGCTGCAAAGTGCCGGCATTTGTCATATTATGCATTAGGAAGCATACTATTATTTTAGATATATATTTATATATGGGCAACTTACCAGCCAACAATTCAATTATAGCCTATTATCCAGAAACCCCAACTTACTAGTCCAAATTATCTGTCGAAAATACCCTCTTATAAAAAACCATCAAATACGTGTACCTTCTCTCTCTTTTTTAACTTAAATCTTTAAAAATCTTTATTTTGTAAACCCTAACTCAGGAAAAGAAAATCTAAAAATAACATTAGTTTTGTTTTTTTAAAACAAACAAAATTAAATCTACGAATTATATTATTTTAATTTATTATTTTTGCAAGCCAAGGCAAACTCTGGTCTCGAGATCTCGTATCTAGCATCTAGATCTCGTATCTAACCTCTTACATCTAGGTCTTCTAGCATTACCATGATCTCGCACCTAAATAGTATAGATCAAAGTTAATCGGGTCTTAACAAGTAATAAACGACAGTTAAAGTAGTAAATGGAAAATATGTTTGTTTTTGGGTAGGCATTGGTAATTACCCCTTTATATATATATATGTACTTTATATATAGAGAGAGATACCTGGACAGATAAAACAGCAGAAATAGTGATTATCTCCTCTGAGCAACCAAGTTCATGTGAAGATAACATCATTTTCGATATCATCGAGTCCTAAAAACAAATATAGTCAATTCCACCATTCACTAGAGCTTAACATTCATATAAATTGGAAAAGGAAATGAGCAAGAATAGTCAACCCTGGCTTCTTACAACAACAGGGTAATAAAATATTAAAGTGAAAAGATATGAGAACACATTATATATGAGATGATAAATGTTAGAGATATCTACAACACTCTATGCTACAAGAAGCTAGCAAGGGCGAACATGTGCAGGAAGACAATGAGACAGAGAGAGACGAAAGGGTATGTCTGTCACAAGCTTTTATAATTGCTGCATTATTAGATTTTAACAGAAAAGGCTTAGTATCTACAGCTTATATCTTGATTTGTATGTTCCTAAGGACACGTAAACCTTTCTGACGTAGGATAGTAGTAGATAGGATAGAGTTGGAATCACGCCTAGTTTAGAGCTTCCCGCTCAAGGTTTCTACACCTAGGGTTCCTTTCACAGGACATGAGTAAGACTCAACTTTTTTTATTTCTCAAAAGACTGCCTTATACAATCACCTTAAGCCCTTTATATAGGAGATAATAAGACTCTAAGGCATGTTGAAATATCAAAAGACCCCAAGTTACTGACTTATTAAAAGCATGTAATAAAAGGTAATAAAGAGCTCTACATAATTGTGACTCTTAAAATTTCTTCAGTTCTTAGTTCTTGTTCTGCATCAATTCTCCTCTCCTGAAAAGATCTCAACTCCGGCGAGATAAAACCGGAATATAGTTGAAAAATTGCGAGAATCAACACCACATTGTAGTTTTTTTTTTCCCCATTCATCCTCTCGATCGGGTACATTCTTCCATATGATCAAAAACTTTTGGTATCCACTTTTGTGATCAACCTTAGAGAATATGGTAGCTCCTGCCATCATATCTAATAAATTGTCAAGTCGACGGATCAGACGGTGGTACTTGACGATGTTCTCGTCTTTGGCCTGCTGTCGAGCTTGGGACATGTCATACCATTCAAAAAAATGATCCATGTCGGACAGCCAATCGAGAAAAGCTTTGGGATTCAGCTGCCCATCAAAGCAAGAGGCGTCTACCCTTACTGACTTTAGGACTTTGTCCTCCATATCTTGGACATTGTATCGTGAGTTATCCCTTCGAGTATTTCTCGCAGCTTGCAGCCCTCTTGTGCCTCCCGCGCTGCTTTCCTCATCTCCATTTTGGGTTTCCAGCCCTGCAAATCGAGCATAGAATGTCGTACGCATTTGGGCTCTTCTTGCACTAGTGTGATCTCGTAGTGATCTGGTTGCTTAACTTCTCCAACAGTTGAGCAACTTGAGTCAGATCCATCTCTTTTTTCTTTTTTTTGCTATATAAAAGAAACAGAGAGGCCTTTCGGCTCTGATACCAAAACTGACGTAGGACAGTAGTAGATAGGATAGAGTTGGAATCACTCCAACAACGAGCTTCGCGCTCAAGGCTTCACGCCTAGTTTAGAGCTTCACGCTCAAGGTTTCTACACTTAGTGTTCCTTTCACAGGATATGAGTAAGACTCAACTTTTTTTATTTCTCAAAAGACTGCCTTATACAATCACCTAACTACATCCTTTATATAGGAGATAATAAGACTCTAAGGCTTGTTGTAATTTCAAAAGACCCCAAGTTACTGACTTATTAAAAGCATGTAATAAAAGGTAATAAAGAGCTCCACATAATTGTGATTCTTAAAATTTCTTCAGTTCTTAGTTTCTGTTCTGCATCACTTTCAATTGTATGTTTTTTTTAAACTCCACTTGCTTCCATCTATCAACTTATCTCCCAATAAGTATAAAAGTTATTTCAGAGATAAATAGCTAGACAAACCTGTCTTCAAGGTTAAAGTTATCGACATCAGGTGTCTGAGGTGCATATAGCCTAGTACCAACAAAACATTAGAAGGACCTGTCTAAAACACACAATTTTGGACTTGCAAAACAATGGTAATCGGGAGTCGCAGTCCGCAGCCACCTCATTTGATGGTTAACTTATTTTACAAAACAATAAACCCCTTACATACTGATTGTCAATATTCCTACAACTCCACCAGTTATATAAATTATTATCAGATATTATAAAGTGATAAGTCAAAGTCAAGCACCTGTTTAAATGAATTGCAGCAAACATGGTCAACATTAACCATGTTGCATACAAGATGATGTAAACACATGTGAAAATGGAGCAAAGATTCAATAAAAAATAAGAACCATACCAGAGGAATTTCTGCAACTTGAAATCCAGTAGGTGAAGTAAGTTTTGCATCATCGTCAATAACTCCAAGTGAGTAAAGTACTTCAAGTGCCCGGATCATTGCTTCAGAAGATGGAGGCGCAGGCCAATCAAAGCCCAAGATATTATCTATACCTAAGGCTTTCAACTGAGAGAGAGAGAAACAATTGCCATTAACTTCTAATCTTCTACTCAATTTGAAATGCCCAAAATACCATCACCAATTAGTAAGTTCTAACATAATAATAATAAAGTAGACTAATGCCTAGAGAAGTGGAAAACAAAAAACTAAAAATTAATATATATAAAAACTTAGATTGACCGCTCGGAAACAAATTCCACTCTCGGTTACTTCAATATCTTGGGAACACTCCACCTCAAAATAAATAGAGCAGGCTTAACTGAGGATTTAAGACAGTAACTATCGAAAGTGACGATGATCTCCGTGCGCCAAAAATAAAATAAATATATGCAGAAAGACAGTAATTGTCAACGGAGACCTAAAAAGGAGGTATGGGATTGACATTCATAGCTAATGTTTTTCTAGCTAAAGTGAGGGAAACCAAAATGGAATACCTGGATAACAGTAGAAACAAGGTTTGACCTTTGCATCTCTGGAATCCCTTCACCAGGCATTTCCTTGACAAAATACTCCTCCGTGTAGAGCCTAGTTGCGGTAACCAAAATGGATCAGGATAAAGCTAGAGGAACATGTCATCATAATAAACCTAAGGAGCATCACACTGCGGGTAAATTTTATTCTATAGAGGGTTCGATTACCAATTAAAGGCGATAGAATTGGAAAAACGAATAAGCATCCACATGAAAAATACCGAAGTCCTAGTATTCAGCAATTACAATTTGATTAAGAAAAACCCAAAACTTGGTCCAATTTCATTTCATGCAATCGCTAAAGAATCAAGGGACTACGACCAAAAGACAATCAATAAAAACTATATCTGTTACTTTGCAGAAGTCTACCAAAATCAATTCAGATACCTGTAACACTTCCCAGGCCGAACTCTACCCGCCCTACCAGCCCTTTGTCTAGCAGATGCCTTCGAGATCGGTGCCACCACAAGACTTTCAATATCCGATATCTGTATTGAGGTGTACAATCAAGAAGCAAAAGGCAAATTAACAACCAAAACCGGCTTTGTCAAGAAATCACAAAAAGAAACAGAAAAGCATCTCAAACAGAATATAAGATAAACTTCAAATAATCTAGAGTAAAAAACAATAAACCTACCAAAAAGAACAAAGGTCCATATAAGACAAGTAAATCACCTAACCATAACATTCATTTGAAATGTTGTAGATTCCATATACATCAAAGTCGAGGAAACTTGAAGTAAACCATGAAAGTCAAAGCTCGCGAAAACATCTTGTAAGAGAATGCTACCAGTTTATTGTTTTATTTCATATCAAGCGCAACCTCTTAAAATAGGGACCTTGATATACGAATAAGATTTTAATTCAACAAAACATTTAGTTTACTATGTTCAGGATTTGAATCATGAGTACCGCCATCAGCAAGGGATAAGAATATAAATTGTTACGCGGAGTAATATGAGAATATTATACTACACAATATGCAACAGAAAAAAAAAATACCGGATTGTAGAATCTCTGTTTTGAGAATCCGCTGTCGATAACATAGACCATGCCCTTAGAAAATCATATGTAACTTATTGTTTAGTATGACTACTTGAAATAATCCCAGTGTTATAAGTACTATATCAACCATGTAAGATGTACCTCCAATGTTAAGGATGTCTCTGCAATATTAGTTGATATTACTACTTTTCGTTTACCTTTGGGAGTGGGAGAAAAGACAAGCTCCTAAACAAAGAAAAAGTTACAAAACGAACTCTAATTTTAAGACAGAAATTCGTTAAATTGAAATTCATTTGAACAACAAAAGGTAAGAAAACATCTTTTTAACCTGCTCGACCCGCGAAAGTCCCGAATACAAAGGCAGAATGATTAGTCCTGGAAATGAAGATTTAGTTAGAAAAGGTTTCTAATCTTCATAGCATTGTATACAGATCCTGTATTTTGACACACACTACTAAGTCTAAAACAAATATAAACAATATCTAAGACAGCTATTAGTCAGCAACTAAAGTGACAATGCTCATTAGAAATAAAAGATTACATTAAGAATCAAAAATATAAATTATAGCCTAAGCCTTGGGATAACTAATACAAAGACAGTTTTCAAAGAACTTTGGGCCCAACTCAATCTAAAAAATCAACTGGCTAGGAGGACTTCATCACCATAAAAGTTAGGTCATGTAGTACTTCCAGAAGGTGCCAGAGTCTAATATGTCCCATAATGCACGGACTGGCTTAACGCTATTAATGTGTTGGGATGCTGAAAGGCATATGTGAGGTATGGTATAATACTGAAGGATATAGCATCACCCACCCTGGAGAACTTTACCAAATATGTGGGAACATATCGGGTACTTATTAATTAATTCATCAAGTAAGCTCCCCAGTCTCACCCAAAATAATAACATAAACATGTAATCATTAAAATTTGCTGACAGAGCACTTGGGGAGTATCACATTAGCATACAGAACATGACGATTTCTTAAATCTAGCACCTTTGAACATTGTAAGCGTTGATATAGCTTGCATAAAATTGTATTCGTATAGAAGTATAGAGCACTAATAGACTTTCCCAGGACCTTGTAAGCCTTGATATAGCTTGCATAAAATTGTTTTCCTATAGAAGTATAGAACACTAAAAGACTTTCCCAGGGGGGCAGCTATCCCCCCTCAAACATACACATATATATAACAGATAGAGATTTTTACATATACGATTTGTGTATGTGATATATACATATCGTAAACTGTAGCTAACTTTATAAACTATACACTCTATAATTTTTTACCTATAGATCTCTTCCCGTTGTTTTGAACTTCATCGGCAAGTAACTTAGAAGCAGCATCTATATCATCTTGGCCGGTAAGGAACACTAGAATGTCACCAGTAGGTTCCTGACCGGAATATCAAAATAACTATTAGCACAATGGGAGAAATCAAAATCAACTTACATACTCAAAATAACTAAGGTAAAAGTTTCAAGTTATAGTTTATAAGATTCTTCACTTCTTGCTAACTTAAATCGCTATGTGAAAGTATAACTTATGAAATTAATTCCACCGTCAATAATAGGACTACCAAATCTTGCTCACTATCAATTTCAAAGGAAGTAAATCACCAGTCTCTCTCTGACCGGGGAAGTCATTTCTGACCTAGTTATTTTACGTCTTGCTTGGTGTGCTTTATTATTAGCAAGTACTCAGAGTAGAGCTACAGTACGCAAGCTATAAATTTAACCAAATTTCTAAGACCCCGTTACAATTTTTGGAATGTCATACTTGTTATTACATATTTGATATTTCCTATAAAGTTGCACATATGCAATCTGTATCATTTTCAATTGATTCCGAACTTGACCTGTCTGCTTAGAACAGATTTTAATTGAGTTTAATAAAAAAACCTGAAAGGCGGTACTTGTTATTACATATTTCCTATGAAGTTGCACATATGCAATCTGTATCATTTTCAATTGATTCCGAATTTGACATGTCTGCTTAGAACAGATTTTAATTGAATTTAGTAAGAAACTGAAAGGAGAGTAAAACAACATATAAAATACTGTTACTCCAAGGTCTACATGATACAATCAACAATGCCCCATAGTTAAACTCAGGCCAACCATGGATATAGTTGCTTCTCAATATAAATTATCTAAATTATTGCAAAAGCCGAGGCAATGCATTTCATAACTCCTCTACAGCTTTTTCAACATTTATCAAAATAACGGGCAGAACAATTCTACATCATAACAGCAGGAGAAAATAATTGAATTAAAAGAGGGAGATACGATATGTAGTCCTTTTGAAGATAATAAGCATCCAAGTTTTAGCTAATTAGATTCACAACATTACCTGATCGTGAATCAAAAGAACTGTTGAAACAACAGCCTGTACATAGTCAGCTACAGGCTCCTCGACGTAATTAACCTGTACGTTAAAGCCTCTACCCTGAAATGTAGATGCAAAAGTTCATCCGGGGATGGATCTTTACCTTTAATGTATCCTACTGACGCAGAATAAGAATTTACTACCAATTAAATGCTAAATAGTCTCTACTTAACATCCTCGCCAAGAAACAATAGATAACGTTTGAAACATTTGAATAGGATTATATTAAATCATATCAAGACTAGAAAACCTAACTACTAAAAAAATCACTTAATAGATAAACATAGACGTTGATATGGACCTCCAATGTTTTCATCATAGTTGTACATCTCAGGTTACAGCTTGCCTCCCTCGTTACATACAGACAAGAAACGAAATTCAATTAAGGATGGCAGTAGAAAACAAAAGGTGTATATACCTCAACAGACAGAATTGCTGGCTCCATTTTTGGTCCAAGCTGCACTTCAAGCCCTCGGGTTCTTTTACTAGTTTAGGATGCAACATTACAACATGATACTAGAGTCAGCAATTATTTTTATTATCTGGATCGTCTATCGGACGTGAGAGTATTTTTTACGAATGGTGTTCATCTGTACCTACCATTGACCTGACAAATCGAATCCCCGTACATTTCTATACTATGATATCTAAAGTAAGACGGGGAGAGTGCCCGCCCCTTAGATAATTTTTTTTGTCTCTGCTTAATTTTTTAGTCAGATCCAGTTTGCTAATCTACCGCTGGACAACTTTTAAGTGTGACAGGCACAGAACTAGAATTTCTTAATGCAGGAAAAAAATATGACAAATACTAGAACTTTCTTTCCGTAGGTACAGACAATAAACATGCTTCATTTGAAACGTAACTTATTGAAAATCAGATTTAGAAAGCATTTATGGGTGAACTACTATACTATTGGGAGATGGAGTCCCTTTAACTAAAGATAGTAAAAAAATAACCATGTGACAAGTTGAGACAGAGTGTTAAGATAAGAACCTCGAGCGGAAAAAATTGGACATCGACTTTGCTTCAATTGTAGCGGATGAAATAATAAGACGCAATTCAGGCCGTCGCCGCTGTATCTGTAAGCAAATTTAATGAGAGACAAGAGCAAACCATTAGAGACCTGTTAGTAATTTCAGAGTCCACTAAGATCTATCCTGCTAATTAATAAATATACCTTCTTTAGGAGACCCAGTAAAATGTCAGTAGAAATGGACCTTTCATGAGCCTCATCCACCATAATGACACTGCAACGGCCAACAAAAGAGTAATTTATTGGAGTAAAACAAGGAAACAAAATATGATAAGAAAAAGAAGATCTTATAAAGAAACAAAACTATGTTGTAACAATATATTGAATATATAAGCTCAAATCTCTCCTTGTTCCATATGGACAATCAGGTTCACTAGATGTTAAGCAGTATTTCAGTTTGCAATGTCATGTTTTAATTAGATTGAACAATGCTAAATGTCACGCATCAAAAGTCTGATTTTTTAAAGACTAATGTTCTGAAAAAATCACATTGCACTTTTAAAATACATGAATGATAAGCTAATTACAGGCAGTGTTCTAGAAGAAATTGAAAAGGCTGCCTAGACAGCCCCACCTACAAGGGAAGGAGCATCACTTTCCCGATTTTGATGATTCGGTTTAATTACAAGGTTTAATAGTGTTGAGGGATTTCATAGCGTTGAGATGGTCAGAGGCAGCCCCATGCGTTTTTTTAGGCGGTTCAAACCTTTTAGGTGGGTCCAACCATTGTCAGGTAAATGTTACAAAATAAGGCTAAAATAGACCTATTTTTGCTATTCTTTTAAAGCTATATTATTATTATGTTATTTATGATACAAAAAAGATCAAATTTTATTGAGTTATATTTGTATATATAGTTTCAAAATTTACATCATATTTAGTACCATATTATACTAAATCTGAAAATCCGTCTCAAAACCACCAAATTTTTTATTAATCACCGTATAATAGATATTAGGTACCCAACTCATTCAAACCCACTTCACGTTTTTTAGAACCTTGATTACAAGTAATAGCATAACGACAACTCAACGAGTTTACAGAACCAACCTATACTTTGTCAACAGAGGGTCATCCATCATTTCTCTGATTAGTACTCCATCAGTGAGAAACTTCACAGTTGTTACACCCTGTGCTGCCAAAATCAGACAATTCTGAGCTTTTGAAATGCGGAATTACAAGCACTACAATAAGGCACACAGTAAACTATTGCATTAGCAGCCACATTTTTCAAATGGAAACCCTCTAAGATAATAGCTTGAAGCTTAAAAGTAAATAAGACATCTCACTGTCGTAGTGTGATCTTCAAAACGAATTGTGTACCCAACTTCCTCCCCTAGCCTGACACCCATCTCCTCGGCCACTCTGGAAGCAACTGCCTAATCATTATAAAGACATAATACTTAGAAGAAATAGAGGACCGTGAACTGACAACTATGCTTTGTTGAGTATGTCGAAACCCATGAGAGCTGAAACAAAAACTACTACAGCTAAGGGTTTTAATATAATAAGATTTAAAGACAAAGTATATATAAATTTAGCGTTTTAACCATTCTAATAAAATAATATACCACCCGTGAAATCAGGAGTCAGAAAAATAATGTTCTGGAATGCTTGTGAAAAAATGGAGATGAAAACCACGACGAGAATATATTATTAAGAACCAACATGAAGAGAGGATATAGTCTCAACAATGAGATTCACAGTATATTGAGCATAGACCCTGCTTGTAAACATTTACAGTATCAAAGCTTTAGCCAATTCAAGGACAGATTATACTATATATCAGGATTCCTACAAACTTGTTTGTCAATCAAAAAGCTAAATTTTCTGGTTTGTTAATAATCTTATTTCTCGAGTACATAAAGCAAAAGCATGTGTAACAGAAAAAAGATAACCAATCAAATGGGCCGAAAAGTAAAAGTAACATGGAAGTGTTTAGATACAGGTGACTGAGATAGTGAACAGTAGGTTTAATAACTCAGACTCCGGTACCTGCACAGCTAGTCGTCGTGGTTGAGTGCAAGCTATAACACGGCCTCCGTCAGCCCAACCTGCTTCTTTAAGGAACTGCAAGTCCAACGGACGCATGTTATCATCAGAACCCAATTATCATTTTCTTTCTACAACTAAAGCCAAACAAATCAACGAAGGATCTTCAAAACATGATATAAACTGGAGAAATCAGGCACCTCTACTAATAAAATTTTAATGAAGTTGATCAAGAGCGTGAATAATAAAGTGAACCATAAACCTGGGGAATTTGGGTGGTTTTTCCGCTACCCGTCTCGCCGACTACGATGGTAGTGGCATGAGTCTCAAGTAAATAGAGAATTTCATTTCGGTACTTGTATACAGGCAATCTACGCCGTTGATTTTCGATACTAGCATGTCCATATCTGCAAAATTAAATATGTATAATCTATCTACAGGGAAAGGGAAAACGGAGAGATGAAGATGAAGAGCAGACAGGAAACCTAGAAGAAGGTGCTGACTGAGAGATGAAGACGACACCACCTTCTTCGTCGTCGATTAAGGTAGGTTTCTCCGTCCCTGGCTTCCAGAACTGAGTCTGAGCCATCGTTTCTTTGGCTTTGCTGCTCTTTTCTTGATTACCTCTCTACTTTTGAGTGTACCGGAGGTCGGACGGTAAGAAAGGTTACGAAGGTAGGTAACCCAAGAGATGGCAATGGAAGGGCGCGGGTCTGTTTTTATTTTTTTTTAACCCTCAAGTTCGGGTATTCATTATTTTTTTTTCTTTTTTTAGGTAAACATATTATTTTATTAAAATAATCAATCAATAAATGGTTAAACCACCAAAAAGATATAAGAGAAGTACAACAATTTGAAAATTAAATTCTCTCCTAAAAGAAATGAATTTTTTTTCAACTTTCACTCTAATAAATAGAGAGAAAGAGAGAAGAGCATAACAAGATTGGTTTTCAATCGAGCTTTCAAATCTAATCAACAAATCTAACGAACCCACTCTAAAATCTACCATTACGCTTTGAATCGAATCAACTGTATTCTCATCATGGAAATCTTCAAACAAATCAATCATTCATCCGCAGCTCCATCCTTAAGTTGGCGAAATCTTCAAATCCTTCCTCGAACAGTTCTTCAAACTCTGTTTTCTAACAATACATTAAATGAAAGAATAAGAGGGTTGATGTCAAGTTAAAGCTTGCTGCAAAATTGTTAGATAGAGGGTTAAGGAGAACCAAGAATAACTTAGCTTTAGCATTCCGAAAATGGAGCAATCTTCAAACAAAGCATTCATTCCGCACGATGGAGAAATCAACACACATAAAATTCTTTCTTTGCTCTAGATCTTCAAACCCAAAACCTGAAACTTGCTGACAAACTAAAGTTAGCTGCCAAATAGTTAGATGGAGCCAATAGAAATACACAGTAAGAGAAAGTTTAGCTTAAGCATAAAAGTATTCTAAATTACAGCTTTCTAATTTAGTAATCGCCTTTGAGGGGAAATGAGCATTCAAGTTATTGAAATCAGAACTCATTTTTCATTTCAAGGTCCATCTAGCAAGCCAGTCGGCTGCTTAGTTTTGGATCCTTGAAATGTGAGAGAGATTCATATAAGAAGACATAAGATTTCTGCAGCAAATAAGAATCTGATTTAAGTAAACAATGTACTTTCCATCAGCTAACATATTAACTAATTGCAAAGAATCAACTTCGATTCTTATTGCAAAACAGCAAACCATCGAGAAGAACGTGAGTTTCGGCCATAATAGGAGACATTTTACAATAGAGATTCGAACCACCTTTCACAATGCAACCATTTTGATCACGAATTAAGAAACCACCAGAAGAGTTCCCATTTGAATGATACGACGCATCACAGTTGAGCTTGAGGTAATTCTCTTTGGGCGGATGACATTTCATATAAATAGGATTTTTCATATCATTAATATAGCAAATGCAGACCAACTCTTTGGCAATGTACAAATCATTAAGCCATTGTTTAGCTTTCAGAGTGTTAGAATGATCAAGGCTTATGATTATATGGTTGATGTACCCGATAGAAGCATCAAAACTGTAATCTTTTTTGCTGAATTTTCTGTTGTTTCAGTTTTCAAGACAAAATTCAGTGTTACCTTTGCCTATGATCCATCTTATGTTATGCACCGTAATGTCTTTGATTCTGCAAAGTCTCTACCTACTTGAGAGACTCGAAGTTCAGCCAAAGCTTACAATCATAAGTAGTTTGAAGGTCAAAGATCTTGTAAATATTCAGACCATCTTCCTTATGAGTTTTGTAAATATCCTCCCAATTAGACCAATGTAATATTTTATCAGAAGTGTTAGAACTAATGGATTTAGAAACAAGACAACTTTGACACAAGTAGGTAGGAATAGACATTAACACAGTGTTGATGAGAGTAAATCTTCCACCGAAAGAAAGCTTTTTGTAATCCCACTATTTGATCTTCTCATTGATTTTGTTAATCATATGTGAATAATTGATGCACTTATTATTGGAATTCAAAGTAATGCCCAAGTACTTTTTAGGCAAAGTGTTATGGTTGAACCCTATAATGTTAGTAATAACAGTAATCCTAGTACAGTTTATTCTTAAAGACACGAAGACTTTAGTTTTGTCTCTGTTAATTAGTTCCCCATAGACTTTTTGATAAATATCTAAGAAGTTTATAAGTTTGTCAATAGTATGATAAGAACTATTAGAAAAGATCAAAATATCATGAGCAAATAAGAGGCAAGGGATGAGAAGATTGCTTCTAGAACAAAACTGCATCTCTCTGTTATTAAGAAACAGATTATATATTCATCTTATAAAGACTTTTTTAGCCATAATGAAAAGACTAGGGGACAAAAGGTCCCCTTGTCTTAATCCTCTTTTGGTATTGAAAAAGTCAAAGACCTTACCATTGATTAACAGAGAGGTTTAAATATTGCAGATAAGATTTTTAATTAAAATGATAAAGTTATCGGAGAATTCCAAAAGTCTCTAACACCTTAAGAATAAACCTATGAGACAACTTACCAAAAGCTTTGGACATGTCAACCTGAACCATCATGTTGCTACTTTTCTTTCTGCTTAAATCATAGATAAATTCTTTGGCAATGAGAAGATTATCATGAATCGATGAGTTAGGGACATAAGCACCTTGAACATTGAAGATAATTTTAGGAAAAATTTGAGTTAATTTGTTGTTTACAACTTTAGACATGATTTTGTTAAGGAGGTTACACAAACTTATAGGTCTGTAATCTTTTCACTGAGTAGGATTAATGGATTTAGGCACAAAATAAATACATGTCGAAATAATACCTTTGAGCAACTTCTTACCTTTGATGAAATCAGTTATGGCAGTACAAAGATCATTTTTACAACTAACTTTAAAGAAATATCCATTATAGCCATCCATATTTGAGGCACTAAAGATTTGAGGTTAGAACCAATATTATAAATTTCATTCTCACAATTACTAGCTAACAAAGAAATATTATCAGACTCAGTAACAGGCTTAGGAATACAGTTGAAAATGGGATTGTTCATCAGGTTCTCTTCCTCAGTCTGATCAGAATAAGGAGGATCAGTTAGCAAAAGTTTGAAGAATTTAGCAGCAGAATGCCCTATCTCCTCTTTATTAGTAATCCAATGGCCATCATCATTAATAATGCTAATAGTATTCTTTTTTCTCTTTTTTTTCACATAATTGTGAAACTTCTTCGTACTTCTATCTCCATTAGTTATCCAAGAAGTATAACATTTCTTAAGCCAAAAAAAATCTTCCATTTTTAGGGCAAGCAAGAGAGTGGCATTAGCTTTCGAGAGATTAATTTTAGAGTCAGGACTATTGAGCAGATGAAATTGATTTTCTCAGTAGATGACTCGAGACTCTGTTTCCTGCACTTTATAAAAAACGTTGACAAAGTAAGTTTTATTCCCATTCTTAAGATCTTTTTTAAGTTTAGCTAACTTCAACCAAAATTTAAAGATTATGGAACCATCCATATCAGTATCCCATCTTTTTTTAACAAAAGGTTAGAAGTTGGGATCCAAAGTCCACATATCCAAAAATTTAAAGCTTTTATGATATAGATCTTTCCTATTACTGATAGTGATACATATAGGACTATGATCTAAATAGGTCCTAGCCAAATGCATCACCTTGGTAATGTTAAAATGATTGGACCAGATAGAGTTTGTGAAGACTCTATCAAGTCTTTTCCATTTACAATTTTTATTCCAAGTAAACTATGAACCACAGTAGCCAACATCCTCCAGGTTACAGGTATTAATCATGTCGTTGAATTTACCAGAACTTTCTAAGGAGTAAGTAAGGCATCCAATTTGATCATCTTGAGAGGAAATTGCATTAAAATCACCCATCAGAATCCAGTTGTAGTTGTTGGTCAGGTGAGAGATGTTTTTAAGCTTATTCCAAAGGATTCTCCTATTTCTGCTTTCACACTTAGCATAAACACCGGTAAGAAAAAATCTAATATTTTGATTATTAGAAATGTCTAAGTATAAGTATTGATCATAATTAGAAATAATATGAATCACATAATCATTCTTCCACATCGTCCAGACTTTGTTAGAGAGATTAGAAGTATAGTTCTCAAATCCAAGCTTAGTAGAGATAGAAGGCAGATTATCAGCATTTGTTAATGGCTTCTCGCAAGTGACTAGATCAATATGCTCTTTTTTATAATGAATTTATGTATTCTAAGAGTATAATTATTGTTGATTCCACGCAAGTTCCAGCTGAGGACTTTAATCATCTTGAATTGGACTTTGTCTTTAAAGAGGGTCTTGTGAATCTTAAAGATTTGATGGCAAGGTTACAAGCTTTTCTCTTCCCTTTGTCTTCCTTTAGGTTTTTGTTAATCATTCTATGAAATCCAAAATTATTTTTATTGATCTTGTAAATTGGTGTTGATTATTTGCTTCCAATGTTTTCTCCCTCGGGTGAAGAATCATCAGAACTATTTTCCTGAGCCATGGAGAAGCCATCTTTCATAGACTGTAAAGCTTCCATAATCTTATCGTTTGAAGGAGTTTCGCAGATATTTATGTCTAATTTATCAGCATTTTTTTCTACATTGTTATCAGTTTTATTCTCTATGTCTTCCAAGAATTTAGACTTTTTACCAGATGTATCTTTAGTTTACTGAGAACTTTTATCTTTAGAAAAAGCATTAGAGTTGTTACTTTAATTTCCAGTGTAATTTTTTTCTTGAGTTTTATCTTTATCTATGTCTTCAACATCCGAACTGATCTTCTTTATGTTTTCTTTAATCTTTAAGCCTTTTTTGCAAGTCCTAGAATCATGACCAACATGATAACAAACATTTCAATAATTTGGTAAATCTTTATATAGAAGATTTATCCAGCAACTTTGATTATCTCCAAATCCTGCCCTTTTGAGAGAGATCAAATTCAACCAAAGTGAGGCATGAGTTGTGGAAAGCTCTATTTTTCTGGGATTTTAATTTTTAAGGTAGAGCCTAACGTACTAGTCAGAGTGTGAATCATCTTCTCATTGAACATAAATTCAGGAAGCTTATCGAATTTAATCCAAACAAGACATATATGACATTCCATCTTAACATTAAATTCCGGTATCCATTTTAATAGCCTCATTGATGAACTACCAATAGACCAAATACTTATAGACCACACTTTACACATATCCTCCTTAGAATTGGTTTCCAAAAGCAAGTGCCTTGTATCCCAGATACTTATACTGAATTCCTTCGTTAGCTTCATCTTTTCGAAAAACTCTTCAATCATCTATTTTGGGGGTATACCTTAACTAAATTTACCAATTAACTTAAATTTTCTTTGAGGCATTAAAGAGTCTTTAACGCCTAAAGGAAACTGAATCGATATGTGATTAGTTTTGTGAGTGCAGAACGTAGGAAATTTTCCCTTTTCTTGTTTCTTGTTGTACAAATATCAGCGAAGGATTTCATCATTCTAGCCTTATTTCCATCTTTCCTAGATATTTTGATAGAAGGTAGACCAAACGACTCACGAAGATTAGGATAATCTTCTTCCATTTCAGTAGCCATGACTCACCTAATATCATAAACCAAAAAACAGAGCACTAAAACTCTAAAAAGATAAAAAAGAATTTATACAATAAGAGAAAAAATAAGAAGGATAGAAATCTGATCAACATGAAGTTGTCAATATTGATCAACAAAAAGTCGATTATCGTTTTCTTCAATGAAAATTTGAAGCTCTGTTTCTTAGAGCTTCATCTTTTTGAAGGTGTGATATCTTATTTATGATACATTATGATAAAGAAATTCGAGTTCGTTTATTCATTATTGCAGTAGATAAATATTTTTGGGTTAAGTATCATTTAATACCCAAAACCCTAACTATTATCCATTTAAGACCCATATTTTCATGTTTATCTGAGAAAGACCCGTTTTAGTCAAATATTTACCATTTAAGACCCACTTATTCCCTAAATAACCTTATTCATTTATATAAAAGGTTTCCACACTCATACTTCACCTTCTTCCATAATTCTTTCTTTCTCTAAGAGAACCGGTATGTTTTTTAACCAATTAATTATGTACAAAACTGTAAAGATTCTCCTCGAAATTAGACACTTTTTCCTACGCTTTATATATTGATTTTGGCTTAAATCGTTGTTTAGTCCCCCGACTATCACGTTTTCTGCCATTTAGTCTCTCGACTAAAAAGTCACGGGTGAGGATCATTTGAATATTGAAAATCTATAAAGTTAGTCACCGCGAGCCTGGTCTTATCCTCTGTCACATGTCACCATAGTTAAATGGTTATAATAAATATGAAATTAGAACGACACGTTATATGTATTTTAAATTAGACGTTGCATTTATATTTATATTCTGTAACGGATGTAAATAATAAATGTAACATTAAAACGTTTTTCTAAAACTCCTACAAATAGAGCTAAGTTAGATATGTAAAACATCTCAAATTATATAGAGAAATATATTTATGTTATTTTCCTTCTTTTATCCTTTTCTGTCTCTTTTTCTATTAAAAAGATTTGGTAATTTGTTCGGAATTTTACTCTAACAAATTTTGGAGTCGTCGGAAATATATTTTTCTAAAAAACCAAAAACAAATTAACGCAGAAAAAGAATATTATGTAAAATTAATTTTGTTGATATTCTTCTATAGTCTTAGATTAGTTGAATCCTGAAAATAGATCTTCTAACTAAAATTTTGGCCCACTACTTACTCCAAATAAAAAGATAAATTTTCAGTCTTTTATTTATTTTAATATATATATAATATTTAAAAATATATTCTTCTACTACTCCTACGATAACATCTAATTAATATTATTGACTAGCACAATGTGATTTCATATCTTATTATATTGATATTATTTGAAATATATTTAAAAACTATGATTTTAAAAAACATTAATTATATTGATAAATAACTTATCATTATTTGTTAATAAGTGGATGTCGTTTTAAAAATATTAATGATATTGATGAATCATGTAAAAACAATTATTAATAAGTCAAATAATATTTAAATTAAATAGCTTCTATTATTATATAATGAAATTCAAACAACTTTTATTTTCGAATTTTAATATTTAAAGCGTTCAAAAGTTTACAAAATATAATATTTTACAAATAAAATAAATATCATTTAAAAATGCAGGAAACAATGTATAAACATTTGTATTTTGGAAATGGCTTGATTTCACTGCTCCGATAAAATGAAAGTCATTACTTTATTTCACTCAGATAATGGAAATTGGGGATTCTTGTCATTGTACATCAAGATTCACCATCAAATACATCTTGTGATCATAAAATATCACCAACAAAGAGGTTATAAGCCAAGCTATGGCATCAATGTAAAAAAACAGAGAAAAGCTCGAAATCAGGCTATGGCATCTAAAAACAGTAAAATATAACTTATTCCAACTAATAAAACCAATAAAATAACTTCGAAATCAGTAGGTAATTACATAGAAACACGATTACTTGCAAAACAACATATTCATGTACGTAGAAACACGATCAGTTCTTGTACGTAGAAGACAGTGGTTAGATAGGTTTTACACCGAAAAATGTGATTTCAACCGTGTTTCGTGGTGGTTCGCAGGGTTAGGTGGTTAGAGCGGCTAACAAATTCAAATCTTCAAAAAGCTAAAAAAATAATAAGAAAACAGAAAATTATATTTATATAGTGGGTTAAGAGTAGTTAAGGTAAGTTAAGGTATTAAAATAATAATAGGTAGTAAGTGACAATAAGGTAGTCGAATTGGGTATTAAATAACAATTGATCAAACTTTGGATAGTAAACGACAATTGAATAGTTAAGTGCGTACTTTAAGTACAATTTTCCATTAAAAAAATTGCATATATATATATATATAAATGAATTTTAATAACAACACCAACAAATTCTCTCATTTCGTTACTTGTATTTACTCAGATGCAAGGAAGCGATCCATCTTAAATTAAGTAGAATGATAAGATGACAACATTTCCTTTAAAGCTTAAGGAAAAGTCATGTAATTCAGTAAGTATCAAGAACTAGAGTAACGTAAATTTTTAATACTTGCACTGTGACAGAGTAATTATAAACAAGATCATAATTTCTCCCAAATTCTAATTTGACCAAAAGCTTGTGTCATCATGAAACATCCTATATAATTCTCATACAGAACATGAAGCGATGCTCCATTCTACTAACAAAGTTTAGCTTGCCTCCAATATGCTGAAGGAAAAAAGAGCCCAGGAAAAAGCAGATTGAGCATTCATCCCAGCCATCGATCATTTACACTAAATTTTTACAATTTTCAGCACGAGAATATAACGACTTGAATAAACTTGTAAACTTTTCACTATTGAGTAGGGTTATTTCGGTGCTTGAAAAAATGTGGCGCAGCCTCTTTTAGCCAAGAAGGATCGATAGAAATGACATTGTGAATATAGTGTTTATCCGTCGAGACAATGGACTGGTAGACAACCCACTTTGGATTCACTCTGCATAACAATAAACATATACTTGAATGACATAATAAATCATCAATGCCTCGTGTCCCAGACACAAGTAAGAACTAATAAAAAGTTGTCAAAATGTGGGAAAATGTGGGAAACAAAGAGAATAAAAGCAAGGAATCAGCGATACAGATTGCTTTTGATTGCTTATGGTAACTGTTAAGAATATATCAATTTTATATCTAAGCGGTGAACGATAGGATCAAGTTAACTCTTCCACGCTCTCCTTTAAACTTGATCCGACGGAACCGCACGGAATGACATAGCGGAGGCGGAGGCGGAAAGGAACTGCACAGGATGATCATCGCAGGTGCAGAGGAACTGCACAGAATGGTCATCACTAGGGGGTATGGAAACACCCCGGAATGATCATCACTAGGCGAATCGAATTAGAACACATGGTTTAGAAACTGGCTCTTATACCATATTAAGAATATATTATTTTGATATCTAAACGATGTGGAATAGGATCAAGTTTAATTCTTCAACAGCAACCAAATTTTTAACTTCCGGAATTGAGCAGTAAGCAGTATTGAAAATGAATTAATAGAAAAACCAAGCTTATCTGTCTTCAGGAAGTGAATGAACCAAAAAAGAAGCACCTCGATAAGATAGCTGTTTATTTTTTATAGAAAAAGTAAAATAAAAAAAATAGTACACGGAAAACAAGGCCTCAACAACACTGTTTTACGTGTCCAACTGTACTGTAATTGGATCTAGAGAGCCAGCCACCAAGTGGCAAAACCAACCGATCTTAATGTAAGCATAGTTGTTAAAATCGCAATATTTATCAGATTTTAGAACCCCAACGATTAATATTATATGGGTTTATTTATCAGACGAGTATCGTACGATACGTATCCACAATACCGGTCCAATAAATGAATTTTTCACAATTCAGGAATTCTACTTTTAGAATAGGCGTCTGGAGAACTGTCTCGTTCCATAAATGTTCAGTTTAAACTTAAATTTTTAAGGTTTGCAATTAAAAATTTAGAATTTACTCTAGTAACTGTATGTCACGTGTAAACCTAAAACCTATTATAATTTCTAAGTTGAAGTAACTGTAACTCTAATTTCTATCTCTATACCTTTAGTCCTGTAGGTCTTTCAACGGCAAAAATATAAAAAAGACACTATACTGCACTCTTTAAGCCTTAAGACATAGTGCATTATGTTATATGACTAATATCGTCTAAAATTATTTGAACTATCGGTTAATCGATATTTAACATAGTGAAATTATATGACTACTACCGGCATAAATTATTTGAACTATTGGTTAATTTATATTAACCATAGTGTTATATCACAATTATCATCTAATATTATTGAATTGTCTTATAATATATTTTGATTATTATATATATATATATATATATTATTTTTTTAATAGATCACTCGTGAAACACGATACAGAAAAAACCAAAATCGATACACGATATGATACACTATTTGACAACTAGAAAACGTTGCTGCATCATTTTTTGATGATGCAATTCTTGAACAAACCTGAATAATATCGAAGACGGATGAATGTAAACTTCTTGAGAACCCCGAAGAGTCTTGTATATTCCATTGCTGTGTGCCTTTCGAAAATAAACAAGGAAAAGTGACCAAAATATAGACAAAACAGAATATCAAGAAAGTTTGGAGTCACAAGAACATTAATGACATAATAGAAGTCTATTGGCGAGTACAGACTCACTTGTAACTGGCATGCATTAGCAAAGAACCCAGCAGTGACTGCCTTTCTCACTACCTATAACGAGCACACAAGTTTTACCATTTTATGTACAGGTGCATAATCAGATGCAAAGAAAAGCTAAAGCAGAATATAAGATGGTTTTGGTGAATTATCTAACAAAGTTAAAAATTGGTGAAGTCAATTATTTTTAGGTGTTCAAGTAATAAAACGAAATACAACTAAATTTTTAAGTAACATGTAGAAAGATAATTGAAGTTTTTAAGTAAATTTCATTAATGCCCTTTAAGAGACTATTTATAGGTTAAAACAAATCTTAATGGGCTGAACGTGATTTAAGCCCAAATATTAGTATTAGGCCCCTAAATATATAAAAATTAATTACCTAAATTAATCAACTAAACTCATTTAAATAAATAAATAAAATACATATTTAACATAGATAATGTTGAAGTCATTCCTTTGTCGATTTGTCCGTTTGTCCATCGCCCTCAACATAGTTAACTTCCTAGGTCCTCAGTCACATATTACAGATCCCATACGAAAACACATGCAACATTTTTAATTAAGGAAGCAATCTTTATTTCGTTTTGTGTAAAGGTTCACAAAACTACCTGGGTATCTCTATCAGAAGATTTTGAGGCGATGCCTAATCTGTGCGCTATTCTTCTTAGCTGCTCCCTAATTTCAATCACCTTTTTCTGCAGAATATATAGCATCACATAGATTCACAAATTTTTTCTCAACTACTCTATAGGTAAAAAGGATTAAAAGATTTATTGTGCACCATAGCTTGATAGTTCACGGAGTTTCTGTAACACCACTGTGAAGATTTCCGAGACTCAAGAAACCCTTTATAAACATTTAAAAAAGTAATATGATCACCCTGCAAGAGAAACAAAAATTAGAAATTTAGTTAGGCCACTAAAACCAAAATATACTACATAATATTTAAAACAAACTAAAGTAACAGAAATATCAAAAGAGGAATAGTCCCTAAACACAAATAGTGTGGCATATTAGCATAATGAAATTCTATTTTCTTCGTTTTGAACAAGTCCAGAGCCATGATGGAAACCGAAGCAGACGTTCCGAAGAAGTACACAAGAAACATTGACAGAAATAAGTATAAGAAGTCGGACAATGAATGAATACCAACACATAGATGAGTACATGAAGACAAAGTAAAGGATTATAAGACAAATTCTAAAGAAAGAGAATATAACAAGGCAGCGAAGTTTTTTGCGAATAATCTACCATGAATAATCTACCATGTTCGCAGGACAATTGACAATCCAAAACGCCAAGGCATATGCCTCTTCTTATATCACAAATCAATTCCGGATATCCACAAAGTGAAAAGGTAAAGTTGAATAGAGTACCTCAGCGGCAGCAAATCTCAATTTCGCTTCATCTAATTGCTTTTGCATACCCCTGCTAGAAACCCAAATAGACTGCAAAAACACATCTATTCTTAAATTTACATATAGATAATATGATATTTGCTCTAATTTTTCGGTAGGAGCTGCAAAGTGCCGGCATTTGTCATATTATGCATTAGGAAGCATACTATTATTTTAGATATATATTTATATATGGGCAACTTACCAGCCAACAATTCAATTATAGCCTATTATCCAGAAACCCCAACTTACTAGTCCAAATTATCTGTCGAAAATACCCTCTTATAAAAAACCATCAAATACGTGTACCTTCTCTCTCTTTTTTAACTTAAATCTTTAAAAATCTTTATTTTGTAAACCCTAACTCAGGAAAAGAAAATCTAAAAATAACATTAGTTTTGTTTTTTTAAAACAAACAAAATTAAATCTACGAATTATATTATTTTAATTTATTATTTTTGCAAGCCAAGGCAAACTCTGGTCTCGAGATCTCGTATCTAGCATCTAGATCTCGTATCTAACCTCTTACATCTAGGTCTTCTAGCATTACCATGATCTCGCACCTAAATAGTATAGATCAAAGTTAATCGGGTCTTAACAAGTAATAAACGACAGTTAAAGTAGTAAATGGAAAATATGTTTGTTTTTGGGTAGGCATTGGTAATTACCCCTTTATATATATATATGTACTTTATATATAGAGAGAGATACCTGGACAGATAAAACAGCAGAAATAGTGATTATCTCCTCTGAGCAACCAAGTTCATGTGAAGATAACATCATTTTCGATATCATCGAGTCCTAAAAACAAATATAGTCAATTCCACCATTCACTAGAGCTTAACATTCATATAAATTGGAAAAGGAAATGAGCAAGAATAGTCAACCCTGGCTTCTTACAACAACAGGGTAATAAAATATTAAAGTGAAAAGATATGAGAACACATTATATATGAGATGATAAATGTTAGAGATATCTACAACACTCTATGCTACAAGAAGCTAGCAAGGGCGAACATGTGCAGGAAGACAATGAGACAGAGAGAGACGAAAGGGTATGTCTGTCACAAGCTTTTATAATTGCTGCATTATTAGATTTTAACAGAAAAGGCTTAGTATCTACAGCTTATATCTTGATTTGTATGTTCCTAAGGACACGTAAACCTTTCTGACGTAGGATAGTAGTAGATAGGATAGAGTTGGAATCACGCCTAGTTTAGAGCTTCCCGCTCAAGGTTTCTACACCTAGGGTTCCTTTCACAGGACATGAGTAAGACTCAACTTTTTTTATTTCTCAAAAGACTGCCTTATACAATCACCTTAAGCCCTTTATATAGGAGATAATAAGACTCTAAGGCATGTTGAAATATCAAAAGACCCCAAGTTACTGACTTATTAAAAGCATGTAATAAAAGGTAATAAAGAGCTCTACATAATTGTGACTCTTAAAATTTCTTCAGTTCTTAGTTCTTGTTCTGCATCAATTCTCCTCTCCTGAAAAGATCTCAACTCCGGCGAGATAAAACCGGAATATAGTTGAAAAATTGCGAGAATCAACACCACATTGTAGTTTTTTTTTTCCCCATTCATCCTCTCGATCGGGTACATTCTTCCATATGATCAAAAACTTTTGGTATCCACTTTTGTGATCAACCTTAGAGAATATGGTAGCTCCTGCCATCATATCTAATAAATTGTCAAGTCGACGGATCAGACGGTGGTACTTGACGATGTTCTCGTCTTTGGCCTGCTGTCGAGCTTGGGACATGTCATACCATTCAAAAAAATGATCCATGTCGGACAGCCAATCGAGAAAAGCTTTGGGATTCAGCTGCCCATCAAAGCAAGAGGCGTCTACCCTTACTGACTTTAGGACTTTGTCCTCCATATCTTGGACATTGTATCGTGAGTTATCCCTTCGAGTATTTCTCGCAGCTTGCAGCCCTCTTGTGCCTCCCGCGCTGCTTTCCTCATCTCCATTTTGGGTTTCCAGCCCTGCAAATCGAGCATAGAATGTCGTACGCATTTGGGCTCTTCTTGCACTAGTGTGATCTCGTAGTGATCTGGTTGCTTAACTTCTCCAACAGTTGAGCAACTTGAGTCAGATCCATCTCTTTTTTCTTTTTTTTGCTATATAAAAGAAACAGAGAGGCCTTTCGGCTCTGATACCAAAACTGACGTAGGACAGTAGTAGATAGGATAGAGTTGGAATCACTCCAACAACGAGCTTCGCGCTCAAGGCTTCACGCCTAGTTTAGAGCTTCACGCTCAAGGTTTCTACACTTAGTGTTCCTTTCACAGGATATGAGTAAGACTCAACTTTTTTTATTTCTCAAAAGACTGCCTTATACAATCACCTAACTACATCCTTTATATAGGAGATAATAAGACTCTAAGGCTTGTTGTAATTTCAAAAGACCCCAAGTTACTGACTTATTAAAAGCATGTAATAAAAGGTAATAAAGAGCTCCACATAATTGTGATTCTTAAAATTTCTTCAGTTCTTAGTTTCTGTTCTGCATCACTTTCAATTGTATGTTTTTTTTAAACTCCACTTGCTTCCATCTATCAACTTATCTCCCAATAAGTATAAAAGTTATTTCAGAGATAAATAGCTAGACAAACCTGTCTTCAAGGTTAAAGTTATCGACATCAGGTGTCTGAGGTGCATATAGCCTAGTACCAACAAAACATTAGAAGGACCTGTCTAAAACACACAATTTTGGACTTGCAAAACAATGGTAATCGGGAGTCGCAGTCCGCAGCCACCTCATTTGATGGTTAACTTATTTTACAAAACAATAAACCCCTTACATACTGATTGTCAATATTCCTACAACTCCACCAGTTATATAAATTATTATCAGATATTATAAAGTGATAAGTCAAAGTCAAGCACCTGTTTAAATGAATTGCAGCAAACATGGTCAACATTAACCATGTTGCATACAAGATGATGTAAACACATGTGAAAATGGAGCAAAGATTCAATAAAAAATAAGAACCATACCAGAGGAATTTCTGCAACTTGAAATCCAGTAGGTGAAGTAAGTTTTGCATCATCGTCAATAACTCCAAGTGAGTAAAGTACTTCAAGTGCCCGGATCATTGCTTCAGAAGATGGAGGCGCAGGCCAATCAAAGCCCAAGATATTATCTATACCTAAGGCTTTCAACTGAGAGAGAGAGAAACAATTGCCATTAACTTCTAATCTTCTACTCAATTTGAAATGCCCAAAATACCATCACCAATTAGTAAGTTCTAACATAATAATAATAAAGTAGACTAATGCCTAGAGAAGTGGAAAACAAAAAACTAAAAATTAATATATATAAAAACTTAGATTGACCGCTCGGAAACAAATTCCACTCTCGGTTACTTCAATATCTTGGGAACACTCCACCTCAAAATAAATAGAGCAGGCTTAACTGAGGATTTAAGACAGTAACTATCGAAAGTGACGATGATCTCCGTGCGCCAAAAATAAAATAAATATATGCAGAAAGACAGTAATTGTCAACGGAGACCTAAAAAGGAGGTATGGGATTGACATTCATAGCTAATGTTTTTCTAGCTAAAGTGAGGGAAACCAAAATGGAATACCTGGATAACAGTAGAAACAAGGTTTGACCTTTGCATCTCTGGAATCCCTTCACCAGGCATTTCCTTGACAAAATACTCCTCCGTGTAGAGCCTAGTTGCGGTAACCAAAATGGATCAGGATAAAGCTAGAGGAACATGTCATCATAATAAACCTAAGGAGCATCACACTGCGGGTAAATTTTATTCTATAGAGGGTTCGATTACCAATTAAAGGCGATAGAATTGGAAAAACGAATAAGCATCCACATGAAAAATACCGAAGTCCTAGTATTCAGCAATTACAATTTGATTAAGAAAAACCCAAAACTTGGTCCAATTTCATTTCATGCAATCGCTAAAGAATCAAGGGACTACGACCAAAAGACAATCAATAAAAACTATATCTGTTACTTTGCAGAAGTCTACCAAAATCAATTCAGATACCTGTAACACTTCCCAGGCCGAACTCTACCCGCCCTACCAGCCCTTTGTCTAGCAGATGCCTTCGAGATCGGTGCCACCACAAGACTTTCAATATCCGATATCTGTATTGAGGTGTACAATCAAGAAGCAAAAGGCAAATTAACAACCAAAACCGGCTTTGTCAAGAAATCACAAAAAGAAACAGAAAAGCATCTCAAACAGAATATAAGATAAACTTCAAATAATCTAGAGTAAAAAACAATAAACCTACCAAAAAGAACAAAGGTCCATATAAGACAAGTAAATCACCTAACCATAACATTCATTTGAAATGTTGTAGATTCCATATACATCAAAGTCGAGGAAACTTGAAGTAAACCATGAAAGTCAAAGCTCGCGAAAACATCTTGTAAGAGAATGCTACCAGTTTATTGTTTTATTTCATATCAAGCGCAACCTCTTAAAATAGGGACCTTGATATACGAATAAGATTTTAATTCAACAAAACATTTAGTTTACTATGTTCAGGATTTGAATCATGAGTACCGCCATCAGCAAGGGATAAGAATATAAATTGTTACGCGGAGTAATATGAGAATATTATACTACACAATATGCAACAGAAAAAAAAAATACCGGATTGTAGAATCTCTGTTTTGAGAATCCGCTGTCGATAACATAGACCATGCCCTTAGAAAATCATATGTAACTTATTGTTTAGTATGACTACTTGAAATAATCCCAGTGTTATAAGTACTATATCAACCATGTAAGATGTACCTCCAATGTTAAGGATGTCTCTGCAATATTAGTTGATATTACTACTTTTCGTTTACCTTTGGGAGTGGGAGAAAAGACAAGCTCCTAAACAAAGAAAAAGTTACAAAACGAACTCTAATTTTAAGACAGAAATTCGTTAAATTGAAATTCATTTGAACAACAAAAGGTAAGAAAACATCTTTTTAACCTGCTCGACCCGCGAAAGTCCCGAATACAAAGGCAGAATGATTAGTCCTGGAAATGAAGATTTAGTTAGAAAAGGTTTCTAATCTTCATAGCATTGTATACAGATCCTGTATTTTGACACACACTACTAAGTCTAAAACAAATATAAACAATATCTAAGACAGCTATTAGTCAGCAACTAAAGTGACAATGCTCATTAGAAATAAAAGATTACATTAAGAATCAAAAATATAAATTATAGCCTAAGCCTTGGGATAACTAATACAAAGACAGTTTTCAAAGAACTTTGGGCCCAACTCAATCTAAAAAATCAACTGGCTAGGAGGACTTCATCACCATAAAAGTTAGGTCATGTAGTACTTCCAGAAGGTGCCAGAGTCTAATATGTCCCATAATGCACGGACTGGCTTAACGCTATTAATGTGTTGGGATGCTGAAAGGCATATGTGAGGTATGGTATAATACTGAAGGATATAGCATCACCCACCCTGGAGAACTTTACCAAATATGTGGGAACATATCGGGTACTTATTAATTAATTCATCAAGTAAGCTCCCCAGTCTCACCCAAAATAATAACATAAACATGTAATCATTAAAATTTGCTGACAGAGCACTTGGGGAGTATCACATTAGCATACAGAACATGACGATTTCTTAAATCTAGCACCTTTGAACATTGTAAGCGTTGATATAGCTTGCATAAAATTGTATTCGTATAGAAGTATAGAGCACTAATAGACTTTCCCAGGACCTTGTAAGCCTTGATATAGCTTGCATAAAATTGTTTTCCTATAGAAGTATAGAACACTAAAAGACTTTCCCAGGGGGGCAGCTATCCCCCCTCAAACATACACATATATATAACAGATAGAGATTTTTACATATACGATTTGTGTATGTGATATATACATATCGTAAACTGTAGCTAACTTTATAAACTATACACTCTATAATTTTTTACCTATAGATCTCTTCCCGTTGTTTTGAACTTCATCGGCAAGTAACTTAGAAGCAGCATCTATATCATCTTGGCCGGTAAGGAACACTAGAATGTCACCAGTAGGTTCCTGACCGGAATATCAAAATAACTATTAGCACAATGGGAGAAATCAAAATCAACTTACATACTCAAAATAACTAAGGTAAAAGTTTCAAGTTATAGTTTATAAGATTCTTCACTTCTTGCTAACTTAAATCGCTATGTGAAAGTATAACTTATGAAATTAATTCCACCGTCAATAATAGGACTACCAAATCTTGCTCACTATCAATTTCAAAGGAAGTAAATCACCAGTCTCTCTCTGACCGGGGAAGTCATTTCTGACCTAGTTATTTTACGTCTTGCTTGGTGTGCTTTATTATTAGCAAGTACTCAGAGTAGAGCTACAGTACGCAAGCTATAAATTTAACCAAATTTCTAAGACCCCGTTACAATTTTTGGAATGTCATACTTGTTATTACATATTTGATATTTCCTATAAAGTTGCACATATGCAATCTGTATCATTTTCAATTGATTCCGAACTTGACCTGTCTGCTTAGAACAGATTTTAATTGAGTTTAATAAAAAAACCTGAAAGGCGGTACTTGTTATTACATATTTCCTATGAAGTTGCACATATGCAATCTGTATCATTTTCAATTGATTCCGAATTTGACATGTCTGCTTAGAACAGATTTTAATTGAATTTAGTAAGAAACTGAAAGGAGAGTAAAACAACATATAAAATACTGTTACTCCAAGGTCTACATGATACAATCAACAATGCCCCATAGTTAAACTCAGGCCAACCATGGATATAGTTGCTTCTCAATATAAATTATCTAAATTATTGCAAAAGCCGAGGCAATGCATTTCATAACTCCTCTACAGCTTTTTCAACATTTATCAAAATAACGGGCAGAACAATTCTACATCATAACAGCAGGAGAAAATAATTGAATTAAAAGAGGGAGATACGATATGTAGTCCTTTTGAAGATAATAAGCATCCAAGTTTTAGCTAATTAGATTCACAACATTACCTGATCGTGAATCAAAAGAACTGTTGAAACAACAGCCTGTACATAGTCAGCTACAGGCTCCTCGACGTAATTAACCTGTACGTTAAAGCCTCTACCCTGAAATGTAGATGCAAAAGTTCATCCGGGGATGGATCTTTACCTTTAATGTATCCTACTGACGCAGAATAAGAATTTACTACCAATTAAATGCTAAATAGTCTCTACTTAACATCCTCGCCAAGAAACAATAGATAACGTTTGAAACATTTGAATAGGATTATATTAAATCATATCAAGACTAGAAAACCTAACTACTAAAAAAATCACTTAATAGATAAACATAGACGTTGATATGGACCTCCAATGTTTTCATCATAGTTGTACATCTCAGGTTACAGCTTGCCTCCCTCGTTACATACAGACAAGAAACGAAATTCAATTAAGGATGGCAGTAGAAAACAAAAGGTGTATATACCTCAACAGACAGAATTGCTGGCTCCATTTTTGGTCCAAGCTGCACTTCAAGCCCTCGGGTTCTTTTACTAGTTTAGGATGCAACATTACAACATGATACTAGAGTCAGCAATTATTTTTATTATCTGGATCGTCTATCGGACGTGAGAGTATTTTTTACGAATGGTGTTCATCTGTACCTACCATTGACCTGACAAATCGAATCCCCGTACATTTCTATACTATGATATCTAAAGTAAGACGGGGAGAGTGCCCGCCCCTTAGATAATTTTTTTTGTCTCTGCTTAATTTTTTAGTCAGATCCAGTTTGCTAATCTACCGCTGGACAACTTTTAAGTGTGACAGGCACAGAACTAGAATTTCTTAATGCAGGAAAAAAATATGACAAATACTAGAACTTTCTTTCCGTAGGTACAGACAATAAACATGCTTCATTTGAAACGTAACTTATTGAAAATCAGATTTAGAAAGCATTTATGGGTGAACTACTATACTATTGGGAGATGGAGTCCCTTTAACTAAAGATAGTAAAAAAATAACCATGTGACAAGTTGAGACAGAGTGTTAAGATAAGAACCTCGAGCGGAAAAAATTGGACATCGACTTTGCTTCAATTGTAGCGGATGAAATAATAAGACGCAATTCAGGCCGTCGCCGCTGTATCTGTAAGCAAATTTAATGAGAGACAAGAGCAAACCATTAGAGACCTGTTAGTAATTTCAGAGTCCACTAAGATCTATCCTGCTAATTAATAAATATACCTTCTTTAGGAGACCCAGTAAAATGTCAGTAGAAATGGACCTTTCATGAGCCTCATCCACCATAATGACACTGCAACGGCCAACAAAAGAGTAATTTATTGGAGTAAAACAAGGAAACAAAATATGATAAGAAAAAGAAGATCTTATAAAGAAACAAAACTATGTTGTAACAATATATTGAATATATAAGCTCAAATCTCTCCTTGTTCCATATGGACAATCAGGTTCACTAGATGTTAAGCAGTATTTCAGTTTGCAATGTCATGTTTTAATTAGATTGAACAATGCTAAATGTCACGCATCAAAAGTCTGATTTTTTAAAGACTAATGTTCTGAAAAAATCACATTGCACTTTTAAAATACATGAATGATAAGCTAATTACAGGCAGTGTTCTAGAAGAAATTGAAAAGGCTGCCTAGACAGCCCCACCTACAAGGGAAGGAGCATCACTTTCCCGATTTTGATGATTCGGTTTAATTACAAGGTTTAATAGTGTTGAGGGATTTCATAGCGTTGAGATGGTCAGAGGCAGCCCCATGCGTTTTTTTAGGCGGTTCAAACCTTTTAGGTGGGTCCAACCATTGTCAGGTAAATGTTACAAAATAAGGCTAAAATAGACCTATTTTTGCTATTCTTTTAAAGCTATATTATTATTATGTTATTTATGATACAAAAAAGATCAAATTTTATTGAGTTATATTTGTATATATAGTTTCAAAATTTACATCATATTTAGTACCATATTATACTAAATCTGAAAATCCGTCTCAAAACCACCAAATTTTTTATTAATCACCGTATAATAGATATTAGGTACCCAACTCATTCAAACCCACTTCACGTTTTTTAGAACCTTGATTACAAGTAATAGCATAACGACAACTCAACGAGTTTACAGAACCAACCTATACTTTGTCAACAGAGGGTCATCCATCATTTCTCTGATTAGTACTCCATCAGTGAGAAACTTCACAGTTGTTACACCCTGTGCTGCCAAAATCAGACAATTCTGAGCTTTTGAAATGCGGAATTACAAGCACTACAATAAGGCACACAGTAAACTATTGCATTAGCAGCCACATTTTTCAAATGGAAACCCTCTAAGATAATAGCTTGAAGCTTAAAAGTAAATAAGACATCTCACTGTCGTAGTGTGATCTTCAAAACGAATTGTGTACCCAACTTCCTCCCCTAGCCTGACACCCATCTCCTCGGCCACTCTGGAAGCAACTGCCTAATCATTATAAAGACATAATACTTAGAAGAAATAGAGGACCGTGAACTGACAACTATGCTTTGTTGAGTATGTCGAAACCCATGAGAGCTGAAACAAAAACTACTACAGCTAAGGGTTTTAATATAATAAGATTTAAAGACAAAGTATATATAAATTTAGCGTTTTAACCATTCTAATAAAATAATATACCACCCGTGAAATCAGGAGTCAGAAAAATAATGTTCTGGAATGCTTGTGAAAAAATGGAGATGAAAACCACGACGAGAATATATTATTAAGAACCAACATGAAGAGAGGATATAGTCTCAACAATGAGATTCACAGTATATTGAGCATAGACCCTGCTTGTAAACATTTACAGTATCAAAGCTTTAGCCAATTCAAGGACAGATTATACTATATATCAGGATTCCTACAAACTTGTTTGTCAATCAAAAAGCTAAATTTTCTGGTTTGTTAATAATCTTATTTCTCGAGTACATAAAGCAAAAGCATGTGTAACAGAAAAAAGATAACCAATCAAATGGGCCGAAAAGTAAAAGTAACATGGAAGTGTTTAGATACAGGTGACTGAGATAGTGAACAGTAGGTTTAATAACTCAGACTCCGGTACCTGCACAGCTAGTCGTCGTGGTTGAGTGCAAGCTATAACACGGCCTCCGTCAGCCCAACCTGCTTCTTTAAGGAACTGCAAGTCCAACGGACGCATGTTATCATCAGAACCCAATTATCATTTTCTTTCTACAACTAAAGCCAAACAAATCAACGAAGGATCTTCAAAACATGATATAAACTGGAGAAATCAGGCACCTCTACTAATAAAATTTTAATGAAGTTGATCAAGAGCGTGAATAATAAAGTGAACCATAAACCTGGGGAATTTGGGTGGTTTTTCCGCTACCCGTCTCGCCGACTACGATGGTAGTGGCATGAGTCTCAAGTAAATAGAGAATTTCATTTCGGTACTTGTATACAGGCAATCTACGCCGTTGATTTTCGATACTAGCATGTCCATATCTGCAAAATTAAATATGTATAATCTATCTACAGGGAAAGGGAAAACGGAGAGATGAAGATGAAGAGCAGACAGGAAACCTAGAAGAAGGTGCTGACTGAGAGATGAAGACGACACCACCTTCTTCGTCGTCGATTAAGGTAGGTTTCTCCGTCCCTGGCTTCCAGAACTGAGTCTGAGCCATCGTTTCTTTGGCTTTGCTGCTCTTTTCTTGATTACCTCTCTACTTTTGAGTGTACCGGAGGTCGGACGGTAAGAAAGGTTACGAAGGTAGGTAACCCAAGAGATGGCAATGGAAGGGCGCGGGTCTGTTTTTATTTTTTTTTAACCCTCAAGTTCGGGTATTCATTATTTTTTTTTCTTTTTTTAGGTAAACATATTATTTTATTAAAATAATCAATCAATAAATGGTTAAACCACCAAAAAGATATAAGAGAAGTACAACAATTTGAAAATTAAATTCTCTCCTAAAAGAAATGAATTTTTTTTCAACTTTCACTCTAATAAATAGAGAGAAAGAGAGAAGAGCATAACAAGATTGGTTTTCAATCGAGCTTTCAAATCTAATCAACAAATCTAACGAACCCACTCTAAAATCTACCATTACGCTTTGAATCGAATCAACTGTATTCTCATCATGGAAATCTTCAAACAAATCAATCATTCATCCGCAGCTCCATCCTTAAGTTGGCGAAATCTTCAAATCCTTCCTCGAACAGTTCTTCAAACTCTGTTTTCTAACAATACATTAAATGAAAGAATAAGAGGGTTGATGTCAAGTTAAAGCTTGCTGCAAAATTGTTAGATAGAGGGTTAAGGAGAACCAAGAATAACTTAGCTTTAGCATTCCGAAAATGGAGCAATCTTCAAACAAAGCATTCATTCCGCACGATGGAGAAATCAACACACATAAAATTCTTTCTTTGCTCTAGATCTTCAAACCCAAAACCTGAAACTTGCTGACAAACTAAAGTTAGCTGCCAAATAGTTAGATGGAGCCAATAGAAATACACAGTAAGAGAAAGTTTAGCTTAAGCATAAAAGTATTCTAAATTACAGCTTTCTAATTTAGTAATCGCCTTTGAGGGGAAATGAGCATTCAAGTTATTGAAATCAGAACTCATTTTTCATTTCAAGGTCCATCTAGCAAGCCAGTCGGCTGCTTAGTTTTGGATCCTTGAAATGTGAGAGAGATTCATATAAGAAGACATAAGATTTCTGCAGCAAATAAGAATCTGATTTAAGTAAACAATGTACTTTCCATCAGCTAACATATTAACTAATTGCAAAGAATCAACTTCGATTCTTATTGCAAAACAGCAAACCATCGAGAAGAACGTGAGTTTCGGCCATAATAGGAGACATTTTACAATAGAGATTCGAACCACCTTTCACAATGCAACCATTTTGATCACGAATTAAGAAACCACCAGAAGAGTTCCCATTTGAATGATACGACGCATCACAGTTGAGCTTGAGGTAATTCTCTTTGGGCGGATGACATTTCATATAAATAGGATTTTTCATATCATTAATATAGCAAATGCAGACCAACTCTTTGGCAATGTACAAATCATTAAGCCATTGTTTAGCTTTCAGAGTGTTAGAATGATCAAGGCTTATGATTATATGGTTGATGTACCCGATAGAAGCATCAAAACTGTAATCTTTTTTGCTGAATTTTCTGTTGTTTCAGTTTTCAAGACAAAATTCAGTGTTACCTTTGCCTATGATCCATCTTATGTTATGCACCGTAATGTCTTTGATTCTGCAAAGTCTCTACCTACTTGAGAGACTCGAAGTTCAGCCAAAGCTTACAATCATAAGTAGTTTGAAGGTCAAAGATCTTGTAAATATTCAGACCATCTTCCTTATGAGTTTTGTAAATATCCTCCCAATTAGACCAATGTAATATTTTATCAGAAGTGTTAGAACTAATGGATTTAGAAACAAGACAACTTTGACACAAGTAGGTAGGAATAGACATTAACACAGTGTTGATGAGAGTAAATCTTCCACCGAAAGAAAGCTTTTTGTAATCCCACTATTTGATCTTCTCATTGATTTTGTTAATCATATGTGAATAATTGATGCACTTATTATTGGAATTCAAAGTAATGCCCAAGTACTTTTTAGGCAAAGTGTTATGGTTGAACCCTATAATGTTAGTAATAACAGTAATCCTAGTACAGTTTATTCTTAAAGACACGAAGACTTTAGTTTTGTCTCTGTTAATTAGTTCCCCATAGACTTTTTGATAAATATCTAAGAAGTTTATAAGTTTGTCAATAGTATGATAAGAACTATTAGAAAAGATCAAAATATCATGAGCAAATAAGAGGCAAGGGATGAGAAGATTGCTTCTAGAACAAAACTGCATCTCTCTGTTATTAAGAAACAGATTATATATTCATCTTATAAAGACTTTTTTAGCCATAATGAAAAGACTAGGGGACAAAAGGTCCCCTTGTCTTAATCCTCTTTTGGTATTGAAAAAGTCAAAGACCTTACCATTGATTAACAGAGAGGTTTAAATATTGCAGATAAGATTTTTAATTAAAATGATAAAGTTATCGGAGAATTCCAAAAGTCTCTAACACCTTAAGAATAAACCTATGAGACAACTTACCAAAAGCTTTGGACATGTCAACCTGAACCATCATGTTGCTACTTTTCTTTCTGCTTAAATCATAGATAAATTCTTTGGCAATGAGAAGATTATCATGAATCGATGAGTTAGGGACATAAGCACCTTGAACATTGAAGATAATTTTAGGAAAAATTTGAGTTAATTTGTTGTTTACAACTTTAGACATGATTTTGTTAAGGAGGTTACACAAACTTATAGGTCTGTAATCTTTTCACTGAGTAGGATTAATGGATTTAGGCACAAAATAAATACATGTCGAAATAATACCTTTGAGCAACTTCTTACCTTTGATGAAATCAGTTATGGCAGTACAAAGATCATTTTTACAACTAACTTTAAAGAAATATCCATTATAGCCATCCATATTTGAGGCACTAAAGATTTGAGGTTAGAACCAATATTATAAATTTCATTCTCACAATTACTAGCTAACAAAGAAATATTATCAGACTCAGTAACAGGCTTAGGAATACAGTTGAAAATGGGATTGTTCATCAGGTTCTCTTCCTCAGTCTGATCAGAATAAGGAGGATCAGTTAGCAAAAGTTTGAAGAATTTAGCAGCAGAATGCCCTATCTCCTCTTTATTAGTAATCCAATGGCCATCATCATTAATAATGCTAATAGTATTCTTTTTTCTCTTTTTTTTCACATAATTGTGAAACTTCTTCGTACTTCTATCTCCATTAGTTATCCAAGAAGTATAACATTTCTTAAGCCAAAAAAAATCTTCCATTTTTAGGGCAAGCAAGAGAGTGGCATTAGCTTTCGAGAGATTAATTTTAGAGTCAGGACTATTGAGCAGATGAAATTGATTTTCTCAGTAGATGACTCGAGACTCTGTTTCCTGCACTTTATAAAAAACGTTGACAAAGTAAGTTTTATTCCCATTCTTAAGATCTTTTTTAAGTTTAGCTAACTTCAACCAAAATTTAAAGATTATGGAACCATCCATATCAGTATCCCATCTTTTTTTAACAAAAGGTTAGAAGTTGGGATCCAAAGTCCACATATCCAAAAATTTAAAGCTTTTATGATATAGATCTTTCCTATTACTGATAGTGATACATATAGGACTATGATCTAAATAGGTCCTAGCCAAATGCATCACCTTGGTAATGTTAAAATGATTGGACCAGATAGAGTTTGTGAAGACTCTATCAAGTCTTTTCCATTTACAATTTTTATTCCAAGTAAACTATGAACCACAGTAGCCAACATCCTCCAGGTTACAGGTATTAATCATGTCGTTGAATTTACCAGAACTTTCTAAGGAGTAAGTAAGGCATCCAATTTGATCATCTTGAGAGGAAATTGCATTAAAATCACCCATCAGAATCCAGTTGTAGTTGTTGGTCAGGTGAGAGATGTTTATAAGCTTATTCCAAAGGATTCTCCTATTTCTGCTTTCACACTTAGCATAAACACCGGTAAGAAAAAATCTAATATTTTGATTATTAGAAATGTCTAAGTATAAGTATTGATCATAATTAGAAATAATATGAATCACATAATCATTCTTCCACATCGTCCAGACTTTGTTAGAGAGATTAGAAGTATAGTTCTCAAATCCAAGCTTAGTAGAGATAGAAGGCAGATTATCAGCATTTGTTAATGGCTTCTCGCAAGTGACTAGATCAATATGCTCTTTTTTATAATGAATTTATGTATTCTAAGAGTATAATTATTGTTGATTCCACGCAAGTTCCAGCTGAGGACTTTAATCATCTTGAATTGGACTTTGTCTTTAAAGAGGGTCTTGTGAATCTTAAAGATTTGATGGCAAGGTTACAAGCTTTTCTCTTCCCTTTGTCTTCCTTTAGGTTTTTGTTAATCATTCTATGAAATCCAAAATTATTTTTATTGATCTTGTAAATTGGTGTTGATTATTTGCTTCCAATGTTTTCTCCCTCGGGTGAAGAATCATCAGAACTATTTTCCTGAGCCATGGAGAAGCCATCTTTCATAGACTGTAAAGCTTCCATAATCTTATCGTTTGAAGGAGTTTCGCAGATATTTATGTCTAATTTATCAGCATTTTTTTCTACATTGTTATCAGTTTTATTCTCTATGTCTTCCAAGAATTTAGACTTTTTACCAGATGTATCTTTAGTTTACTGAGAACTTTTATCTTTAGAAAAAGCATTAGAGTTGTTACTTTAATTTCCAGTGTAATTTTTTTCTTGAGTTTTATCTTTATCTATGTCTTCAACATCCGAACTGATCTTCTTTATGTTTTCTTTAATCTTTAAGCCTTTTTTGCAAGTCCTAGAATCATGACCAACATGATAACAAACATTTCAATAATTTGGTAAATCTTTATATAGAAGATTTATCCAGCAACTTTGATTATCTCCAAATCCTGCCCTTTTGAGAGAGATCAAATTCAACCAAAGTGAGGCATGAGTTGTGGAAAGCTCTATTTTTCTGGGATTTTAATTTTTAAGGTAGAGCCTAACGTACTAGTCAGAGTGTGAATCATCTTCTCATTGAACATAAATTCAGGAAGCTTATCGAATTTAATCCAAACAAGACATATATGACATTCCATCTTAACATTAAATTCCGGTATCCATTTTAATAGCCTCATTGATGAACTACCAATAGACCAAATACTTATAGACCACACTTTACACATATCCTCCTTAGAATTGGTTTCCAAAAGCAAGTGCCTTGTATCCCAGATACTTATACTGAATTCCTTCGTTAGCTTCATCTTTTCGAAAAACTCTTCAATCATCTATTTTGGGGGTATACCTTAACTAAATTTACCAATTAACTTAAATTTTCTTTGAGGCATTAAAGAGTCTTTAACGCCTAAAGGAAACTGAATCGATATGTGATTAGTTTTGTGAGTGCAGAACGTAGGAAATTTTCCCTTTTCTTGTTTCTTGTTGTACAAATATCAGCGAAGGATTTCATCATTCTAGCCTTATTTCCATCTTTCCTAGATATTTTGATAGAAGGTAGACCAAACGACTCACGAAGATTAGGATAATCTTCTTCCATTTCAGTAGCCATGACTCACCTAATATCATAAACCAAAAAACAGAGCACTAAAACTCTAAAAAGATAAAAAAGAATTTATACAATAAGAGAAAAAATAAGAAGGATAGAAATCTGATCAACATGAAGTTGTCAATATTGATCAACAAAAAGTCGATTATCGTTTTCTTCAATGAAAATTTGAAGCTCTGTTTCTTAGAGCTTCATCTTTTTGAAGGTGTGATATCTTATTTATGATACATTATGATAAAGAAATTCGAGTTCGTTTATTCATTATTGCAGTAGATAAATATTTTTGGGTTAAGTATCATTTAATACCCAAAACCCTAACTATTATCCATTTAAGACCCATATTTTCATGTTTATCTGAGAAAGACCCGTTTTAGTCAAATATTTACCATTTAAGACCCACTTATTCCCTAAATAACCTTATTCATTTATATAAAAGGTTTCCACACTCATACTTCACCTTCTTCCATAATTCTTTCTTTCTCTAAGAGAACCGGTATGTTTTTTAACCAATTAATTATGTACAAAACTGTAAAGATTCTCCTCGAAATTAGACACTTTTTCCTACGCTTTATATATTGATTTTGGCTTAAATCGTTGTTTAGTCCCCCGACTATCACGTTTTCTGCCATTTAGTCTCTCGACTAAAAAGTCACGGGTGAGGATCATTTGAATATTGAAAATCTATAAAGTTAGTCACCGCGAGCCTGGTCTTATCCTCTGTCACATGTCACCATAGTTAAATGGTTATAATAAATATGAAATTAGAACGACACGTTATATGTATTTTAAATTAGACGTTGCATTTATATTTATATTCTGTAACGGATGTAAATAATAAATGTAACATTAAAACGTTTTTCTAAAACTCCTACAAATAGAGCTAAGTTAGATATGTAAAACATCTCAAATTATATAGAGAAATATATTTATGTTATTTTCCTTCTTTTATCCTTTTCTGTCTCTTTTTCTATTAAAAAGATTTGGTAATTTGTTCGGAATTTTACTCTAACAAATTTTGGAGTCGTCGGAAATATATTTTTCTAAAAAACCAAAAACAAATTAACGCAGAAAAAGAATATTATGTAAAATTAATTTTGTTGATATTCTTCTATAGTCTTAGATTAGTTGAATCCTGAAAATAGATCTTCTAACTAAAATTTTGGCCCACTACTTACTCCAAATAAAAAGATAAATTTTCAGTCTTTTATTTATTTTAATATATATATAATATTTAAAAATATATTCTTCTACTACTCCTACGATAACATCTAATTAATATTATTGACTAGCACAATGTGATTTCATATCTTATTATATTGATATTATTTGAAATATATTTAAAAACTATGATTTTAAAAAACATTAATTATATTGATAAATAACTTATCATTATTTGTTAATAAGTGGATGTCGTTTTAAAAATATTAATGATATTGATGAATCATGTAAAAACAATTATTAATAAGTCAAATAATATTTAAATTAAATAGCTTCTATTATTATATAATGAAATTCAAACAACTTTTATTTTCGAATTTTAATATTTAAAGCGTTCAAAAGTTTACAAAATATAATATTTTACAAATAAAATAAATATCATTTAAAAATGCAGGAAACAATGTATAAACATTTGTATTTTGGAAATGGCTTGATTTCACTGCTCCGATAAAATGAAAGTCATTACTTTATTTCACTCAGATAATGGAAATTGGGGATTCTTGTCATTGTACATCAAGATTCACCATCAAATACATCTTGTGATCATAAAATATCACCAACAAAGAGGTTATAAGCCAAGCTATGGCATCAATGTAAAAAAACAGAGAAAAGCTCGAAATCAGGCTATGGCATCTAAAAACAGTAAAATATAACTTATTCCAACTAATAAAACCAATAAAATAACTTCGAAATCAGTAGGTAATTACATAGAAACACGATTACTTGCAAAACAACATATTCATGTACGTAGAAACACGATCAGTTCTTGTACGTAGAAGACAGTGGTTAGATAGGTTTTACACCGAAAAATGTGATTTCAACCGTGTTTCGTGGTGGTTCGCAGGGTTAGGTGGTTAGAGCGGCTAACAAATTCAAATCTTCAAAAAGCTAAAAAAATAATAAGAAAACAGAAAATTATATTTATATAGTGGGTTAAGAGTAGTTAAGGTAAGTTAAGGTATTAAAATAATAATAGGTAGTAAGTGACAATAAGGTAGTCGAATTGGGTATTAAATAACAATTGATCAAACTTTGGATAGTAAACGACAATTGAATAGTTAAGTGCGTACTTTAAGTACAATTTTCCATTAAAAAAATTGCATATATATATATATATAAATGAATTTTAATAACAACACCAACAAATTCTCTCATTTCGTTACTTGTATTTACTCAGATGCAAGGAAGCGATCCATCTTAAATTAAGTAGAATGATAAGATGACAACATTTCCTTTAAAGCTTAAGGAAAAGTCATGTAATTCAGTAAGTATCAAGAACTAGAGTAACGTAAATTTTTAATACTTGCACTGTGACAGAGTAATTATAAACAAGATCATAATTTCTCCCAAATTCTAATTTGACCAAAAGCTTGTGTCATCATGAAACATCCTATATAATTCTCATACAGAACATGAAGCGATGCTCCATTCTACTAACAAAGTTTAGCTTGCCTCCAATATGCTGAAGGAAAAAAGAGCCCAGGAAAAAGCAGATTGAGCATTCATCCCAGCCATCGATCATTTACACTAAATTTTTACAATTTTCAGCACGAGAATATAACGACTTGAATAAACTTGTAAACTTTTCACTATTGAGTAGGGTTATTTCGGTGCTTGAAAAAATGTGGCGCAGCCTCTTTTAGCCAAGAAGGATCGATAGAAATGACATTGTGAATATAGTGTTTATCCGTCGAGACAATGGACTGGTAGACAACCCACTTTGGATTCACTCTGCATAACAATAAACATATACTTGAATGACATAATAAATCATCAATGCCTCGTGTCCCAGACACAAGTAAGAACTAATAAAAAGTTGTCAAAATGTGGGAAAATGTGGGAAACAAAGAGAATAAAAGCAAGGAATCAGCGATACAGATTGCTTTTGATTGCTTATGGTAACTGTTAAGAATATATCAATTTTATATCTAAGCGGTGAACGATAGGATCAAGTTAACTCTTCCACGCTCTCCTTTAAACTTGATCCGACGGAACCGCACGGAATGACATAGCGGAGGCGGAGGCGGAAAGGAACTGCACAGGATGATCATCGCAGGTGCAGAGGAACTGCACAGAATGGTCATCACTAGGGGGTATGGAAACACCCCGGAATGATCATCACTAGGCGAATCGAATTAGAACACATGGTTTAGAAACTGGCTCTTATACCATATTAAGAATATATTATTGGGAATTGCTAAAAAAACGGCCAAAACTGCTCCGCGAAGTCGCTTATTTTCGATTTTAAAAATTACTCTGTGAAGTTATTTTTTTTGGCGATTTTACCCTTCACGAAATCCTTTAAATAGAAGAAATTACTCCGTGAAGTTATCATAATCTCTAAAAAAAATTGTGTTTTCTCTACCTTCTCTCTAGAAAAAATCACCAATTTTGGAAAACTCTAACCAATTTTCAAAATCCTAACATGTAACTTAAAATCTAAACTAAGAACAAAATTAAAACTATATTAAAATCAATTTTATTTTTTTTGACGAAACACACAGAATATGTTTTTTTTTTTATTTCTGAATCAAGAACAAAGATGAATATGATGCATGTACAATCGAGCTTTTACATATTCAAAGAAAGAAAGAAAAACAACAATGGACAGATGATGAACATTATTAATGATTTTGTCAGTTTTTTTGCGGAGTTCTTTAACCCAGGAGGTGAAAAGCGTTTTGGCAAGACTTTTGTCTCCGTCTTTTCCTTTCTTTCTGTTCTTCTCGGATTCCGACTCCGGTAGGGGATCGGGATTGTTATCCCACTGATCAGCCCACGACGGTCCTGAATCCATCTTCCTTTTGGTTCTTTTCTCCGCTCTCTCGCACACAAGATTTTGTTTTGTTCTATATTAAAATCAATTTAAACTAAGAAAACCCATTGCTTTCTCTCTCATCTATCTGGCTTTCTCTCAGAACCCACAAAGAAGCATGGTTTCTGTTTCGAATTTATTCTACTGTGTTGAGAGAAAGCAATGGGTTATGGCGACGGAAAACCCACTGCTTTCTCTCAACACAGTGTAATAAATTCGAAACACAGAAACCATGCTTTCTCTCACCCGTTTTTCTCACCTTCGACTCTTTACCCAGAAACAAAAAAAGTAACCACACCATTCTTCGCCAGGTTATGGCGAAGAACAGACTATTTCCGCCAATCTGTGGCGGAAAGGTAGGTCCATACGCCATATGTATAGATTTACGGCGTGTATGCTCTTTTCTACGCCATTTAGTGGCGTACCAGAGCGTCTACACGCCACATGAGTGGCGTAGACAAGGGTTGTCACGCCAAGATGTGGCGTGCGTAGCGTTTTCTTCGCCAACGTATGACGAAGAACACACAAAAACGGGTTTTTTTAAAAAAATTCATTTTTTTTTTTCAAAAAAAAAGGTGAAAAGTAATGTATATCCCCAGCGTTCATGCTGGTCTGTAAGGGAACTCGTTCCGACTCAATTTTAGTCATGTTATGAAGGTTTTTAGAAAATGGGTTTATATGGTTAGAGTTTTGAAGTTTTTGGTAGTTTGGAGAAGATGATTATAGTTGGTGTTTGAAATTGTGTTTGCAACTTCATGGAGTAGTTAGAAGTCCTCAATGGCATGGGTTGTAATTAAATAGAGTTTCAAGGGTCTTTTAGATTTTTTGCCTAATGGCAATTTTGTAAATATTAAAAAATAGAAACAGGCGACTTCGCGGAGTAGTTTTGGCTGTTTTTTTAGCAATTCCCTATATTATTTTGATATCTAAACGATGTGGAATAGGATCAAGTTTAATTCTTCAACAGCAACCAAATTTTTAACTTCCGGAATTGAGCAGTAAGCAGTATTGAAAATGAATTAATAGAAAAACCAAGCTTATCTGTCTTCAGGAAGTGAATGAACCAAAAAAGAAGCACCTCGATAAGATAGCTGTTTATTTTTTATAGAAAAAGTAAAATAAAAAAAATAGTACACGGAAAACAAGGCCTCAACAACACTGTTTTACGTGTCCAACTGTACTGTAATTGGATCTAGAGAGCCAGCCACCAAGTGGCAAAACCAACCGATCTTAATGTAAGCATAGTTGTTAAAATCGCAATATTTATCAGATTTTAGAACCCCAACGATTAATATTATATGGGTTTATTTATCAGACGAGTATCGTACGATACGTATCCACAATACCGGTCCAATAAATGAATTTTTCACAATTCAGGAATTCTACTTTTAGAATAGGCGTCTGGAGAACTGTCTCGTTCCATAAATGTTCAGTTTAAACTTAAATTTTTAAGGTTTGCAATTAAAAATTTAGAATTTACTCTAGTAACTGTATGTCACGTGTAAACCTAAAACCTATTATAATTTCTAAGTTGAAGTAACTGTAACTCTAATTTCTATCTCTATACCTTTAGTCCTGTAGGTCTTTCAACGGCAAAAATATAAAAAAGACACTATACTGCACTCTTTAAGCCTTAAGACATAGTGCATTATGTTATATGACTAATATCGTCTAAAATTATTTGAACTATCGGTTAATCGATATTTAACATAGTGAAATTATATGACTACTACCGGCATAAATTATTTGAACTATTGGTTAATTTATATTAACCATAGTGTTATATCACAATTATCATCTAATATTATTGAATTGTCTTATAATATATTTTGATTATTATATATATATATATATATATTATTTTTTTAATAGATCACTCGTGAAACACGATACAGAAAAAACCAAAATCGATACACGATATGATACACTATTTGACAACTAGAAAACGTTGCTGCATCATTTTTTGATGATGCAATTCTTGAACAAACCTGAATAATATCGAAGACGGATGAATGTAAACTTCTTGAGAACCCCGAAGAGTCTTGTATATTCCATTGCTGTGTGCCTTTCGAAAATAAACAAGGAAAAGTGACCAAAATATAGACAAAACAGAATATCAAGAAAGTTTGGAGTCACAAGAACATTAATGACATAATAGAAGTCTATTGGCGAGTACAGACTCACTTGTAACTGGCATGCATTAGCAAAGAACCCAGCAGTGACTGCCTTTCTCACTACCTATAACGAGCACACAAGTTTTACCATTTTATGTACAGGTGCATAATCAGATGCAAAGAAAAGCTAAAGCAGAATATAAGATGGTTTTGGTGAATTATCTAACAAAGTTAAAAATTGGTGAAGTCAATTATTTTTAGGTGTTCAAGTAATAAAACGAAATACAACTAAATTTTTAAGTAACATGTAGAAAGATAATTGAAGTTTTTAAGTAAATTTCATTAATGCCCTTTAAGAGACTATTTATAGGTTAAAACAAATCTTAATGGGCTGAACGTGATTTAAGCCCAAATATTAGTATTAGGCCCCTAAATATATAAAAATTAATTACCTAAATTAATCAACTAAACTCATTTAAATAAATAAATAAAATACATATTTAACATAGATAATGTTGAAGTCATTCCTTTGTCGATTTGTCCGTTTGTCCATCGCCCTCAACATAGTTAACTTCCTAGGTCCTCAGTCACATATTACAGATCCCATACGAAAACACATGCAACATTTTTAATTAAGGAAGCAATCTTTATTTCGTTTTGTGTAAAGGTTCACAAAACTACCTGGGTATCTCTATCAGAAGATTTTGAGGCGATGCCTAATCTGTGCGCTATTCTTCTTAGCTGCTCCCTAATTTCAATCACCTTTTTCTGCAGAATATATAGCATCACATAGATTCACAAATTTTTTCTCAACTACTCTATAGGTAAAAAGGATTAAAAGATTTATTGTGCACCATAGCTTGATAGTTCACGGAGTTTCTGTAACACCACTGTGAAGATTTCCGAGACTCAAGAAACCCTTTATAAACATTTAAAAAAGTAATATGATCACCCTGCAAGAGAAACAAAAATTAGAAATTTAGTTAGGCCACTAAAACCAAAATATACTACATAATATTTAAAACAAACTAAAGTAACAGAAATATCAAAAGAGGAATAGTCCCTAAACACAAATAGTGTGGCATATTAGCATAATGAAATTCTATTTTCTTCGTTTTGAACAAGTCCAGAGCCATGATGGAAACCGAAGCAGACGTTCCGAAGAAGTACACAAGAAACATTGACAGAAATAAGTATAAGAAGTCGGACAATGAATGAATACCAACACATAGATGAGTACATGAAGACAAAGTAAAGGATTATAAGACAAATTCTAAAGAAAGAGAATATAACAAGGCAGCGAAGTTTTTTGCGAATAATCTACCATGAATAATCTACCATGTTCGCAGGACAATTGACAATCCAAAACGCCAAGGCATATGCCTCTTCTTATATCACAAATCAATTCCGGATATCCACAAAGTGAAAAGGTAAAGTTGAATAGAGTACCTCAGCGGCAGCAAATCTCAATTTCGCTTCATCTAATTGCTTTTGCATACCCCTGCTAGAAACCCAAATAGACTGCAAAAACACATCTATTCTTAAATTTACATATAGATAATATGATATTTGCTCTAATTTTTCGGTAGGAGCTGCAAAGTGCCGGCATTTGTCATATTATGCATTAGGAAGCATACTATTATTTTAGATATATATTTATATATGGGCAACTTACCAGCCAACAATTCAATTATAGCCTATTATCCAGAAACCCCAACTTACTAGTCCAAATTATCTGTCGAAAATACCCTCTTATAAAAAACCATCAAATACGTGTACCTTCTCTCTCTTTTTTAACTTAAATCTTTAAAAATCTTTATTTTGTAAACCCTAACTCAGGAAAAGAAAATCTAAAAATAACATTAGTTTTGTTTTTTTAAAACAAACAAAATTAAATCTACGAATTATATTATTTTAATTTATTATTTTTGCAAGCCAAGGCAAACTCTGGTCTCGAGATCTCGTATCTAGCATCTAGATCTCGTATCTAACCTCTTACATCTAGGTCTTCTAGCATTACCATGATCTCGCACCTAAATAGTATAGATCAAAGTTAATCGGGTCTTAACAAGTAATAAACGACAGTTAAAGTAGTAAATGGAAAATATGTTTGTTTTTGGGTAGGCATTGGTAATTACCCCTTTATATATATATATGTACTTTATATATAGAGAGAGATACCTGGACAGATAAAACAGCAGAAATAGTGATTATCTCCTCTGAGCAACCAAGTTCATGTGAAGATAACATCATTTTCGATATCATCGAGTCCTAAAAACAAATATAGTCAATTCCACCATTCACTAGAGCTTAACATTCATATAAATTGGAAAAGGAAATGAGCAAGAATAGTCAACCCTGGCTTCTTACAACAACAGGGTAATAAAATATTAAAGTGAAAAGATATGAGAACACATTATATATGAGATGATAAATGTTAGAGATATCTACAACACTCTATGCTACAAGAAGCTAGCAAGGGCGAACATGTGCAGGAAGACAATGAGACAGAGAGAGACGAAAGGGTATGTCTGTCACAAGCTTTTATAATTGCTGCATTATTAGATTTTAACAGAAAAGGCTTAGTATCTACAGCTTATATCTTGATTTGTATGTTCCTAAGGACACGTAAACCTTTCTGACGTAGGATAGTAGTAGATAGGATAGAGTTGGAATCACGCCTAGTTTAGAGCTTCCCGCTCAAGGTTTCTACACCTAGGGTTCCTTTCACAGGACATGAGTAAGACTCAACTTTTTTTATTTCTCAAAAGACTGCCTTATACAATCACCTTAAGCCCTTTATATAGGAGATAATAAGACTCTAAGGCATGTTGAAATATCAAAAGACCCCAAGTTACTGACTTATTAAAAGCATGTAATAAAAGGTAATAAAGAGCTCTACATAATTGTGACTCTTAAAATTTCTTCAGTTCTTAGTTCTTGTTCTGCATCAATTCTCCTCTCCTGAAAAGATCTCAACTCCGGCGAGATAAAACCGGAATATAGTTGAAAAATTGCGAGAATCAACACCACATTGTAGTTTTTTTTTTCCCCATTCATCCTCTCGATCGGGTACATTCTTCCATATGATCAAAAACTTTTGGTATCCACTTTTGTGATCAACCTTAGAGAATATGGTAGCTCCTGCCATCATATCTAATAAATTGTCAAGTCGACGGATCAGACGGTGGTACTTGACGATGTTCTCGTCTTTGGCCTGCTGTCGAGCTTGGGACATGTCATACCATTCAAAAAAATGATCCATGTCGGACAGCCAATCGAGAAAAGCTTTGGGATTCAGCTGCCCATCAAAGCAAGAGGCGTCTACCCTTACTGACTTTAGGACTTTGTCCTCCATATCTTGGACATTGTATCGTGAGTTATCCCTTCGAGTATTTCTCGCAGCTTGCAGCCCTCTTGTGCCTCCCGCGCTGCTTTCCTCATCTCCATTTTGGGTTTCCAGCCCTGCAAATCGAGCATAGAATGTCGTACGCATTTGGGCTCTTCTTGCACTAGTGTGATCTCGTAGTGATCTGGTTGCTTAACTTCTCCAACAGTTGAGCAACTTGAGTCAGATCCATCTCTTTTTTCTTTTTTTTGCTATATAAAAGAAACAGAGAGGCCTTTCGGCTCTGATACCAAAACTGACGTAGGACAGTAGTAGATAGGATAGAGTTGGAATCACTCCAACAACGAGCTTCGCGCTCAAGGCTTCACGCCTAGTTTAGAGCTTCACGCTCAAGGTTTCTACACTTAGTGTTCCTTTCACAGGATATGAGTAAGACTCAACTTTTTTTATTTCTCAAAAGACTGCCTTATACAATCACCTAACTACATCCTTTATATAGGAGATAATAAGACTCTAAGGCTTGTTGTAATTTCAAAAGACCCCAAGTTACTGACTTATTAAAAGCATGTAATAAAAGGTAATAAAGAGCTCCACATAATTGTGATTCTTAAAATTTCTTCAGTTCTTAGTTTCTGTTCTGCATCACTTTCAATTGTATGTTTTTTTTAAACTCCACTTGCTTCCATCTATCAACTTATCTCCCAATAAGTATAAAAGTTATTTCAGAGATAAATAGCTAGACAAACCTGTCTTCAAGGTTAAAGTTATCGACATCAGGTGTCTGAGGTGCATATAGCCTAGTACCAACAAAACATTAGAAGGACCTGTCTAAAACACACAATTTTGGACTTGCAAAACAATGGTAATCGGGAGTCGCAGTCCGCAGCCACCTCATTTGATGGTTAACTTATTTTACAAAACAATAAACCCCTTACATACTGATTGTCAATATTCCTACAACTCCACCAGTTATATAAATTATTATCAGATATTATAAAGTGATAAGTCAAAGTCAAGCACCTGTTTAAATGAATTGCAGCAAACATGGTCAACATTAACCATGTTGCATACAAGATGATGTAAACACATGTGAAAATGGAGCAAAGATTCAATAAAAAATAAGAACCATACCAGAGGAATTTCTGCAACTTGAAATCCAGTAGGTGAAGTAAGTTTTGCATCATCGTCAATAACTCCAAGTGAGTAAAGTACTTCAAGTGCCCGGATCATTGCTTCAGAAGATGGAGGCGCAGGCCAATCAAAGCCCAAGATATTATCTATACCTAAGGCTTTCAACTGAGAGAGAGAGAAACAATTGCCATTAACTTCTAATCTTCTACTCAATTTGAAATGCCCAAAATACCATCACCAATTAGTAAGTTCTAACATAATAATAATAAAGTAGACTAATGCCTAGAGAAGTGGAAAACAAAAAACTAAAAATTAATATATATAAAAACTTAGATTGACCGCTCGGAAACAAATTCCACTCTCGGTTACTTCAATATCTTGGGAACACTCCACCTCAAAATAAATAGAGCAGGCTTAACTGAGGATTTAAGACAGTAACTATCGAAAGTGACGATGATCTCCGTGCGCCAAAAATAAAATAAATATATGCAGAAAGACAGTAATTGTCAACGGAGACCTAAAAAGGAGGTATGGGATTGACATTCATAGCTAATGTTTTTCTAGCTAAAGTGAGGGAAACCAAAATGGAATACCTGGATAACAGTAGAAACAAGGTTTGACCTTTGCATCTCTGGAATCCCTTCACCAGGCATTTCCTTGACAAAATACTCCTCCGTGTAGAGCCTAGTTGCGGTAACCAAAATGGATCAGGATAAAGCTAGAGGAACATGTCATCATAATAAACCTAAGGAGCATCACACTGCGGGTAAATTTTATTCTATAGAGGGTTCGATTACCAATTAAAGGCGATAGAATTGGAAAAACGAATAAGCATCCACATGAAAAATACCGAAGTCCTAGTATTCAGCAATTACAATTTGATTAAGAAAAACCCAAAACTTGGTCCAATTTCATTTCATGCAATCGCTAAAGAATCAAGGGACTACGACCAAAAGACAATCAATAAAAACTATATCTGTTACTTTGCAGAAGTCTACCAAAATCAATTCAGATACCTGTAACACTTCCCAGGCCGAACTCTACCCGCCCTACCAGCCCTTTGTCTAGCAGATGCCTTCGAGATCGGTGCCACCACAAGACTTTCAATATCCGATATCTGTATTGAGGTGTACAATCAAGAAGCAAAAGGCAAATTAACAACCAAAACCGGCTTTGTCAAGAAATCACAAAAAGAAACAGAAAAGCATCTCAAACAGAATATAAGATAAACTTCAAATAATCTAGAGTAAAAAACAATAAACCTACCAAAAAGAACAAAGGTCCATATAAGACAAGTAAATCACCTAACCATAACATTCATTTGAAATGTTGTAGATTCCATATACATCAAAGTCGAGGAAACTTGAAGTAAACCATGAAAGTCAAAGCTCGCGAAAACATCTTGTAAGAGAATGCTACCAGTTTATTGTTTTATTTCATATCAAGCGCAACCTCTTAAAATAGGGACCTTGATATACGAATAAGATTTTAATTCAACAAAACATTTAGTTTACTATGTTCAGGATTTGAATCATGAGTACCGCCATCAGCAAGGGATAAGAATATAAATTGTTACGCGGAGTAATATGAGAATATTATACTACACAATATGCAACAGAAAAAAAAAATACCGGATTGTAGAATCTCTGTTTTGAGAATCCGCTGTCGATAACATAGACCATGCCCTTAGAAAATCATATGTAACTTATTGTTTAGTATGACTACTTGAAATAATCCCAGTGTTATAAGTACTATATCAACCATGTAAGATGTACCTCCAATGTTAAGGATGTCTCTGCAATATTAGTTGATATTACTACTTTTCGTTTACCTTTGGGAGTGGGAGAAAAGACAAGCTCCTAAACAAAGAAAAAGTTACAAAACGAACTCTAATTTTAAGACAGAAATTCGTTAAATTGAAATTCATTTGAACAACAAAAGGTAAGAAAACATCTTTTTAACCTGCTCGACCCGCGAAAGTCCCGAATACAAAGGCAGAATGATTAGTCCTGGAAATGAAGATTTAGTTAGAAAAGGTTTCTAATCTTCATAGCATTGTATACAGATCCTGTATTTTGACACACACTACTAAGTCTAAAACAAATATAAACAATATCTAAGACAGCTATTAGTCAGCAACTAAAGTGACAATGCTCATTAGAAATAAAAGATTACATTAAGAATCAAAAATATAAATTATAGCCTAAGCCTTGGGATAACTAATACAAAGACAGTTTTCAAAGAACTTTGGGCCCAACTCAATCTAAAAAATCAACTGGCTAGGAGGACTTCATCACCATAAAAGTTAGGTCATGTAGTACTTCCAGAAGGTGCCAGAGTCTAATATGTCCCATAATGCACGGACTGGCTTAACGCTATTAATGTGTTGGGATGCTGAAAGGCATATGTGAGGTATGGTATAATACTGAAGGATATAGCATCACCCACCCTGGAGAACTTTACCAAATATGTGGGAACATATCGGGTACTTATTAATTAATTCATCAAGTAAGCTCCCCAGTCTCACCCAAAATAATAACATAAACATGTAATCATTAAAATTTGCTGACAGAGCACTTGGGGAGTATCACATTAGCATACAGAACATGACGATTTCTTAAATCTAGCACCTTTGAACATTGTAAGCGTTGATATAGCTTGCATAAAATTGTATTCGTATAGAAGTATAGAGCACTAATAGACTTTCCCAGGACCTTGTAAGCCTTGATATAGCTTGCATAAAATTGTTTTCCTATAGAAGTATAGAACACTAAAAGACTTTCCCAGGGGGGCAGCTATCCCCCCTCAAACATACACATATATATAACAGATAGAGATTTTTACATATACGATTTGTGTATGTGATATATACATATCGTAAACTGTAGCTAACTTTATAAACTATACACTCTATAATTTTTTACCTATAGATCTCTTCCCGTTGTTTTGAACTTCATCGGCAAGTAACTTAGAAGCAGCATCTATATCATCTTGGCCGGTAAGGAACACTAGAATGTCACCAGTAGGTTCCTGACCGGAATATCAAAATAACTATTAGCACAATGGGAGAAATCAAAATCAACTTACATACTCAAAATAACTAAGGTAAAAGTTTCAAGTTATAGTTTATAAGATTCTTCACTTCTTGCTAACTTAAATCGCTATGTGAAAGTATAACTTATGAAATTAATTCCACCGTCAATAATAGGACTACCAAATCTTGCTCACTATCAATTTCAAAGGAAGTAAATCACCAGTCTCTCTCTGACCGGGGAAGTCATTTCTGACCTAGTTATTTTACGTCTTGCTTGGTGTGCTTTATTATTAGCAAGTACTCAGAGTAGAGCTACAGTACGCAAGCTATAAATTTAACCAAATTTCTAAGACCCCGTTACAATTTTTGGAATGTCATACTTGTTATTACATATTTGATATTTCCTATAAAGTTGCACATATGCAATCTGTATCATTTTCAATTGATTCCGAACTTGACCTGTCTGCTTAGAACAGATTTTAATTGAGTTTAATAAAAAAACCTGAAAGGCGGTACTTGTTATTACATATTTCCTATGAAGTTGCACATATGCAATCTGTATCATTTTCAATTGATTCCGAATTTGACATGTCTGCTTAGAACAGATTTTAATTGAATTTAGTAAGAAACTGAAAGGAGAGTAAAACAACATATAAAATACTGTTACTCCAAGGTCTACATGATACAATCAACAATGCCCCATAGTTAAACTCAGGCCAACCATGGATATAGTTGCTTCTCAATATAAATTATCTAAATTATTGCAAAAGCCGAGGCAATGCATTTCATAACTCCTCTACAGCTTTTTCAACATTTATCAAAATAACGGGCAGAACAATTCTACATCATAACAGCAGGAGAAAATAATTGAATTAAAAGAGGGAGATACGATATGTAGTCCTTTTGAAGATAATAAGCATCCAAGTTTTAGCTAATTAGATTCACAACATTACCTGATCGTGAATCAAAAGAACTGTTGAAACAACAGCCTGTACATAGTCAGCTACAGGCTCCTCGACGTAATTAACCTGTACGTTAAAGCCTCTACCCTGAAATGTAGATGCAAAAGTTCATCCGGGGATGGATCTTTACCTTTAATGTATCCTACTGACGCAGAATAAGAATTTACTACCAATTAAATGCTAAATAGTCTCTACTTAACATCCTCGCCAAGAAACAATAGATAACGTTTGAAACATTTGAATAGGATTATATTAAATCATATCAAGACTAGAAAACCTAACTACTAAAAAAATCACTTAATAGATAAACATAGACGTTGATATGGACCTCCAATGTTTTCATCATAGTTGTACATCTCAGGTTACAGCTTGCCTCCCTCGTTACATACAGACAAGAAACGAAATTCAATTAAGGATGGCAGTAGAAAACAAAAGGTGTATATACCTCAACAGACAGAATTGCTGGCTCCATTTTTGGTCCAAGCTGCACTTCAAGCCCTCGGGTTCTTTTACTAGTTTAGGATGCAACATTACAACATGATACTAGAGTCAGCAATTATTTTTATTATCTGGATCGTCTATCGGACGTGAGAGTATTTTTTACGAATGGTGTTCATCTGTACCTACCATTGACCTGACAAATCGAATCCCCGTACATTTCTATACTATGATATCTAAAGTAAGACGGGGAGAGTGCCCGCCCCTTAGATAATTTTTTTTGTCTCTGCTTAATTTTTTAGTCAGATCCAGTTTGCTAATCTACCGCTGGACAACTTTTAAGTGTGACAGGCACAGAACTAGAATTTCTTAATGCAGGAAAAAAATATGACAAATACTAGAACTTTCTTTCCGTAGGTACAGACAATAAACATGCTTCATTTGAAACGTAACTTATTGAAAATCAGATTTAGAAAGCATTTATGGGTGAACTACTATACTATTGGGAGATGGAGTCCCTTTAACTAAAGATAGTAAAAAAATAACCATGTGACAAGTTGAGACAGAGTGTTAAGATAAGAACCTCGAGCGGAAAAAATTGGACATCGACTTTGCTTCAATTGTAGCGGATGAAATAATAAGACGCAATTCAGGCCGTCGCCGCTGTATCTGTAAGCAAATTTAATGAGAGACAAGAGCAAACCATTAGAGACCTGTTAGTAATTTCAGAGTCCACTAAGATCTATCCTGCTAATTAATAAATATACCTTCTTTAGGAGACCCAGTAAAATGTCAGTAGAAATGGACCTTTCATGAGCCTCATCCACCATAATGACACTGCAACGGCCAACAAAAGAGTAATTTATTGGAGTAAAACAAGGAAACAAAATATGATAAGAAAAAGAAGATCTTATAAAGAAACAAAACTATGTTGTAACAATATATTGAATATATAAGCTCAAATCTCTCCTTGTTCCATATGGACAATCAGGTTCACTAGATGTTAAGCAGTATTTCAGTTTGCAATGTCATGTTTTAATTAGATTGAACAATGCTAAATGTCACGCATCAAAAGTCTGATTTTTTAAAGACTAATGTTCTGAAAAAATCACATTGCACTTTTAAAATACATGAATGATAAGCTAATTACAGGCAGTGTTCTAGAAGAAATTGAAAAGGCTGCCTAGACAGCCCCACCTACAAGGGAAGGAGCATCACTTTCCCGATTTTGATGATTCGGTTTAATTACAAGGTTTAATAGTGTTGAGGGATTTCATAGCGTTGAGATGGTCAGAGGCAGCCCCATGCGTTTTTTTAGGCGGTTCAAACCTTTTAGGTGGGTCCAACCATTGTCAGGTAAATGTTACAAAATAAGGCTAAAATAGACCTATTTTTGCTATTCTTTTAAAGCTATATTATTATTATGTTATTTATGATACAAAAAAGATCAAATTTTATTGAGTTATATTTGTATATATAGTTTCAAAATTTACATCATATTTAGTACCATATTATACTAAATCTGAAAATCCGTCTCAAAACCACCAAATTTTTTATTAATCACCGTATAATAGATATTAGGTACCCAACTCATTCAAACCCACTTCACGTTTTTTAGAACCTTGATTACAAGTAATAGCATAACGACAACTCAACGAGTTTACAGAACCAACCTATACTTTGTCAACAGAGGGTCATCCATCATTTCTCTGATTAGTACTCCATCAGTGAGAAACTTCACAGTTGTTACACCCTGTGCTGCCAAAATCAGACAATTCTGAGCTTTTGAAATGCGGAATTACAAGCACTACAATAAGGCACACAGTAAACTATTGCATTAGCAGCCACATTTTTCAAATGGAAACCCTCTAAGATAATAGCTTGAAGCTTAAAAGTAAATAAGACATCTCACTGTCGTAGTGTGATCTTCAAAACGAATTGTGTACCCAACTTCCTCCCCTAGCCTGACACCCATCTCCTCGGCCACTCTGGAAGCAACTGCCTAATCATTATAAAGACATAATACTTAGAAGAAATAGAGGACCGTGAACTGACAACTATGCTTTGTTGAGTATGTCGAAACCCATGAGAGCTGAAACAAAAACTACTACAGCTAAGGGTTTTAATATAATAAGATTTAAAGACAAAGTATATATAAATTTAGCGTTTTAACCATTCTAATAAAATAATATACCACCCGTGAAATCAGGAGTCAGAAAAATAATGTTCTGGAATGCTTGTGAAAAAATGGAGATGAAAACCACGACGAGAATATATTATTAAGAACCAACATGAAGAGAGGATATAGTCTCAACAATGAGATTCACAGTATATTGAGCATAGACCCTGCTTGTAAACATTTACAGTATCAAAGCTTTAGCCAATTCAAGGACAGATTATACTATATATCAGGATTCCTACAAACTTGTTTGTCAATCAAAAAGCTAAATTTTCTGGTTTGTTAATAATCTTATTTCTCGAGTACATAAAGCAAAAGCATGTGTAACAGAAAAAAGATAACCAATCAAATGGGCCGAAAAGTAAAAGTAACATGGAAGTGTTTAGATACAGGTGACTGAGATAGTGAACAGTAGGTTTAATAACTCAGACTCCGGTACCTGCACAGCTAGTCGTCGTGGTTGAGTGCAAGCTATAACACGGCCTCCGTCAGCCCAACCTGCTTCTTTAAGGAACTGCAAGTCCAACGGACGCATGTTATCATCAGAACCCAATTATCATTTTCTTTCTACAACTAAAGCCAAACAAATCAACGAAGGATCTTCAAAACATGATATAAACTGGAGAAATCAGGCACCTCTACTAATAAAATTTTAATGAAGTTGATCAAGAGCGTGAATAATAAAGTGAACCATAAACCTGGGGAATTTGGGTGGTTTTTCCGCTACCCGTCTCGCCGACTACGATGGTAGTGGCATGAGTCTCAAGTAAATAGAGAATTTCATTTCGGTACTTGTATACAGGCAATCTACGCCGTTGATTTTCGATACTAGCATGTCCATATCTGCAAAATTAAATATGTATAATCTATCTACAGGGAAAGGGAAAACGGAGAGATGAAGATGAAGAGCAGACAGGAAACCTAGAAGAAGGTGCTGACTGAGAGATGAAGACGACACCACCTTCTTCGTCGTCGATTAAGGTAGGTTTCTCCGTCCCTGGCTTCCAGAACTGAGTCTGAGCCATCGTTTCTTTGGCTTTGCTGCTCTTTTCTTGATTACCTCTCTACTTTTGAGTGTACCGGAGGTCGGACGGTAAGAAAGGTTACGAAGGTAGGTAACCCAAGAGATGGCAATGGAAGGGCGCGGGTCTGTTTTTATTTTTTTTTAACCCTCAAGTTCGGGTATTCATTATTTTTTTTTCTTTTTTTAGGTAAACATATTATTTTATTAAAATAATCAATCAATAAATGGTTAAACCACCAAAAAGATATAAGAGAAGTACAACAATTTGAAAATTAAATTCTCTCCTAAAAGAAATGAATTTTTTTTCAACTTTCACTCTAATAAATAGAGAGAAAGAGAGAAGAGCATAACAAGATTGGTTTTCAATCGAGCTTTCAAATCTAATCAACAAATCTAACGAACCCACTCTAAAATCTACCATTACGCTTTGAATCGAATCAACTGTATTCTCATCATGGAAATCTTCAAACAAATCAATCATTCATCCGCAGCTCCATCCTTAAGTTGGCGAAATCTTCAAATCCTTCCTCGAACAGTTCTTCAAACTCTGTTTTCTAACAATACATTAAATGAAAGAATAAGAGGGTTGATGTCAAGTTAAAGCTTGCTGCAAAATTGTTAGATAGAGGGTTAAGGAGAACCAAGAATAACTTAGCTTTAGCATTCCGAAAATGGAGCAATCTTCAAACAAAGCATTCATTCCGCACGATGGAGAAATCAACACACATAAAATTCTTTCTTTGCTCTAGATCTTCAAACCCAAAACCTGAAACTTGCTGACAAACTAAAGTTAGCTGCCAAATAGTTAGATGGAGCCAATAGAAATACACAGTAAGAGAAAGTTTAGCTTAAGCATAAAAGTATTCTAAATTACAGCTTTCTAATTTAGTAATCGCCTTTGAGGGGAAATGAGCATTCAAGTTATTGAAATCAGAACTCATTTTTCATTTCAAGGTCCATCTAGCAAGCCAGTCGGCTGCTTAGTTTTGGATCCTTGAAATGTGAGAGAGATTCATATAAGAAGACATAAGATTTCTGCAGCAAATAAGAATCTGATTTAAGTAAACAATGTACTTTCCATCAGCTAACATATTAACTAATTGCAAAGAATCAACTTCGATTCTTATTGCAAAACAGCAAACCATCGAGAAGAACGTGAGTTTCGGCCATAATAGGAGACATTTTACAATAGAGATTCGAACCACCTTTCACAATGCAACCATTTTGATCACGAATTAAGAAACCACCAGAAGAGTTCCCATTTGAATGATACGACGCATCACAGTTGAGCTTGAGGTAATTCTCTTTGGGCGGATGACATTTCATATAAATAGGATTTTTCATATCATTAATATAGCAAATGCAGACCAACTCTTTGGCAATGTACAAATCATTAAGCCATTGTTTAGCTTTCAGAGTGTTAGAATGATCAAGGCTTATGATTATATGGTTGATGTACCCGATAGAAGCATCAAAACTGTAATCTTTTTTGCTGAATTTTCTGTTGTTTCAGTTTTCAAGACAAAATTCAGTGTTACCTTTGCCTATGATCCATCTTATGTTATGCACCGTAATGTCTTTGATTCTGCAAAGTCTCTACCTACTTGAGAGACTCGAAGTTCAGCCAAAGCTTACAATCATAA